>CAKAOJ020000006.1:147500-635000 GCA_916701645.2 Sebastolobus alascanus
GTCTGAATATACCTGTATTCACGCTCTGTCTGAAACGCTCCGTTTTAGTGCATTGCAACGGAATGCGTTATTAGGCAACAGCTTGGGTCCATGTTTACTTCCTGTCAGCTGATGTTATTTACATACACTGCAACAGGAAATAAACTGGGACACATTTAGAATGTTTACGTTTAAAACTGTGAAATGGTCTAAATATTGTAGATTTGTGACATCACAAATGGACAGAAATCCTAACGGCTTGTTTCAAACACACAGTTTTTGAATACTGGGTGTGTGTATTTCTCTGTGGATTGAGTGTTTTGATACTTTCACAGTATTTATATATCACTTAAACCTGCTTTACAATATAAAAGACATGAAAATCTCACTTTTTACAATATGGGACCTTTAATTAAGAAACCTGTCAGTGACGATTCACTTAACAATAGCCTTATTACAGTTTGGATTCTGTTAATACAGCACGTCAGTAGAGAACTGAGCTAACGTTAATTAAATGAGCAGCCTTTTTTTTTTTTTAATCAAAACAAGAGTTGTCTTTTGTGCAAGTCAATTTTTATGAAGGTCCCCTGTTCGTTACCCAGACATGCCCGATTCTGTGTCGAGTGAAACCGGTTCGAGGGTTTCGGACCCTCAACACTCCCAGAAACTCCTCCGGGTCCTTCGAACCTTCTGGCAAGAGAAAAGCTTCCACGATGCGCTGCTGGTGGTGGATGGAGAGGAGATCCCTGTCCAGAAAAACATCCTGGCTGCTGCCAGCCCTTATGTCAGGTCAGAACATCTGCATGTGATGTCAGGTCAGAACATCTGCATGTGAAGTCAGGTCAGAACATCTGCATGTGACGTCAGGTCAGAACATCTGCATGTGTTGTCAGGTCAGAACATCTGCATGTGTTGTCAGGTCAGAACATCTGCATGTGTTGTCAGGTCAGAACATCTGCATGTGATGTCAGGTCAGAACATCTGCACATATTGTCAGGTCAGAACATCTGCATGTGATTTCAGTCAGAACATCTGCACGTGTTGTCTTGTTGCTGTTGTTTACAGTGTTGAAGCATCTCGGCGTGTCCACTGCTGTCACAACTTCACAATGATAAAGTGCTTCCGGTTCTCTAGTTGTTATTTTCATGTTTGTCTCTTTCATGAATGGTTTCCCCATTAGGACCAAGCTGAACTACAATCCTCCGAAGGAAGATGGGTCTACGTACAGAATCGAGCTGCAGGGGGTCTCCATGCCCATCATGAAGCAGATCCTGGACTACATCTTCAGCGGGGAAGTGAGTGTGGAGGCTTTAACAGAGGGTTGTGATCATTACGGGCTGTGTGATGGGCAAGAATCTGCCGATACCATACTATCATGATACGGGGTAGCGATTCAATATATGGTAAATGGACTTGCATTTATATAGCGCTTTTCTAGTCTTCACTCAAAGCGCTTTAATCTACATGTCAGCATTCACACACACATTCACACACTGATGGCAGTTTTAGCTTCACTAAAACTGAGCCTGCTACAACTTTTAAGTTTAATAAAGAAAATCTATACAGTGTTTTGGAGAATCGATACAGTATTGCACAAGATAATATCACAACACTAATGTGTATCGATGCTTTCTTACACCGCTAAGTGACATGCTACACAAGTAATTGTTTACTACCTATCCTGATATATTGATGTGGATATCCGTTTGTTCTGTCCTGCACACAGATCACTCTGAGTGAAGAGACCATCCAGGACATGGTGCAGGCATCCGACCTGCTCCTCATGACCGACCTCAAGTCCCTGTGCTGCCAGTTCTTAGAGAGCTGCATCACCGCAGAGAACTGCATCGGCATCCGGCTCTTCTCTCTGCACTACTGCCTTTACCACGTCCACTATGCCGCCACCGAGTTCCTGCAGACGCATTTCGGCGACGTGGCGCGCACCGAGGAGTTCAGGGAGTTGCCCCCGAACCGGCTCTGTGAGGTGCTGGCCATGGAGAAGCTGAACGTGGGCAATGAAAAGCACGTGCTGGAGGCTGTGGTGCGATGGTTTGCACATGACTCAGAGGATCGCAAGGTGGGGATAATACTTACTTAAGGTTCAGTGTGGAGATAAGAGAGGTTATGAAACATGTAGACGGGTAACTCTTTTAGTCAACTGACCAACTGATTAGAATATAATATATATATACAAGGTCTGTCAATCGATTAAAATATTTAAAGGGACTGTATGTAACTTTTTACACATATAAATTGTTTTTTATTGCCAGTGTGTGAACAGGTTGTAACCTAACCTAAGAAATGAGACCTTCCACGACTCTCTGGGTTTCCTCTATCAGCCTGTAGACTGCTTTTAATGTGATGAACCCGGGCCCGTTTATACCGGGAAAATACAACGGATGTGACGTCATGCACGCTCGCGAGTGTTTTTATTTTCAGCTCCGCTTACAGTGCTAACAGTGTGCAACCATAGCTAACGTTCCGTTAGAAATGGAGTCCGCTAACGCCAATAAACGACCAGCCTCCACCACAACTCAGACTACAACACAAACTCCACGGAAGCACAAAAAAACAAAGTTATATCTAGTGAAGCCCGTCTGGCAAAACAGGAATGTGACCGACGTCGGGAGAAAACTAGGATCAACATCGGCCGGGCCTTCGATTCATGGTGGGATCGTTGTTCACGAGCAGAAGCGCGAGCAACAGGACGCTGACTGTCGTTGACTTAACGGCCACTTGTCACTGTTAACAAGTAATTTCTGATTCTTACATAGAGTCCCTTTAATCGTGATTATTCGCATGATTGTCCATAGTTAATCGCAATTAATCACACATATTTTTAACTGTTCAAAATGCACCAAATGTAACGAATAAATACATAGGTGTAAATTTATTTATTTGTTCTTTATTATTAAAATAATAAATCATACACCAGCAACCTGGTAAAAAAATCTTCAAAATTAACAGGAATTACAATTCAGGTGTAAAACATTTTTAATGCAGCAACAATTTGGTCCCCAAACATAAACATAAATAAATTTGTTCTTTTAGAAGGAAGATGGGTCTACGTACAGAATCGAGCTGCAGGGAGTCTCCATGCCCATCATGAAGCAGATCCTGGACTACATCTTCAGCGGGGAAGTGAGTGTGGAGGCTTTAACAGAGGGTTGTGATCATTAGGGGCTGTGCGATGGCCAAGAATCTGGCGATACCATACTATCATGATACGGGGTAACGATTCAATATATGGTAAATGGACTTGCATTTATATAGCGCTTTTCTAGTCTTCACTCAAAGCGCTTTACACTACATGTCAGCATTCAAACACACATATTCACACACTGATGGCAGTGTGTGAATCTGTCTAAATACTCATTCACAAGGAGACCCCAGGAAAAGCGCCGGTTGTTGATCCCAACTTTCGTAGTGGCCAAACGGCGGTGCTACAACTTCCGTGTCCGTCACGTGATGCCATCGGGCCCAAAAAGACTTTTTCCCATAGACTTACATTGGGAAAGAGACGTCTGTAACTCAGAGGATCATTTATTTTGAGGTGAATCAACTTCTTAGTATGAACACTCTAATAGTCCTTATTTAAATCATTAGGTTTTAAAAGTTGTAAAATGCACTGATAGCTGAATCCAGAGTTATTTCCCTTCCTCCGTTCATGTGAATGAGACCCAGAACGAGGCTGGAGCGCCAAGCCGTGACGACGGCGTGACGTTGGGACCCCGTGACCGAGTCATGTGACCGAGTCATGTGACCGAGTCATGTGACCGAGCGGACGCTACTGCGCATGTTCTATTTGCCCGAGATCCGGATACTTTTCCAGACGGAAGTCGAGCCATTTAGGCTTCATGCTCCACTGAGACACTCTGATAGGAATGAACGAGGCTCCGCCTCCAACGCTGGATCCAGTTCTCTTTATACATCCATGATACACACACCGATGGCTCAGCCTTTGGGAGCAATTTGGGGTTAAGTATCTTGCTCAAGGAGACTTCGACATGTGACCGCAGGAGCCGGGGATCGAACCACCGACCCTCCGATTGGTGGACGACACAGCTGCCAATATATCGTGATGCTTTAAAGGGACTATATGTAACTTATCACGCGCATAAATCATACCAGGTTGGTGTCCAATGCGCGCTCGCGTGTGGGTACGCGAGCGCGCAGCAGCTCTGCTCCTGCTGCCTGCTCCTGCCTGCTTGCACACCGCGCTCGTTCTCACATGCTCGGCTCGCTCCACCTCCACGTGAACGCACGCACACTACACACTGCAGAAGAGTTAGTTTAGCTCTGAGAATATCTAGTGAATGTGCAGTGGACGTTTGTGCAGAAATAAATGCTGCAGCTCCTCCAGACCAACAGAGGTTTCCCGTGTGTTGTGAAGTGACGGGGCTCCGCAGAGAGTTACGTTATCGTCCCGACCGGGTGTCGATGTCTCCCCCCCCCCCCCCCCCCCCCCCCCCCCGTTCCCTCCGCGGTCGGCAGGCTGAACAGGAAAAGCCAGCACTAGAATCAGCATTGATCCATGGAGAGACCTTCCTCTGGTCAGCTAACATTACTGCCCAGCAGGTGAAATATAGAGTGATATTGTGTGTTAGCTGACGTGTGTCGCCTCACTGTTTAGACCGGTGCTCGTTCATGTCTATGTAGAGCGAGCACGAGCGCGAGCCACAGGACGCCGACTTTCGTTGACATTGCGGCCACAGGTGTCGCTGTGAACAAGCAATTTCTGATTCTTACATATAGCCCCTTTAAGCATGGCGATATATATTTCGATTTTTTATTTTTATTTTAATTTTAGGAAAACTCTCATAGAATAAAAAATACACCAGAAATACACCATTTTAGAACAGACAAAAACAACAAATGAATACTGCATGCAAAAAACTGCATCCCAAACTGCATGTGATTATCAGAAAGTGGGCATGTGTGTAAAGGGGAGACTCGTGGGTACCCATAGAACCCGTTTACATTCACATATCTCGAGGTCAGAGGTCAGAGGTCAAGGAACCCCTTTTGAAAATCGCCATGCCAGTTTTTGCTCGCGTATCTTTGGAGCGTTACTGAGCCTCCTTCTCGACCAGCTAGTACGACATGATTGGTACCAACGGATTCCTTAGTTTTTCTAGTTTCATATGATACCAGTATCTTCACTCTAGCTTCGATAAAACTGAGCCTGCTACAACTTTTAAGTTTAATAAAGAAAATCTATACAGTGTTTTGGAGAATCGATACAGTATTGCACAAGATAATATCACAACACTAATGTGTATTGATGTTTTCTTACACCCCTAAGTGACATGCTACACAAGTAATTGTTTACTATCTATCCTGATATATTGATGTGGATATCCGTTTGTTCTGTCCTGCACACAGATCACTCTGAGTGAAGAGACCATCCAGGACATGGTGCAGGCATCCGACCTGCTCCTCATGACCGACCTCAAGTCCCTGTGCTGCCAGTTCTTAGAGAGCTGCATCACCGCAGAGAACTGCATCGGCATCCGGCTCTTCTCTCTGCACTACTGCCTTTACCACGTCCACTATGCCGCCACCGAGTTCCTGCAGACGCATTTCGGCGACGTGGCGCGCACCGAGGAGTTCAGGGAGTTGCCCCCGAACCGGCTCTGTGAGGTGCTGGCCATGGAGAAGCTGAACGTGGGCAACGAAAAGCACGTGCTGGAGGCTGTGGTGCGATGGTTTGCACATGACTCAGAGGATCGCAAGGTTGGTATAATACTTACTTAAGGTTCAGTGTGGAGATAAGAGAGGTTATGAAACATGCAGACAGGTAACTCTTTTAGTCAACTGACCAACGGATTAGAATATAATATATATATATACTAGGTCTGTCAATCGATTAAAATATTTAAAGGGACTGTATGTAACTTTTTACACATATAAATTGTTTTTTATTGCCAGTGTGTGAACAGGTTGTAACCTAAGAAATGAGACTGCTTTTAATGTGATGAACCCGGCCCGTTTATACCGGGAAAATACAACAGATGTGACGTCATGCACAGTCGCGAGTGCTTTTATTTTCAGCTCCGCTTACAGTGCTAACAGTGTGCAACCGTAGCTAACGTTCCGTTAGAAATGGAGTCCGCTAACGCCAATAAACGACCAGCCTCCACCACAGCTCAGACTACAACACAAACTCCACGGAAGCACAAAAAAACAAAGTTATATCTGGTGAAGCCCGTCTGGCAAAACAGGAATGTAACCGACGTCGGGAGAAAACTAGGATCAACATCGGGCGGGCCTTCGATTCATGGTGGGACCTTTGTTCACGAGCATAAGCGCGAGCAACAGGACGCTGACTTTCGTTGACTTAACGGCCACTTGTCACTGTTAACAAGCAATTTCTGATTCTTACATAGAGTCCCTTTAATCGTGATTATTCGCATGATAGTCCATAGTTAATCGCAATTAATCACACATATTTTTATCTGTTCAAAATGCACCAAATGTAACGAATAAATACATAGATGTAAATGTATTTATTTGTTCTTTATTATTAAAATAATAAATCATACACCAGCAACTTGGTAAAAAAATCTTCAAAATTAACAGGAATTACAATTCAGGTGTAAAACATTTTTAATGCAGCAACAATTTGGTCAAAACATAAACGGGAATTAAAATTCCAGTATATCATGTATATAGTATATAAACATAGAATTGAATTGAATAGATCGGCCCCATTGTCACCGATATCCGATCCAGCTGTTTGAGTCAGTATCGGCCGATATCCGATCCGGTATCGGATGATAGGCGCCGCTCAAAATGTCTAACCCACAGAGCATTTGACAGATGGAGACACATAACTCCAAATAAATTTGTCTCTGTGTCTTCCAGATGTGGGACTGGTCAACGTCTTCCCAACTTGTTCACAATGTAAACTTTGTATAAGGTGGTGATATGTCACTGTTGTGTTTACAGCTTGTTCTTCTGCCCCAATGGCCAAAATTGGTGAATTTGTTTGTTGCATAAACCATCTGTATTTGCAGGTCCACATGAAGGAGGTGATGTCTGCAGTGTGGCTGCAGGGCCTGGATGTGAGCTACCTGAGAGAGCAGGTAGGGAAACTGTAAAGTGCCATCCAGATATGAATGTATGCTTTATGGTATTATCAATAGTGTAACTACATGTGATGATGAGTTTCACATTGCGTGTGCTGTTTTTGAGGCTCCTCTGGGCTAACTCGGTAGCTAACGTCATTGTGTGCTGCACGGTATCCCATCAGGCCGTGGGAGAGCCGCTGATGAGGGAGGTGATCAGAGAGTACTGTCAGCAGGTGCTGTCGGATGGTCCGCTGCAGGGCGAGGCTATGCTCGCCGCATTCAAACCCCGAGGTTACTCAGAGTGTATTGTTATCGCCGGAGGAGAGGATCGCAAGTGAGTCACTGTCCGCCGTCTTTATTTTTATCCCTTTTCTTCTTATTATAATCTTTGACGTTCAGTCGAGAGATTTCGTGTCCGGCTATGAACTACGAAGAAGCTTTTCCACCTCACTCCACACACGTTTTGGGGGAGGAGGTTAAATTAGTAATGAGTTCACTAGGGGAGGGGAGAAAAATCGGTTCACCTATGTATCGCGATTTTTTTTTACGATTTTGAAATAGATGTTTTAATGCCAGAATCTATATATTTGCTTCATTTGAGTCTATGTGGAGGTAGAAGGAAGTTACCGCTTTTATTGTTGTAGTCTCCGTAATGTGACGTCATATCCGTTCCGTATCCATCAACCAAAACAAACCTCAGAAAGTATAAAACGCTGGAGGGTCGTCGTGGATACGACCTGCACCCTCGCATGTTAAATCCAAAGTGGTAAACACTACACATCCAGTAAAGGATGGAAACACTTTGGGTTTCACACATTGCAGGAAAAGCAGAGCTAGACATCACGGCTAAAGCTGCATGCTAACTCTGTCACGGACAGGAAACGTTATCGTATCGCGGTAACGTGCGGTCGAGCCGGCCGTCGCTCTCATCTCCGTGGTCAAATGGGCCGACGCTACAACTGTAGAGCACCCATATACTGACATTTATGTTAAATGCATTGAAACGGCCCCGATGGAGCTGACCATGGATGGATAAAGAGAACGGAGCTGACGGGAGAGCTAGAGACGGACTTGGAGAAGTTAGAGGAAGTAGACACGTGGGACTACGTCCGCTTTTCAAAATAAGGTGTTAACAAAGGGAACTGTATATACAAAATACATCTATGGAAATAAGATTGATTGGATTATATTCACCAGAAGTATAAAACATTACATGTCCCTTATAAATTAAAAAGAAAATACCACTAATTTGTGAGGGAAATGTCTTTATTCTTTGATTTTTGGGTTGCTGGAAAAGAAATGTAATAATAATTCCTGACAATGATCCTGATATATTTGACTTCAGGACATCTCTGACTACATACATGCTGAAAATCAAACATTTTTACTGGATTCATTTGGAGATTTTCCAAAGTAAAGGTCCCTAGAAGTGTATGATTCAACTTTTTCCCTTCATGGTCTAGTGTTAAAAAAGTTAACAAAAATCGCAATAAATCGCAATATCGAATCGCAATACATATCGAATCAGCACCCTAGTATCGTGATAGTATTGAAGCGGGAGATAGGTGAATCGTCCCAGCCCTTGAGTTCTCTCAGATCACATGGTCTTCTCACATCCTGTCTGGTCTGATGGTTTTTGTCCCGTACAGAAGCAAGAAGCCGACTGCTATTACGCGCTGCATGTGTCCGCTCTACGACACCAACAGACAGGCCTGGGTCGAGCTGCAGCCGATGAGTGTCGCCCGCTTCGGCCACGGGCTCGTCGCTGCCGGTCAGTGTTGACTAAGCCAGGAAAATACATGTGTAACTCATGTCATGAATTACTTGAATGAATGATTCTTTCATCAGGATTAGGGCGTAATGACATTGTGTTTCCTGTCTGTCAGAGGGTTTTCTGTTTGTGATGGGCGGAACAGATGAACACAACACACTCCTGGACAGTGGAGAGAAATACGACCCCGACTCCAACACCTGGAGCCCCATACCCCCAATGCTACAGGTATACTCGCCCCTTTCTTTAACTAAGCTTCTCCTGAGGTTTCAGCAGTTAAAACTATCCCCCCATTATTATTATTAAGTATATAAACATCTGAGAGTGATCTTTGCAGGAGATTTTTCTCAATTTTTTTTTTTTTATGAAATAGACAGAAAGATTTGAAAATCAATCAAAATCATTTTTGCTGTTGGAATTCGCTGCTTTTTACGGTTTTAAAGCAGGATAAATGATCAATCCACCATATGAGGTGCATTTTTGCAGCTGCTCTCTGACTTTTCTACAATTTTACTTCATGACCACTAGGTGCCAGCAGAGCTAAAACACCTATTTGGTAGCACAAGCAGATTTGTCACAGACGACACACTCACAGTAATCTGCTTACACTCTGTAGAGAGAAGTGGTGTCATTCACATTATATGTTGACTATATATTGTTGAACACTCTGAACCAGAGGTCAGCAACCTGCAGCTCTTTAGCCCCTCACCAGTCGCTCCCCGGGGAATTTTTAAAAATGGAAATTAATAACTGTTTTTTTGTTTACATTTTCATTTTTATTTATCATTGTTGTAGGTCTTTGGTATGACGGTACCATATCAGGGCCACATTGAGGAAAAAAAAGGAATCTGACATTTAGAGAATAAAGTCATAATATTACGAGAATAAAGTCATAAGAAAAAAAAGTCGTAATATTATGAGAAAAAGTTAAATGTTTACAAGAAAAAAAGTCATAATATTACGAGAATCAATGACTTTATTCTCGTAATATTACGACTTCTTTTCTCGTAAAGTTATGACATTATTCTCGTAATATTACGACTTATTTTCTCGTAAAGTTATGACTTTATTCTTGTAATATTACGACTTTTTTCTCGTAAAGTTATGACTTTATTCTCGTAATATTACAACTTTTTTTCTCGTAAAGTTATGACTTTATTCGCGTAATATTACGACTTTTTTTTCATAAAGTTATGACTTCATTCTCGTAATATTACGAAGTTTTTTTCTCGTAAAGTTCTGACTTTATTCTCGTAATATTACGACTTTTTCTCGTAAAGTTATGACTTTATTCTCGTAATATTACGACGTTTTTCTCATAAAGTTATGACTTTATTCTCGTAATATCACAACTTTTTTTCTCGTAAAGTGAAGACTTTATTCTCGTAATATTACGACTTTATTCTCGTAATATTAAGACTTAATTCTGGAAATCTCCAATTTTTTTCCCTCAATGTGACCCTAATACTCCGTAGTACATTTGCTCTTTGTCCCTCACTGCATTAGACTTATATACTATATACTTAGACTATAAACTGTGTTACCTTCATCACAATGATCAAATGTTTTGCGGCTCCAGACAGATTTTTTGGGGGGTTTTTTTTGCCTAAATTGGCTCTTTAGTAATAGTAAAGGTTGCTGACCCCTGGACTAGACAATACTCATTATATATATGAAAATCTAACTTCAATTGATTGTTAATGTTTTGATAGAATATCAGATTCAAGTCATATAATGTAAACCAATAAAATGCAAATGAAAAATTGCTGTTGGAGACATAAAAGCAAAGCTTGGTGTCGAAGCTTTAAGTGTGATTTCAAATGTTCAAGACAGAGGTGAATGGAGCATTTGAGCCCCAAAAACAGGCTTATATGTAATTGAATGTGTGTGACATTGCTGTGATTTGATTATCTTGTCACTAGACTCGTCAGAACTTTGGTGTGGTGGAGCTGGACGGCCTGATCTATGTTCTCGGAGGAGAGAACAAAGAAACAGAGCTGATCACTGTTGAAGTGTTTGACCCTCACTTCAATACCTGGAGAATGCAGACCAGTATGACCATGATCCGCAAGGTAATAACACAAACATACTAATATTACACTGACAGAATAGTAGAACATGTAACACAGTTGACGACTGGGACACAGTAATGTCACAACACAGTAGTAACCTTTACATCCTCACTTTATATGTTGTAAATTCTATAATATCAGATCTATAGTAGTCTCAATACACTGGTGCACGAGATTCTCGGCCCTCACAGCGGAGATGTTGTTAACTCGTTGTACTGAAACTAGACAGAAAATCATGGATTGTGACTGAGAAGTATTTATTTAACATATTCAGTAGTTAAAGCTGCAGTAGGTAGAAATGGAGCAAATATGATTAAAAGAAGTTATTTTTATAAAACGGTCACTATATTCTGACAGTAGTGCATGAGACAAGTAATCTGAAAAAAATCATGTTCCTCCGGTGTCCTCCGGTGCTCCTAACGGCATCTGCAAGATTTCACTTACCAGAGAAAAACAAGCAGTAAGAACTGATCTGAGGTCTGCTGTCCAGCTGCTGTCTATGAGAAACTAGGCAGCGCTGATCAAATATGAATCAATATTCTGTTACTGTAATGCCTATTTCTCTCCTCAGATGTTCTCAGAAACATCTTGTAGTTACTGTTTAGCTGTAAAATGAGAAAGTTTGTGACCCCGGCAGCCATGTTGACATCTGTTGAGGAAATACCAAGCACCGCCCACCAGCCGGAGCACAGCCAATAGGAACGCTCTCTCTTTCTGAAATGACCTGTGATTGGCCAAAGTCTCCCATAATGGCTATATTTTTTTAAACCCTGAAAACAGAGACATGAGGAGGAGCAGAAGTCTAGTTTTCTCTCAGAACACTTGAATTACAATATGCTGAAAGGTTATTATGGGATTTTTGCCCAATGATGCCAAAAACGTGTTGCCTACTGCATCTTTAAAGGATCTGCTTCAGCCTCTAGACAGTGGTCGGGGAGCAGGGGAGACTCTTTCACAGCTCCAGGGTGAAGCGGTAGCTCAGTTCAGCACTAAGCTCTGTGTTATTATATTCAGCTGCTGGTAAACAGAACTCTGCTTGGTTCAAGAGGAGCTGTAACATTTATTTTCTGACAAACTGTAGCTCAAAATGAACATTCACAGATTACTGAACTCCCTGAGTGCATGACACACTGTCTCTTTCACTCTCTCCTGCACACTGTGCTGAGAACTCCCCAATGAGGCCGCGTGTTAGCGAGAGTATGTACATTTATCTTCATTTTGGCCTGCATCATGTCATGTTGACTGAAGACAAACTGCGTCCACATGACCGACATCACCTCTGTTTGGTGTACGAGCTCTCTCTCACATCCAACTGCCCCGGCTGCTTTTCTCCAACACTTGACTTGTTTGGTCTCACCGAGTTACGCTGGACACTCATGATCAGTTACATGGCTTACAACTGATGGTGGAATTTCACAAGAAAAAAGCAAACATTCTTCTTTTCTGTCTATTTAATCAGTTATGGTGCTAATGTGATGACCATAGACATATATACGTGGAAGCCGCATTGGACGCTTCAGCCCGTTGCAGCAATACGTCAATGTGGGCGCCATATTGGACCTGGCAAGACTGGCCTGTAACCCTATACAAGTGAACGGGGGAGCTGCCGTTTTTCTAGATAAAAAGCACTATAACGTCTACATTTCTCAACTGATTTCAACGAGTCGTTATTATATTAAAGGGTTTATGATCTACGAGGAGTAGAAACATAAAGTTTAGTCTCCAGTTACTTAGAATCTGGATAGTTGAGCTCTAATCGCTGCTAGACGCTCAGGAGACGAGTGTGTACCGTAGGCTGACATGAACTGAATTACTGACGTGATAGAAAATAATTCATTTATCTGAAGGAATTGTTAAAACTCACGTTTGTCAAGTATGACTTTGGCTTATTTTCCTTGTTTAAGGTTAATACTTGTAGAGAGGTCCCTGTATAATATAATATATTATAATATAAAATAATATATTATAATATAATATAATATAATATAACATAACATAACATAACATAACATAATATAATATACTATAATATATTATAATATAATGAAATGTCTTCCTCCGTTTTAGCGATCATGCTTTCCATCTATAGGCTACCACTAACACTGCTACTGATATTACTATTATGCACTTACTAATAAGAGCAATCAGAATAACAGGCAAATAGTAGTACATAAATAAATAATGGTAGCAATATATATTAATATAATAATATTAGTTGTGATCTGAATTTATAGAAATGATGGTGATAATACAGCAATTATAAAAAAAAAATCGAATAGCGTCATTGTTAACCAAGACATGCCATCAGTTTTATTGTTTACAATATTAGACACATATCGTTTTTAATATTTATGGTACATTTCATGTTTTAAACACGATATCATGTTAGATATGAACATTAATAAGCTAACATTAACTGATATCGATTAGCTAACAATAAGGAACGTTAGCTAACATTAACTGATATCGATTAGCTAACAATAAGGAACGTTAGCTAACATTAACTTATTTCGATTAACTAACAATAAGGAACGTTAGCTAACATTAACTTATATCGATTAGTTAACAATAAGGAACGTTAGCTAACATTAACTTATATCGATTAGTTAACAATAAGGAACGTTAGCTAACATTAACTGATATCGATTAGCTAACAATAAGGAACGTTAGCTAACATTAACTTATATCGATTAGCTAACAATAAGGAACGTTAGCTAACATTAACCGATATCGATTAGCTAACAATAAGGATCGTTAGCTAACATTAACTTATATCGATTAGCTAACAATAAGGAACGTTAGCTAACATTAGCGCATATCGATTAGCTAACAATAAGGAAAGTTAGCTAACATTAACTGATATCGATCAGCTAACAATAAGGAACGTTAGCTAACATTAACTGATATCGATTAGCTAACAATAAGGAACGTTAGCTAACATTAACTTATATCGATCAGCTAACAATAAGGAACGTTAGCTAACATTAACTGATATCGATTAGCTAACAATAAGGAACGTTAACTAACATTAACTTATATATATATATAAAGATGTAACGTTAACTTGAACAGTTGATAATGTGAAAAATGCTTAAAGGAAAATGTGATATGATAGAACTAGTTTTTAATAATGACCTAATAATTGATTGAATCATATCGAAGGACAGACCGCTGATCCAGGAACCGGAAGCAGTGACGTTAACGTATTTAAGAGAAATGTAGACGTTATAGTGCTTTTTATCCAGAAAAACGGCAGCTCCCCCGTTCACTTGTATGTGTTTACAGGCCAGTCTTGGCTAGCTAATGGCCGCCCCCCCCCCAAGTTAACACTGTTAGCTCTGTCAGCCGTTGTTTGCAATGTTCGTGCTGTTAGCACTGTGAGCTGGTAGTTTGTTTAAATGCTGGAAAAGGACACAGTTTTAAAAAGCAGTAGAAGCAGTAGTGACATTTATACATATAAAACAACACTGCAGTTTAGAGTTTTAACCTTGTGTATATTCTTTAAAATGAAAATGATCCATAAAGTAGGGGTGTCTAATAAACAAATAATATGTAGGGCTGCAACTAAGGTTTCTCTTTTACATTATTGATGCATCTTTTATCATTTTTACAATTACATGAGTAATCGTTCAGTTTATGAAATGTAACAAAATAGTGAAAAATTGCCATTAGAATTGATCTTAAAATTTGAGTCCGAGGTGACGTCTTCAAATTACTTGTTTTGTTCCACCAACAGTCCTAAAACCCAAAGATACTCAATTCATAATGACATAAAATAGACACACATGATATACATGAATAGAAATATTTGGCATAAATGATTAATCCGTTACAAATTTGTTTATGATTCGAATGTTCCGGTGGTTTAGGGTTGAAGATACTGACCGTTAGGGGTGGGAAAAAAAATTGATTCACCTATGTTTCACGATTTCTTTTTTTATGATTTTGAAATAAACTTTTTAATGCCAGAATCGATATATTTGCTTCATATGAGTCTATGTGGAGGTAGAAGGAAGTTACCGCTTTTATTGTGGTAGTCTGAGTAACGTGATGTCATATCCGTTCCGTATCCGTCAACCAAAACAAACCACAGCGAGCCGAAACGAGAAAGTACAAAACGTTGGAGGGTCGTCGTGGATACTTTGGGTTTCACACATGGCAGGAAAAGCAGAGCTAGACATCACGGCTAAAGCTGCATGCTAACTCTGTCACGGACAGGAAACGTTATCGTATCGCGGTAACGTGCGGTCGAGCCGGCCGTCGCTCTCGTCTCCGTGGTCAAATGGGCCGACGCTACAACTGTAGAGCACCCATATACTGACATTTATGTTAAATGCATTGAAACGGCCCCGATGGAGCTGACCATGGATGGATAAAGAGAACGGAGCTGACGGGAGAGCTAGAGACGGACTTGGAGAAGTTAGAGGAAGTAGACACGTGGGACTACGTCCGCTTTTCAAAATAAGGTGTTAACGAAGGGAACTGTATATACAAAATACATCTATGGAAATAAGATTGATTGGATTATATTCACCAGAAGTAAAAATCATTACATGTCCCTTATAAATTAAAAAGAAAATACCACTAATTTGTGACAATGATCCTGATATATTTGACTTCAGGACATCTCTGACTACATACATGCTGAAAATCGAACATTTTTACTGTATTGATTTAGATATTTAGATATAAGTAAAAGTCCCTAGAAGTGTGTGATTCAACTTTTTCCCTTCATGGTCTGGTGTTAAAATAATAATGAATTGTGGGCCTTTGTTGCATGTCATCGCTCTTCTCTCTTCCCTCATTTCCTGGAACTATCAAAACAAAGGCAAAGAATGCCAGTAACATGCTGTTGTTGCTGCTGTGTTGTTGCATGTATTAGATCACCAACATAGAAAACTGGCTTTTCCTGCCTCCTTATTTGGTTGTTGACTATTTTCTCTCACACCAGACAGTTATCTTTGTGTGGACAGACACACACACTTAACAATGTGACTGAACTGGCCGAGGAGAATGGGCCCGGGGCTATTACTACCCCACCGACCACATGATTCATTTTCCACAGTGAACTTCTCCCCACATGCTGTGACTTGTACGGCCGTGTCTGTCTTCTCCTTCAGGTCGGCTGCTACGCCTCCATGAATAAGAAGATCTACGCCATAGGAGGGGGCTCCTATGGGAAGTTGTTTGACTCTGTTGAATGCTATGACCCCAAAACCCTGCAGTGGACCGGCCTCTGTCCTCTGAAAGAGAGAAGGTAAATACAACTACTATATATACTCATGGTCTGAGCAGGACAAAAGAAAGAGGATGATTTGATCTGCTGACATCCAAGTCAGTTTAAAGCCAATATTTGTTTTCTCCTTCTCATGTTATTGTCTTATCTTCTCTTTTCTGTCATTCTGTCATCATCGAACATATTTTTGTCACGTTACACGCTGTATAACACAAACATTTAACTTCAGCCTGTGATACTTGTTTGTATTGCACAACAGGAAATGAAACACGACTCCATGGTCATTGTTGCTCTCCCCGAACTGTCTGTTTTCAGTCTGATTCCTCTCTAATGACACCACAGTCATACTGAAATCGTGTCACTCATATCAAAATATTGCTCAGAATGATGAAGCTACCATAATCGAGGATGTTGAGTCACACCGTGTACACTCGTTAGTCATAGCTGAAGCTGTGATCCAAAGATGTGAAGAAACATTCACTCCCTATTATCTCTGGATCCGTAGTACAATCTATGTATGAGGGAAATAGGGTGAAATCAAGGACCCCGAGGCATTCCCAGGCCAGACCAGATATATAATCTCTCCAGAGTGTTCTGGGTCTACCCCGGGCCTCTTACCAGCTGGACGTGCCCAGAAAACCTCCAAAGGGAGGCGTCCAGGAGGATCCTGATCAGATGTTGAACCACCTCAGCTGGTCCCTTTAGAGGTGAAGGAGCAGCGGCTCTACTCCGAGCTCCCTCCGGATGTCTGAGCTCCTCACCCTCTCTCTAAGGCTGAGCTCCTCACCCTCTCTCTAAGACTGAGCTCCTCACCCTCTCTCTAAGACTGAGCTCCTCACCCTCTCTCTAAGGCTGAGCTCCTCACCCTCTCTCTAAGGCTGAGCTCCTCACCCTCTCTCTAAGACTGAGCTCCTCACCCTCTCTAAGACTGAGCTCCTCACCCTCTCTAAGACTGAGCTCCTCACCCTCTCTCTAAGACTGAGCTCCTCACCCTCTCTCTCAGACTGAGCTCCTCACCCTCTCTCTCAGACTGAGCTCCTCACCCTCTCTCTAAGACTGAGCTCCTCACCCTCTCTATAAGACTGAGCTCCTCACCCTCTCTCTAAGGCTGAGCTCCTCACCCTCTCTCTCAGACTGAGCTCCTCACCCTCTCTCTAAGACTGAGCTCCTCACCCTCTCTCTAAGGCTGAGCTCCTCACCCCCTCTCTAAGACTGAGCTCCTCACCCTCTCTCTAAGACTGAGCTCCTCACCCTCTCTCTAAGACTGAGCTCCTCACCCTCTCTCTGAGACTGAGCTCCTCACCCTCTCTCTAAGACTGAGCTCCTCACCCTCTCTCTAAGGCTGAGCTCCTCACCCTCTCTCTGAGACTGAGCTCCTCACCCTCTCTCTAAGACTGAGCTCCTCACCCTCTCTCTAAGGCTGAGCTCCTCACCCTCTCTCTAAGACTGAGCTCCTCACCCTCTCTCTAAGGCTGAGTCCAGCCACCCTACGGAGGAAGCTCATTTATTTCGGCCGCTTGTATCCGCGATCTCATTCTTTCGGTCACTACCCAAAGCTCGTGACCAGAGGTGAGGGTTGGAACGTATTTGGACTAGTAGATCTAGAGCTTTGCCTTCCAGTTCAGCTCCCTCTTCACCACTACGGTCCAGTACAGCGCCCGTATAACTGCAGACGCTGCACCGAACCGCCTGTCCATCTCCCGCTCCATTTTACTCTCACTGGTGAACAAGACCCAGAGATACTTGAACTCCCTCGCTTGGGGCAAAGACTCACTCCCCACCCGGAGGGTACAATCCACCGGTTTCCAGCAGAGAACCACGGCCTCAGACTCGGAGGTACTGACTCTCATCCCGACCAGGGAATTAACGTCACGGTCTGATGAAGCCAACAGAACCACATCATCTGCAAAGAGCAGAGACGTAATTATGAGGTCACCGAACCGGACACTCCTTCCTTGACAAATCAAGGAATTAAATTTGCTGGATTAGCCAATAGGAGACATTCCTGTCTGGTTATTTTATCCATGAATAGTTTCTCAACTGATTATTTTCCTGGTCAGGTTTGGGTCGGTGGCGTGTGGCGTCGGCCAGGAGCTCTACGTGTTCGGCGGAGTTAGAAGCAAGGAAAACGACAACCCCGAGCAAAGACAGATGATGACCTGCAAGTCTGAGTTCTACCATGACGAGATGAGGAGGTCAGTATTGAGCACAGCTTCATGTACTGATGTGAATACATTATTAATACTACTATTGTTCTGAGTTTCCGTGTCCCATTATGGTTTATATGTTGAGTGTCAAAGATCATTCTTGACCTTGGAAACAGCAGAAAACAATCTCACTTCAAGGACCATTTAGTTGCTGTTTTGGAGCTTTTGACTATATCGCATGGACTTTCTAAAAGTTCATTATTTACTGGACACCCATCAGGTACCACGTAGTGTTTTGTAGGCTGTTCTTCTGTGACCAGAATACAGTTCTTGGGAGAAAACTGAGTTCTTTGTAAATTTGGAATAATGTCTCCACACATGGTCTCTTCCTGGTTATGCAACAATACTTATTTTGAAAAAAGAATTATTGTATCGTTGCCATGGAGACCATTGTATCGGGCAAACTTCTGTATAAACTAAACCTATTGTAGTATAACCAGGAAGAGACCATTGATGTGTGAAGACAGTCTGTTAGCACTGCACTTCATAACAGTGAAGTTATTGAATATTTTTCTCTTTTCGGCGTTGCACTTTGTAGACGGTCCCTGAACCACTCGTCTCACAGCCGGCTGCACATAGAGACCGATGTTATGTGTACAGCTCGGAGGACTAAAGGCCGGTTGTGATTAAAATGAGCTTGTAGCTCGTTGTCTACCTCACTACGGTTAGAAAGAGCCCTCGTTGGTGTTTTAACAACATTTCGTTTATGAGTTATTGATCCAGGAAGTTTGAATCTGTCAATATCTTTCCAACTTTACCGAAGTTAGTTTTTCTGCAGTCATGTCTTCTTCCCTGAGACTCTTTTATTGTTTCAAAAAACTACGTACTGATCTATGTCCATCACCTTCAGTTACACAGCAGCACCGTCCTCATACGCTCTCTTACGCAACTTTCGGTTGTAGAATATGAAAAAACGGCCGTTTCTGTCTTCTAGGGATTTTATTTTTTTGTTTTTAGAAATAGAAAATGAAAATCAACCTGTTTTTTTTAAGTTTAGTTCATCCCTTTTTGACCCTGATAAAGAAAAACGCCTAGTATTTCAATTTTAATTTTTGCATTTTAAAATGAAAGTCAAATAACCACTAATTTTTTTTGTATTTTAATATCCGTTTGTGAAAGGACAATCAAATGACCAAAAGATACACCGACCATCCACATTGTGCAATCAAATACCTGATTATGTTGTTGTCAAACTGGAAACAAACTGACAAATATCCCTGTCCTACATTTCTTTAAATCAAGAAGAATCAGATTTATTTTGTACGTACATACATAAGTAATTTGACTCTGGATTTATGTAGCTCTCTCAATGTACACAGAGATAGAATCAACAAGAACAACAAAGCTGGACAAATAAAGGTGAGAAATAGACAAGTTACTGTTATGTACACAGTAGTGAAAAAGTGGGTGTATATATAAATATATATATAAAAATGACCAGCAATAAAATAATAATAAAATATAACCTCTATATACAAGTCAGGTGTTCTGGAAATTATAGACAATACAAATAGTGAAAAGAAATAAATACTGAATGGATAATGAAGAAAGTTGTGTTTTTTTGTTTCTGATACCCATATATGTGTTGTGTTATGATGGGTCCAGGTGGATGTTCCTGGATGACCAGACCCTCTGTATCCAGACCAGCTCATCCTTCGTTTACGGTGCCGTGCCCATCGGAGCCTGCATCTACGTCGTGGGAGACCTGGACACAGGTCAGTGAGAGGAAACCAGATAAAACAAGAACAGAAGTTCTGAAGATTATTACAGTAACGTACATGTTTGAATGTGCACACAGGAACGAGCTTCGACTACATCCGTGAGTTTCGCCGCAGCACCGGGACGTGGCATCCCACCAAGCCGATGTTGGCCACCGACATCTCCAAAACAGCCTGCACCGCCCTTCGTATCGCCAACTGTCGACTGTTCCGCCTTCAGCTGAGCCAAGGCTTATTCCGGATCCGAGTCTGACTTCGGGACGCCGCTCTGTGTCGGCTCCACACTCCACTTGTGCACACTGGTACTTTCTACCTGCTGTAGGACTGGGATTAGTGATTTTAAAGTTGCTAGATATCGAGGATTGTGACTCTTGGTTCGGGGGTTTATACTTGACGGGACAAAAGTTCATCTTTTAAACTTTTTTTAATGCCATTTTTTTTTTATAAACCTAAATATTTTTTTCTTTCTTTCTAATGTGGGATTTGGTTTTTATTTTTTTTTGCTTTTTATTTTAATGGATGTTCCTCATTTGTGAGGTTTACTGGTGATCTGTTCCTTGGTGAGGGATTTAAATTGTAAACTACCACATTATTACATGAGGGATTATGATTGAGATTATAAAAGCACTGCTGTGTTGCAACTAGGGATGCTAATTTTGAAAAAATTTAACCGATAACCGACCCTCGTGAACCGATTATTAACCGACAAGATTAGTGCGTGGCATGCAGCGGTGCACCGGCTGCAGCGGTATGTTCAAAACAGACAACTGAGTCCCCAGTTCACCCGTCCGGGAGAGTTAGCAGCTACGATGCTGCGTGTAGTGCAGCATCGTGGCTGCACTACACTTTATGTATCAGTTAATGACTTACTTTCCCAGTAAGTCTCCGCATCATTTAGTTTAGCTGTGAGGTGGTCGGCTGTGTGTCTGCCCGGCGTAACGCTAGCGAGTGTCCGACAGACCGTGTGTGTGTGGCGGCGGTGAGTGTGGGGTTGTTGGTGGCGTTATAGCTGTGAACGTAGCTGTAACAGTGTGTGTACAGTTTATTTGTCGGTGAATAAATGCTACAACTCCTCAAGACCGGAGCCAACTTCCTGTATCTGTAACACCGGCTCAGACTCTCTTAAGGTGGACCAGCTTTAATCCTTAAAGTGACAAGCCGCTCCTCTGAGTTTTGAGAATTTTTAATATTTCTTTTAACCATTTAACGGTTAAAATTCTTAATGTCGGTTAACGGTTAAACGGTTAGTTATCAACATCCCTAGCTCCAATGTGTATTTTAGGATGTATTATGTTGTTTAGTGGCATATTGTTCATCTTTCCGGCCGATCGTAAACAACATAATCATTTGTCTTGATATTATATTTGCAACAGCTGCAGTGGAGGTTAAGGGTTGTAAATCTTTTATTTATATAAATCTTCAGTAGGAAGTGAGACTTTGGGACCAGACTGGGTCAGACTTTGTGAATTGTAGTGCTGTAATGTAATCAACATTAACTTGCGTCATCCAGCCGTGCCTCTCGCTAGTTCTGAAATGCAGCAAAACAAAATAACGTTGTGGCTACAGCGCGTTCTGCGTTGCTTCATATTGTACTCTGATTGGACGGTTTATAGACATGGGTCGTGGGAGCAGTCACATCTGACTGGCAGAATGCTCAAGAAAAACGACAGCATCAGAGCCTGTACTACGAAGCAGGATTTAGGGTTAGCGAGGTAACTTCAGGTTTAACCCTTCAGGGTTTGCAGTCCTACGATGGTGGTTCACTTCTTACCGGGGTAGATCGCCATGGTAACTGATGCTGAGCAGCTTATGTTCCAGATAAGAGATCAACTCGTATAAAAGCCCCGCCTACTGACCAATCAGAGCTCGGTGAGCAGATCGTATGATAATATTACGCAAATGCGAAGAAGTTAAACACAGAAACCTTCCTGCATTTAACAGCTTCAACTGTGTTACTTTTAGTCTGGATTAAGTGTTTAACTTCTTGGTATATGTCTAGTATTATAGTCTGCTCTTGGTTTGTATAACATATCGCTCTGCTGACAGTAGACTTGTCCATGTTTGTGATTTGTCAGATGATATAAGATATATCATAAGATAAGGAGAAGATACCCTGGGTATGATGAACTCTCTTCGTAGTACAGACCTCAGATGTTTCAGCGAATGCCAAAAACAACATTTTCTTTACGTCCAAATGACAAAGCCCTCTATCGGCTGTAGGAATTCTGTCTGTGGACTTGTTGGTCGCCAAAGCTGTGAATCGTCCAACAATGTTTCACCACATTTCTCTCACATTATCAGATTCGTCCTGTACAGGCCAAAATCACACAGTGTGTGAGGACCTTTACTGCCATGGTTGTCACTGGAAACCTCTGCTCTGCTGACACTTTAGTTTCTTCTGCCTGCAGATTAAAACCCCAGCTATGCAGATAATTAATTATGGACGATGTTGAAAATCACTAACTGAAGAAGAAGATGATGAAGGTTGATGGAAAAATGGGAATCATCCAAAATTAAATCACAATCTAATCCCAGAATGCATTGCACAGATTGGTTGTTTATGCATAGAATGGATGAGGTTCTGGGGATGGATTTAGAGAGACGGTGAACTACAGTTACAACATTCACTGAGTTACCCTGTTTCAGTGACAGTATCTGCGGCATCTCCTTCACTCTTGGACAGACTACTGACAAGTGTATTCCGCAAATCGATTCACCTATGTATCACAATGTTGTTTTTTTTAATACCAGAATTGATATATCTGCTTCATTTGAGTCTATGTGGAGGTAGAAGGAAGTTACCGCTTTTATTGTTGTAGTCTGAGTAACGTGACGTCATATCCGTTCCGTATCCGTCAACCAAAACAAACCGCCGCGAGCCGAAACGAGAAAGTATAAAACGTTGGAGGGTCGTCGTGGATACGACCTGCACCCTCACATGTTAAATCCAAAGTGGTAAACACTACACATCCAGTAAAGGATGGAAACACTTTGGGTTTCACACATTGCAGGAAAAGCAGAGCTAGACATCACGGCTAAAGCTGCATGCTTACTCTGTCACGGACAGGAAACGTTATCGTATCGCGGTAACGTGCGGTCGAGCCGGCCGTCGCTCTCATCTCCGTGGTCAAATGGGCCGACGCTACAACTGTAGAGCACCATATACTGACATTTATGTTAAACGCATTGAAACGACCCCGATGGAGCTGACCATGGATGGATAAAGAGAACGGAGCTGACGGGAGAGCTAGAGACGGACTTGGAGAAGTTAGAGGAAGTAGACACGTGGGACTACGTCCGCTTTTCAAAATAAGGTGTTAACAAAGGGAACTGTATATGCAAAATACATCTATGGAATTAAGATTGATTGGATTATATTCACCAGAAGTATAAAACATTACATGTCCCTTATAAATTAAAAAGAAAATACCACTAATTTGTGAGTTAAATGTCTTTATTCTTTGATTTTTGGGTTGCTGGAAAAAATGTAATAAATACTTCCTGACAGTGATCCTGATATATTTGACTTCAGGACATCTCTGACTACATACATGCTGAAAATCAAACATCCTTACTGGATTCATTTAGAGATTTTCCAAAGTAAAAGTCCCTAGAAGTGTATGATTCACCTTTATTCCCTTCATGGTCTAGTGTTAAAAAAGTTAACAATATTGAATCACAATACATGTAGAATTGCAATACTTAAAAATCACAATACATATCGAATCAGCACCCAAGTATCGTGATAGTATCGAATCGGGAGATAGGTGAATCGTCCCAGCTCTACTAACTGAATGTTTGCACGTTGGAGCACAAGCACTTTACCTGATAGTCGTTTTTTATTGTTGACCAAGCTGTCTGGGTCCAGTCTGTTCAGAAACTCTTGAGTTGCTGGATGTGAACCTCTGACCTGGCCTTCCAGTCAGTACAGTCTTGGTATCCCAAGTGAGTTACAGCTGCTACTGTCTGTCCTAAGCTCATACAAAGTAGACACACACTCAGTGGAGCTGATACAGACACACCTCTCATAATATCAGATAGGCAATACACCTCACACACATTCCACACAAGACACTTCCAGGGTTAAAACTGAGCTCTGATAAATAAATAAAGGTCAATTCAAAATAGTCTTTAAATGTAAAAACTGATCCCAGCTGACATTGGGTGAAGGTGGGTTCACCCTGGACAGGTCTTCAGACTATCACACATAGAGACAGACAACCTTTCACACTCATATTCACACCTACGGGACATTTAGAGTCAACAATTAACCTGCATGTCTTTGGACTGTTGGAGGAAACCTGAGACCCCGGAGAAAACCCACGCTAACACGGGGAGAACATGTATTATATAATATGTTAAAACACAATTTGGGATCCACATCTAAACAAAACCCCAGAACCAAAATTCAAAACACAGGTTTGTCTTCTCCTCTCAACCTGTTGCACCAGCTGAACCTAAGTTAAGTCAACATTAACTGATACATAATTTAACTACTTAGTTTTATACGAAACTCGCCACTTCGTTCAGGTGCACCATTTCTACTTGGTCTGCAACTACACTAAAGCCGACCAAATAATTCAATATGAGAAAGACAGAAAGTTAAAGACCTACAATAGACAATTAAAATAGAGGAAGTCATTTATGTTTTTACATGTGAACTAGTTAACATATGATAATACACCTTTGCTTTCATGTTGTTTTATTGTACTAAGGTGAGGATGGTTGTCATAGTAACAACATCAGTATGCTGGCCTGGAAGAAAACTCCTTAAAGCTGCAGTAGGCAGAACGTTTTTGGCATCATTGGGCAAAAATCCCATAATAACCTTTCAGCATATTGTAATTCAAGTGTTCTGAGAGAAAACTAGACTTCTGCTCCTCCTCATGTCTCTGTTTTCAGGCTTTAGAAAAATCTAGCCAGTGACGGCAGATGTTGACCAATCACAGGTCATTTCAGAGAGAGAGAGCGTTCCTATTGGCTGTGCTCCGGCTGGTGGGCGGTGCTTGGTATTCCTTCAACAGATCTCAACATGACTGCCGGGTCACAAACTTTCTCATTTTACAGCTTAACAGTACACTACAAGATGATTCTGAGAACATCTGAGGAGAGAAATAGGCATTACCGTTTTATAAAAATAACTTTTGTTTAATCATATTTTCTCCATTTCTACCCACTGCTGCTTTAACTCCACTTTGTAACTACTGAAACCTGTTTTTAGTTAATAAGTCATAGTGTAACTCCCACATAGGGGTGTCGCAATATAACGGTGTGAACGATAACCGTGATATTTAAAAAGGAAATGTTGATATCATGTTGATAATATCATGTAAATAATCCAGAGCCTCTTAAATCCTTATATATATACAGTTATGGTTACTGACTCTCTCTCCACCTCCCTGTACGCAAAATAAACAAAGTTAAAGATGAATTTGACTGATGGCGTTATGATTTTTAAAAAATTGTATATAGATATTGCGATAATATCAATAATCGTGTATTGTTAATCTGATATTGTGACAGCCCTCCACTATATTAAACCTAAGCTATGAACTCATAGGCAGTTCTCATAATACAGACTGACATTTAGTATTGCCGTGGTGTCAAAACCCCAGGAGAAACCTACATGTCAGAGAGAGAACGGTTCCCAGACAGTACGTGCTCACACTGGTATGACACACCGGCTGAAAGAGAGGATTTCCTGGAGCTCATCGTCTTGCTCAGAACATCAGGAGGTCCAGTCTGCTGGCTGTCAATGTTGTGTTTCATCATTTTTGCATAGACACTTAACATTCCATAGTGTCTAATCATTTACAGTAAATACTACGTTAAGTTCCTGAGAACACTCGTTCTAACACCTTCTGTCTGTGTTGTGATCCACCATGAAGGAAAATAACAGCAGTCTACACTGAAGGACGAGGAGTGAAACTGCTGTTTCAGTTCGTACTTTCGTTACTGATGCATGAGGAAGTTTTGTAAGATGACGCCTGTGAGTGTCATTCATTTACGTCAAAGGAATCAAAACACCAATGTAGTTCAGCTACATGGATTATACCATTTCTTTTTTTGTTTGGATGCGACCAAACACGTGAAGGCCCGGTTCCAATCCGGTCCCTCCACCCGTGAAGCTCCTTCTTTAAGGTGGAGGGGATAAATACAACGACCTCTTTGGGACAAACTTCCCTCTCTCCGACAAGGAAACTATAAATAAATATCAGAATCAGAAATACTTTATTGATTTCAATATATATATATATATATAGATATATATATACTGTATATAAAGTGCATAAGAAGAGAACAGTATAAATAAGTACAAATGTTAATTTAAATGTTCTGTATAAATAAAGTCAGTGTTAATGCCGGAGTAAACCAGATTATTTCACAGCTGAATTTTTGCACTAAATTATTGTACTGTTGAAGATATAATAAATGATGGGGTTATAGCTGCTGATAGGGGTAAAAATATATATATATATGTTGTGTTTATATATGTATAAATATACAACAATTTACAATCAAATGATGATGTCTACTGTTTTCTCGACTGGACAAGGGTATATTTGATCCTAAATGCAATCTATTTACTTTAATAACAATGACAATAAAGTAGAATAAAGTAAATGTCTGTCTTAGTTTGAGCAGTTTACAGTAAATGTTTGTACCGGTAGTCACAGGAACTGACATTGGCGTTGCACGTGGTCAGTAAGGGCAGCTGGTTCAGTCGACATCGGTGCAGCTCGCTGTCGGAGGGTTTTAAAATCCACTTCCACTCTCTACTAACTGGTTTGAGATGACACTTAATATGGCAGAGCCTCCACGCAAACGCACAAACGGAGTGGAAGTGGGTAGGGAGAGGGTGGATTGGAATTGGGCCTTAGTGCTGATACTTATTCTGAGAGCTAGACTTTGATCAAAGACTCAAGATTTCACTCCAATATAATCTGTTAAAGTCATCCTCGTACTGCCCATCCAATCGCCAAAAAATGCAATTCTTGCAGAAATCTCCAAATGTCAAAAGTTTTTGATCCCAAATCACAGCATGGCTTTTTCTCTGGTGTTCCTCAAGGTCTTGGTGTCTTAATGTGGTATTTTGGAGGGATTATTGATAATTTTTTTTATAAATTCTCGATAGATAAAAAATGGTTAAATTTAGCACCAAATCTGTGTAACAAATGGTATCAACCCAAAACTTGCTGCAACAACTTATGAGACATAACAGAGCATGGGGATGGACATCAGATACTTCTATCATCATGTTCTAAACCCTTATACACTTTTACAATGTATTTTAACTAATTAATTTATATTTATTTCTGATTTATGACTAGAACAACTTGACACACAGTGCTGAGCTGCATCTCAAATTAATCTTCAGGTTCCCAGCTTTCAGATGATGTACACCACCTCTATGTGACATCTACTGTTGACCTGCTATCTCCCCCTAAAGACCCCCTGGACCCCCCTAAAAGAGACTAGAACAGGTCTATTGTGGGTCTAAGAGGGTTAATAGCCCGACTACAGTCTAATCAGCTGGCATGATGTGCAACAAATTAAGTTGAGCTGGTCTCAAACTTATTTTCAGTACTCAAATGACACGGTGAGGCATCAACCAATCATATGTTTACATTCCATCTAAAAAGATGCCGTTAGCCAGTTCCCTGTGCTATTTAATGACATAACTAAGTACTTCAGCAGCGACTCAGCGACAGTGTAGCTGGCCACGCTGGCCATGACGCTCGTAGTGTGAACGCAGCATCACTTTGCCACTAGCAGGGCTAGAATCCAGCAGTTCAGACCTTCATCAAACATCAGTCTTCTTTCCATTAGTAAACATTTAATATACTGCTCTCCCCATCGAGTTGTGTTCCTGCAAAATTGCTTCTGATTAATTTCAATGTATGCTGAACATGAACAGATGCCTTACGTGTAGTTCTTATATGTGAACATCGCTGGGTTTATCTGTATGAGCAGTATACTGTACATTGTTTGTGCGTGTTGGTCGAGAAAAGTCTAGACAGGAGAGTAACAAACAGGACTACGTAGCGTGAGCAGGATGGGGGTAATTCAGTTAACGTGAGCAGCTCCCAGATTCCAGCTAACCTGGGTCTTGTGACACGTGTGTTGCGGGGAAAGGTTTGCTGACATGGCACTTTGGAATTTGGCACACAACTGGGTTAACGCTGAGATACTGTACGGATAATAATTGCCATAACTGACCAAGCTTGTTGTCTGAGGGAATAACAGAGTGTCAGGCTGATTAGATAATGCCATAGATAGTAGATAACTGTCAGCTGTGTGGTACGGTGCAGAAATCAGTCACAGGATCAATGTTCCTCACTTAACACGACACAAAAGATCATTTGCTTTCAGTCATAGTGTGTCATAGTTTCAGATTTTCTCATCATGGTGTAAAATGTGCTCCAGGGGCTTTTCCACTTAAAGCCTTAATCCTCTTCTTACAAATTCAATTCAAAATACACTCTTGCTCAATTTAATACACACAGGTGTTCTGGACCTATAGCCGTATTTGGTCTGACTGGTAACTTATGTTGGCTAATGTTAGCAAACAATTTGTTTTGTAGGCATTGCTCTGACTTAGTGAGTCGTCTGTTTGTACTACTGTTAGCATTTACTGTTGTCATGAAGCCTCAGAAGCTGCTGTTCAGAAAAAAAGGGACAGTGTGTAGGATTTGGTTGCAGATTGCAACCAACTGAGTACCTCTCCGCTCACTCTTCCCTTTACAAGACTGCGGTAACGTGAGCAGCCGAGTGCAAAGCCGTGGTAACGCCGTTCGCCTCACTCGGAGGTCGTCTTTACCATAACTAGAATGGCACTCGGAGAGCGCAGACCTCCCCCAAGGTGACCTTAAAACCAGATCCCAGCTCCCAGCTGGCGGTACCGTGAGGTGGTCGTCTCATTATTAACACGGTGTGTTTCTGTGTAACGTATCAGAGGATGCCTCTCTCATTCAGCAGCCTTGTTATGTCTGTATAACGTTACACTACGTTGTCTCTCATCCCGTCATCTACAGCTTTGTTCTTTCTCACCGCGGACGGACAGCAGCTCCACACACACATCCACACACGTATCTCTCGACTTTTATATTATAAAGCAGGTTTAAGTGCTTTATAAATACTGTTAAACTATCAAAACGCTCAATATACGGAGAAATACACACAGCCGTATTCAGAAACTGTGCGTTTGAAACAAGCCGTTAGGATTTCTGTCCATTTGTGATGTCACAAATATAAAATATATAGATCATTACACGGTTTTAAACGTAAACATTCTAATGAGTCCCAGTTTATTTCCTGTTGCAGTGGATGTGAATGTCATCAGCTGACAGGAAGTTAACATGGACCCAAACTGTTGCCTAGCAATGCAATTCCGTTGAAATGCACTATAACGGAGCGTTACAGACAGAGGGTGAATACAGGTATATTCAGACAGACAGTATGAGGAAAATAAAGTGTTTTTTGAACATTACAGCATGTACACATGTTCTAGTAGAAACACAAAATACAAGTATGAACCTGAAAACGAGCACGATATGGAACCTTTAAAAAAATTCCTGAATCCGGATCATGATCCGGATCGCCACCAAAATCGAATGGATTGTTCATTGTGCCACCCCCCCCCCTCCAAAACATTTCATTCAAATCTATCACGGACTTTTGGAGTAATCCTGCTAACAGACAGACAGACAAACAAACAAACCAACGCCGGTGAAAACAAAACCGCCTTGGCCCAAGGAGGTAATAACACCACTTAAGGAGCAACAGAAGTCAGACGGCGGCTGGCGGTACCGCGGTTTTGCACTCTGCTGCTCACGTTACCGCAGTTTCACAAGCGTGTCGTAAAACTACGGTGGCCTTCAGGTAACTTAAAAACATGAAAGTCTCTCTCTAGATCCAGAGTTTGGTTTGTCCGTTCTGTGCAACTGTAGAAACATGGAGGACTCCGTGTAGAGGACCCGCTCCCTCTGGAGATATGAAGGACTCATTCTAAGCTAACAAAAACACAACAATTCTAAGTTTCAGGTGATTATACACTAATGAAAACATAGTTATGAATATTATATTCCATTTCTGCTAATGGATTCCCCAAAATGCAACACAGCATGCGGTCTGTTAATGCTGCTGTTAATTAGCAAAGACAAAAAAAATCAATAACAGAGCATTAACAATCCAATCATATACAACAAACGCGTAATAACAAATGTTAACAACTGGTATGACTAGCAGAGCATGAATGAACTTTAAATAGTTGACATATATCTTCAATACACACATTTACTAATTCTATTAAACAGTGTTTGTTATCGACGTCAGATATTTAACAAAATAATTTCCATTATTGCCAAATCAACACCTCAGTCTGGCTCTATGACACATTACGTTCTTGCTGCACTCATTTCTTTCCCCTTTGGCCTTCACTGAGTGTTGACACAACAGCACATCGTCTGCTCGGCGTGTTGTAACTCGTCTCCAGAACAATACTGGCTGGAGTGCCCGGGTGACTGGGTGGTGCTGCGGCAGGAAGGACTCTGCTGATGATGGGGGATTGTGGGGGCGGAACGGAATAAAAAAAAGGAGGCTGTAGGAGGAGAACTGCGGGACGTCCCGGCGGGAACATGTGAAAACCTCAGAGCTGACACCGAGGCTGGTTGTTGTGAGTCGGGATCCTTGAGATGGGAAGCTGCGACGTTATATTCAGTTATATTCAGTACAGACTGCTGCACCTGGCTGCTCTGCCCTAACACTCACCTGTGTTTCTCTCTGGCTCGTTCCTCCGGGACTTTCTAAACAGTGATGTCATTGAGCAGGATTTTTTCACACCCGCATTTGGCAAATGATATTGTCTCCTATGTATATAAAACATAATCACTTGACCTGAAGTGCACTTTTCAGTTTGTATTTTAGGGATGCGAATGGTTATTTCCAGCCTCATATCCAGGTTTTTATATACACATAATGAGTTTACTGCCACCACCTCGGTACAGTGAAGGTTAATGGAGTTTAGTTTGTGGTATTTATTTTTCTTTGGACACTTTCATGTATACTTTATAACAAACAAATAGTCCCCATGAAATGAAACTGTGACATTGTTCCTGGACATGTTGCTGTAGATTTGTTTAAAAAAATCCTTTTCAATGATGTGAGCCCCAACATTTTTACCTCCGCCAAGGCCGAAGGGCGAGGAAGGAGGTTATGTTTTCACCGGCGTTGGTTGGTTTGTCTGTCTGTTAGCAGGATTACTCCAAAAGTCCGAGATGGATTTGAATGAAATATTTTGGAGGGGTGGGGTGTGGCACAATGAACAATCCATTAGATTTTTAGATTAGATTACACATGCACAGTGTAACTGATGATGCGTTGATGACGCGTGACTCCGCCTCCTTCTGAGAGCAGAGAGATACGTGTGTGGATGTGTGTGTGGAGCTGCTGGCCGTCCGCGCTGAGAAAGAACAAAGCTGTAGCTGACGGGATGAGAGACAACGTAGTGTAACGTTATACAGACATAACAAGGCTGCTGAATGAGAGAGGCATCCTCCGATACGTTACACGGAAACACACCGTGTTAATAATAAGACGACCACCTCACGGTACCGCCAGCTGGGAGCTGGGATCTGGTTTTAAAGTCACCTTGGGGGAGGTCTGCGCTCTCCGAGTGCCATTCTAGTTTTGATAAATTAAAACAAAAATCAATAATTTTCTTTTCTGTAATTTGAATGAACTGACCCTCTAAAGTTACTCATATATTTATATTTATATATATATATATATATATATATATATATATATATATATATATATAGAAAGTCCGGTCCATGTGTCTCTTCTGTTGACCTGTTTGACAGGAGGATATACAAGCTAAGTTGTTTAAATGCTGACAGGGAAAATGACTGAATAATTGAAAAAGGTGCTGATAGAATCTGGTTAATCGGTGACGTTATTTAAAGCAACAACAACAACTGGGAAGCGTTAAACCGACCGGACTTTCTATGGAACACTTAAAGATGGAAACATGAGCATTGGCTGATTTCTAAGTCAGTGTTAGTGTTAGAACGCTTCTTTAAGTGGAAGACATGACTTCAGGGCCTTGTATTGTTCAACATCCGCCCTGCTGAAGTATCCATAACAAAGACAATAAATCTCTACCTAGGTGTGGCAAGGTGTGCTCCTCTCTCTACGTGCCGTAACTCAGCTAACCGGAGTCCAAACTTGATCTGGTGGAATTTTATTAATCATCGAGACGGGTAAATCCAGCTAATGGCCCCTAGAGGCTGTGATTATTCATTACACACTACGATATGATTATGTTGGCCACACAAATAGGTCGAGGAAAGGTCAATGATTGAAAAACAAGTCCTCTGAAATCAACCTAAACGTGTGTTCAGACCAAGATTATAATAGTTTTGAATGTTCAGAAAGGTTTAGTTTTACTTTTTATATTGGCTATTTAGTTTTAGTTTGTTTTAGTTTGGGCCAGCTGTAATGTCTCAGGAGTATGTAGCTACATATACATACAAAATACAGGAATCGCCATAATGTTTAATGTTTAAAGGAGCAATATGTAAGACTGACAGCTAGCGTTTAAAACGGGTGACAGCAGTCCAAAAAACTAAGACTGAAATGAGTTTACGTTCATTTTTTAATTTGATTTATATTAGTTTTTAACCAGGCGATATCGTTTCAGTTGAGTTTTTCTTAAAGGTCCCATATTATAAAAAAGTGAGATTTTCATGGGTTTTTTTTAAATTATAAAGCAGGCTTAAGACCTATATAAATACTGTGAAAGTATCGAAACGCTCAATCCACAGAGAAATACACAAAGCCCGTATTCAGAAACTCTGCATTTGAAACAAGCCGTCAGCATTTCTGTCCATTTATGATGTCACAAATATACAATATTTAGACAATTTACACAGATTTAAACGTAAACATTCTAAATGTGTCTCAGTTTATTTCCTGTTGCAGTGTATGTGAATGACATCAGCTGACAGGAAGTACACATGGACCCAAGCTGTTGCCTAGCAACGCAGTTCTTTTGCAATTTCGTCGCAATTCCGTCAAAATGTGCAACAACTGAGCGTTTCAGACAGGAGGGTGAATACAGGTATATTCAGGCCGACAGTATGAGGAAAATAAAGGTGTTTTTTTTTAACATTACAGCATGTAAACATGTTCTAGTAGAAACACAAAATACAAGTATGAACCTGGAAATGAGCACGATATGGCACCTTTAAAGGATATCGCTTTTATTTTGTTTCAGTTTCTAGCTATATTTTTCACTGCTTAAATTTCATGTTTGTCCCAGTTTTAGTTTACTATAATAATAAACCTGGTTCAGACAGAACGCCAAACAAATTTTAGACAGCGCGTCTGCATAAAAAGGGAACGTAAAGACATGCCAGTTATTTTATTGTGCAATCGAGGTGGAGTTTACATTCAACAAGTAAAATTCACATATGGTATTTTATAAGTTGATTCCATGATTAAACTTAATTAAATTTGACTACATTTAGACAAACAAAATAATAAGTAAATAAAAGCTTTGGCGTTCTCCCCCAGAATGTTAGTCCAGTAGATCTCCAGTAGACCTCCAGTAGACCTCCAGTAGACCTCCAGTAGACCTCCAGTAGACCTCCAGTAGGTAAATAAAATGAACACAGTAGAAGTAGAATTAGTTTGGGGGACACGTGACATCAGTAATTCTAAAATCCGGATACATTACATTACATATACTGGTGTCCGAACTGACTGCAGTGTTGTAGTGGTAAATAGAAACGTATAGAGTAAACCATGGCCACCAATCAGTCGTAATTATAAGGAAAAATAACTTCAAATTCAGAAAACTATTAACCATTATTTTTCTTCCAAGAAGTACGTTGTTTTAATATCTTGCCTCATGATCGGGTGAGTGACCTTAATGTGGGACAGCATGAATTGTGCAATATTAATGGTTATTTATATGGTTTCAGTCTTCTAATGCATTATTTAAGATATTCAAGGTGAAGTGCAAATTATATTCCATAATTGGGGGGGGGACTGCATCTCTGTTAAAGTTGAGTTGAGTTATCAGTTGGGTTTTTTTTCTAATTTCTGCAGGTTGTTTTTAAGCCTTTATGTATTACAGGTTACTCAATAATTACCCATAATGCAGTGTGTGGTAAGCAATGGTTTTTTGCAGGTTCAGGTTTGATGTGTTGGCTTCTAACAGGCTCTCTGTCTGTTACTGTTGTATGTGATCCAAACATTTTAATGGTTTAACATTTTAACTTTGCAATTCAAAGCACATTTTTAGCTGTGCATTTAATTAGGCTTTCTTTGCATAACAGATATGATAATATAGGCTATTTAATGTCTTTTTAATATGACTTAATGCTTCAAAACTATATGTTAGTTTGATGTTGTTTGATTCTCCATGTAACATCCACCTAGAAGCCGGGATTTTATAACAGCAATAACATTGTAAGTGGTAAAGTTACTGCACATTTAGCCATTAATTAAGGTGATTTTTAGGCCTTTTAACAGACGTCTCAGTGTCCCACATTTTGGACATGACTGTCCCACATTAGAAAATTAGATTTGTGATAGAAAATTTGGTATTAGAGTACTGATATGTCTACCATTTCTTTTATGAGTGTGACATCTGGTTTGATTAGGACAAATCCTGGGGGTTTCAGAGTGGTGCTGGGTTTGGATTTAATGTACTGGCTTCATATCACAATATATTCCAGAAATCTGAAATGCAAAATAAATGTCCCACATTAGGCTAATTCACCCTATAGAGTAAACATGGAAAGAAGAGAAACACGATTCTTCCAAGAAGTACGTTGTTTTAATATCTCGCCTCGTGATACTAACAGCCCATTATGTTTACCATAAATGCTGCAAGTTTCTATCAATGTTAGTAAACTCTACCTGCGTGACGTCACCGGTTCGTCACTCTTAATTAAAGATCACCTGTTGATGCATCAGCAGCTCGTCAGTGAGTCTCCTCTGCGCTGCTTCCCTGGAAGATGATGTGGATGTGTCGACTGCATCACTTCCAGTGAGAACGGGGAAAAAGAGGAGTATTCTCATGAAGTCCCTGCTGCGCCCTCCTCCATGTTTTTCTCTTTTTTTCTCTCTCGCAGGGAGGGGGGGGGGGGGGGAGGCGGAGAGAAGGAGGGGTTGGGGGTGGGGTGAGCGTGCGCCCTCGGCAGACAGTCAAGCGCAAAAGACACACGGCTCATCCGCTCGCCTCCCCATTGACGTCAGTCCGGTATCACATGAACGACGGCGACCAATCGGCGCGTCGCTGCCGGAGAGAGCTGGAGAGTGCTGGCTCCTTCACACCGAGATAGGGAGAAAAGAGTGAATAAAAGGAAACCGTGCCAGTGAGCCTGTAACGAGCACAAAACCCCGCGGAGGAGCCGAGAGACGCGTAACCGGATCTTTACACCGTTTTCTCCTGATTCCCGTGCGTAACGCGCTGTGGATTACTGTGTTTGGCACCGGGGCGGACGGAATGGATCAGGCCATGGCCCTAACATATTGAATAGCTCGCTGCTGGTGGTGGTGGTGGGGGGGGGGAGGAGAGGAGACGCGCACCGTGGAGACAATTTATGGGGGATTGTGCGGGGAGGAAAATGTTGGATTATTTGGTAAAAAGCTCCCCCCCTCTGGATGTCCTGCCATAACACGCTGTTTATTCCACTGTCTTGTGCACAGCTACTCAGGTCGGTCGGTAGGTAGGTCCCCCCCCCCCCCTCCTCCAGCTCGATCCGAACGACCTTATCCATTTCTATTCTTCATATACATGTAGGATTCTGGTGTCGGTTCGACGCGCTGCTCACCTCCCCCCCCTTCACAGAGAGGAACATTTGGAAAGAATAAAGTGTTGGATTACCGAGTTATGGATTTCAGCAGCGGCGGCGGCGGAGGAGCCAACGAGCTGCACAACAACCAGTTCTATCAGTGCGAGGAGAACAAGCCTCTGCTGGGGGAGATGTCGGAGGGCAACAACAACACCAAGCTGAGCGCAGGGCCGTGCAAGAGGAGCCTGCACCACTGCAGCAGCAGCGGCATGAGATACAAGCTGCTGCACGAGGGGGACATCCAGGTGTGCGTGGTCAAACATCCGCGCACCTTCCTCAGCAAGATCCTCACCTCCAAGTTCCTGCGGAGGTGGGAGCCGCATCACCTGGCGCTCACAGACAGCAGCCTCACCTCGGCCACCGTGAGTTGCTTTCTAGCCTCCTGTGTGCGTGCGTGTGTGCATGCGTGTGTGTGTGTGTCACTATATAATATGCTGCATTCCTCAGGCAACTTTGGTGTTTGTCTTTTCTTGTCCGGACGCAGCAGACGCGCACCGAGATTACAGTCGGTTGTTGACGCAGTTTACCAGAAGGCAGCGTGTCACTGCTTTCATGGCCTGTTCTGTTGATAGTTTGGGTAACGCTGTTGCTGTGGCCTTCACCCCCCCCCCTCCTCCTCCTCCTCCTCCTCCTCCTCTTCCTCCTCCTCCTCCTCTCCATCACCTCCCTGTGCAACACTGTACCTGTGACCCCCGCAGCCTCGTGGTTCTCACACTGGGGGTGCAGGAGGTTGCAGAAGTGTGTGCATGTGGGGTGAATTAGCTTAATGTGGGACATTTACTTTGCATTTAGGATTTCTGGAATATATTGTGATATGAAGCCAAAACATTAAATCTAAACCCAGTACCACTCTGAAATCGTGTCCTAATCCAACCAGATATCACACTAATAAAATAAATGGTAGACGTATCAGTCCTCTAATGCCAAGTTTTCTATCACAAATCTTGATTTTCTAATGTGGGACAGTCATGTCCGAAATGTGGGACACTGAAAAGTCTGTTAAAGGGCCTAAAAATCACCTTAATTAATGGAGGAAACACTCCAGGCTAAATGTGCAATGATCCAATGTTCAGTAATTTTTCAGTCAGGTGGATGTTACATGGAGAATCAAACAACATCAAACAACAATAAGAGTAGAAATAAAGACTATAATAGATTTGAAGCATTTAGGCGTATTAGAAAGACATTAAATATCAATAGTTTTGTGTGTTTGAGGAAGACCTACACCCACTGGAGCTCAGGTGTCCCACATTAGGGTAACTCACGCTACGTGTGTGTAAACATGTCTCTTCAGGGTCATTATTTAACTCCAGGATGCCTTTAGTGGGTTTAAACTCTTAATCTAAATTATTAAACAACAAAGATCTTATTTTCTCTTATTAGTCCCTGGAAATAAAATCAGCAGGAGATCTGAGGGGCCTGTTGGGTGTGTGACATGAAACCAGTTGAGAACCCCAACCTGCATCAACCTGCAGCAACCTGCATCCCCATAACAACATAAGGCTCTTACACCTATCTCCACATTCAATACTATCATGATACTTGGGAGCCGATTCGATATGTATTGAGATTTTTAAGTATTGCGATTCAATATTACGATTTATTGCGATTTTTGTTAACTTTTTTACCATTAGACCATGTAGGGAAAAAGTTGAATCATACACTTCTAGGGACTTTTACTTTGGAAAATCTCTAAATGAATCCAGTAAGAATGTTTGATTTTCAGCATGTAGGTAGTCAGAGATGTCCTGAAGTCAAATATATCAGGATCACTGTCAGGAAGTATTTATTACATTTTTTATCCATCAACCCAAAAATCAAAGAGTAAAGACATTTCCCTCACAGATTAGTGGTATTTTTTTTTTAATTTATAAGGGACCTGTAATGTTTTATACTTCTGGTGAATATAATCCAATCAATCTTATTTCCATAGATGTATTTTGTATATACAGTTCTCTTTGTTAACACCTTATTTTGAAAAGCGGACGTAGTCCCACGTGTCTACTTCCTCTAACTTCTCCAAGTCCGTCTCTAGCTCTCCCGTCAGCTCCGTTCTCTTTATCCATCCATGGTCAGCTCCATCGGGGCCGTTTCAATGCATTTAACAGAAATGTCAGTATATGGTGCTCTACAGTTGTAGCGTCGGCCCATTTGACCACGGAGACGAGAGCGACGGCCGGCTCGACCGCACGTTACCGCGATACGATAACGTTTCCTGTCCGTGACAGAGTTAGCATGCAGCTTTAGCCGTGATGTCTAGCTCTGCTTTTCCTGCAATGTGTGAAACCCAAAGTGTTTCCATCCTTTACTGGATGTGTAGTGTTTACCACTTTGGATTTAACATGTGAGGGTGCAGGTCGTATCCACGACGACCCTCCAACGTTTTATACTTTCTGAGGTTTGTTTTGGTTTACGGATACGGAACGGATATGACGTCACATTACTCAGACTACCACAATAAAAGCGGTAACTTCCTTCTACCTCCACATAGACTCAGATGAAGCAAATATATAGATTCTGGCATTAAAACATATATTTAGAAATTGTAAAAAAAAAATATTGTGATACATACTGTAGGTGAATCAAGATTTTTTTTCCCACCTCTAATAACAACTGGTATTTATGTTTTGCTTCCTGCCTGTTTTATGGAAGGATTCTCTGATAATGAGCCATCTTCAATAATATTGTTATTCTAACAATCTTACAGGTCAGTTTAGCGTTCGTGGTTTGAATTCATCGAGGATATTTCCTCAGTTCATCCACTGCTGGGCTACTCTCAATGTATCAGTCCAGTGACAACAGGCCTATATTTCATCATAAATATTATAATGCGTTGATATCTTAACCAATGGTCGAGTGATAAATACAGGAAATCAGGATCTACTGTATATTTTCCCTTAACATCTAATATCCTCATTATTTTCTATACTATAAGTTTAAGTTGTCTGTGGTCATCAAATCAATTGCAGTTGTTAGTAATTCAGCAGAATAATACCAAAATAATAAGAGCCTTTATACCCTCTTCTGTTTTTATCAACACCTCTGACATTTCCCACAAAGCCAGGCCCATTGTTTTATCAACACACCTTGTTCGAGGCTTTTTGGATGTCTGCCTATCACACCCAGGCTCCAGGAGTGAGCTGCTCACTGCAGAGTGCAACGTCTCACAGACTGTTATTATTATTAAAAGGACTTGTGGATGTAGTTGAGGGTAAACGCACCTGAACCTGCTGTACCTGCTCGTCTACAGGAGATTAATGCCTTTTCAGTCCACTATAAATCTCAATAATTCAGATGAATTAATAGTACACATGACCCTAATAATAATAATAATAATCCAAGTTATTAAAGGATATAGGCCTTTTATCGGAAAAATCATTCATCAGTGCTTTTCTTAAAGGGCCAGTGTGTAGGATTTTTCTGTATCTAGTGGTGACGTTGCCGATTGCAACCAACTGAAACTTCTCCCGTGTGCCAAGCGTGTAGGAGAGCAACGGTGGGTGACGTGAAAACGTGAAATTGTCCTTTCTGAGCAACTATAGAAACATGGCGTCCACCTCCGTGAAGAGGACCCGCTCCCTTTGTAGATGTAAACTAGGGATGTTAATAACTAGCCGTTTAACCGATTAATGCTATCGGTTAAACGGTTAAAAGAAATATTAAAAAATAGCTAAAAAGCAGCTTGTCACTTAAAAGATTAAAGCTGGTCCACCTTAACAGTCCACCTTAAGAGAGTCTGAACTGGAGTTGTAGGATACAGGAAGTAGTGGTGGGCGATATGGAAAAAATATCACGATTTTTTTCAGGCAGGATCACGATCCACGATCTTTTCACGATTTTTTTTTTCATGCTGGTTTGAAAAACAACTTTGCAAGTTACTGAACATTACAACCAAACTAATTCCCCATTTAAAAAAAAAAATACAGCCCTATGAGCTAATAAAACATAAGAATAACAGATCATGAAGGCATCTCCGCTTCTCCTTCCTCTCTCTACAACAGTCCACGTAGACCCCGGTGATCCAGACACATTATGTTGCGCGTCCTTTGAAAGTCGCTTATAACGGATGTACTGTGCTGTAGAATGCTACACACTGTTCCTTTAACATGGAAATGGATATCGTCTTTAGTTTAGTCTTCTTTTTATTTTTCACTTACATTACTTGTTGATAGCTTGTATATGTGTGGTTGTTGTTGTGGGAATAACATGATGATATATAAGTCAGTGATGCTCTGAAAGGGTATTTTATTATGAATCAGTTAATTTAAATGGAACATACTTGGGTAGATGACACTTGATCATGAAGCATAATGTCGTGGAAGGTAGAGCGGGTCGTCCACCAATCGGGAGATCGGCGGTTCGATCCCCGGCTCCTCCAGTCCAAGTGTCCTTGAACAAGAAACTTAACCCCAAATGTCTCCCGAAGGCTGAGCCATCGGTGTGTGAATGTGTGTGTGAATGTGTGTGTGAATGTGTGTGAATGGGTGAATGCTGACATGTAGTGTAAAGAGCTTTGAGTGGTCAGAAGACTAGAGGAGCACTATATATAAATATATTTACCATTTACCATGTTGTGTATATTGAGAAGTAAGAATTCACAGTCCAAGTTAACGTCCAGTGAAATATCTACTTGCTGTTTTCTTTTTAATTTCTCTAATATTTCCCAGATGTGGTTTTTAAGTGGTGTTCTGTGAGCTCTATTACAAATCAGTGATTTTTTTTTTTTTTTATTGTGGTTGCAATGGGAACGGCAGGAAATCATCTCTGTGGGAGCAGGAATTAGGCAAACCCTTTCTACATCCCTTAAGTCACAATACATGGAAAGTTTAAAAAAAAATGTAATAAATGATTCCTGACAATGACGGATATATTTGTCCCAAGAAGTGTATGATTCAACTTTTTCCCTTCATGGTCTAGTGTTAAAAAAAGTTAACAAAAATCGCAATAAATCATAATATCGAATCACATTTATATCAAATCAGCACCCAGGTCTCGTGATAGTATCGAATCAGAAGATAGGTGAATCATTCAGCTCTAATTATTAAGGCAACTTTATTTATAACAATAAAAAAAATAAGTACAGTGATCCCATCTCGTCAGATACCGCCGCTTTGTCGCACTCTTCGGCGTCACTTTATTTTTGTCAACAAAACCCTTATAGTCCGGTTTAGGAAAGAATAACAGTTTGGGCTTAAAACGACTACGTTTACAGTGAAAATAACCCTGAACGCTGTGAACACGGGACACGAACGAACAGCTGATAGCTCCTAACAGGATCTAGAATCCAGTTTCCGTGTGATGTAAAGAGGCTTCATCAATTTGGAACTGATTGATGAAGATTGTGATTGAAATTTTCTTCTTCTTATTTTTTTTTAATTATTATTATTATTTATTATTATTTTATATTATTTTTGGTTGATTAGATTATCATGCAATTGACAGACATTGTTGATATTGGCATTGGTATCAGTTAACAAGGTATGTTTATAAATGGCAGTAGCATGGCCTACCTACTCACTGTACCTTGCACATGTTTAAAATAAAAACATGAATATATGAACCTGTGTAATATTTGAATAGCTTAGTATTGAATGCACATTAACCAGGTACATTTATACATGGTACTAGGCCCAGTTTCATATAAAACACAATTTTATAAAATATATATGGTGGATAACGTTGAAGACCGCTGCTCTAGACCAGTTGCTTTAAATGAACTACTCCACTTGAGTCATGTAAAACTCCTATGCGTTAAGAAGCCAAGGAGTATTATTTTTTTTTTTTTAATTATTACACTATGTGCTGAATTTATTACATTATTCAACTTTTTTTTGTGCTTAGTTTATAATGTAATAATGTTCTCATAATGCAATAACTTATTACATTATGCGCTCATGGTTTTCTTATATTATGAGCTTTTATTACATTTAATTGCTACAAGCCACTCAGCCAATCAAATCTGTGCATTCCGATAAACATGGCGACTCGCGACAGCGGGTGAGATGCACACGTACGGGAGAGAGGTGCGCTCTGAAAAGAGAAAACAGAGCCTTTTTATCCAGAATGGACAGACTCCTCACATGTTCATAGCTCCCACCGGCAGTTCAAAGCCAGTATAGTCTCACATGTTCAGAGACCGTGGTGATTATTAGCATCTTTTTTGAAGTGGAGGCTGATATCTTCCATCACCTTATCCAACCTCAACGCGTATAAAGCGCTTCACTTCTTCCTCTCTCTCTCTCTCTCTCTCTCCGGGCTCCTTCCTATAGTTCCCTGCTGCCCTCCAGATACAAACTCACACACATGCTCATACGCCACACACACACACACACACACACTCACACACACGCACACACACACACACACACACACACACACACACACTCGCCCAGGTGAGTGTCTCATAAATAAATTACTATTAATATTTATACTGGATGTAGGCAGTGTAGTCATTTACTACATCCTACGTAGAACAAGCTGCAATACACAGTATATATTGGACATATCGCCCCCCCCCCCCCTACTCTGACAGCGATATAATGTGATACTGTAAACAAGGTGATATATTGCAATTTTTTAAATCTAATTTTAGGAAAACTGTCTTAGTATAAAGAACACACAACCATATGCATAAAATCTAAAAAAAGTTAACTTTTTTTATGCAATCAGAACACTTTGATCTGCATTTGCATTTATCACAATCTCTGTAAAATCCAATATCATGATATTCGATTTTTTTTCTTTATTTTCTTCCACCTATAGTATTCTTCAGTAATCACGTCCATATTAGACGATTCTGCAGCTCACGATTTAGGTCCAATGCCAACAGTCAGTACCAATACAGGAAGTAGAATGGTCTTAATGTAGCAAGACAGATACTAGTAATGGTATATGGACGTCCGAGGGTGTGTCTCTAGATCAGAGGTCAGTAACCTGCAGCTCTTCAGCTCCTCTCCAGTGGCTCCCTGTGGATTTTTGAAAAAATTAGTGGAAATGAATAACTGTTTTTTTGTTTACATTTTCATTTTTATTTATCATTGTTGTAGGTCTATGGTACGACGGTACGACGGAGTATTAGGGCCACATTGAGGAAAAAATATAAATCTGAGATTTAGAGAATAAAGTCATAATATTACGAGAATAAAGTCATAATATTATAAAGTAGTAATTTTACGTGTTATTTTCTTTTTTTCTCGTAAAGTTATGACTTTATTCTCGTTACATTACGACTTTTTCTCTCGTAAAGTTATGACTTTATTCTCGTTATATTACGACTTTTTCTCTCGTAAAGTTATGACTTTATTCTCGTTATATTACAACTTTTTTTCTGGTAAAGTTATGACTTTATTCTTGTTATATTACCGTTACTGTTACTATGTTACTATTATATACTGACGAGAAAAAAGTAATAATAATATTATAAAGTAGTAATTTTACGTGTTATTTACTTTTTTTCTCGTAAACTTCGGAATTTATTCTCGTAATGTTAGGACTTTATTCTGTAAATCTCAGATGTTTTTTCCCTCAATGTGACCTTAATACTCCGTAGTACATTTGCTCTTTGGCCCTCACTGCATTAGACTTATATACTATATACTTAGACTATAAACTGTGTTACCTTCATCACAATGATCAAATGTTTTGCGGCTCCAGACAGATTTATGTATTTTTTTTCTGCACTAGAGTCAGTGTTTGGTTTGGTTTGTCCGTTCTGAGCTCCTGTAGAAACATGGCGGCCGGCTCCGTATTTAGATTTAAACGGCTCATTCTAAAGTAAAGATTCTCATTTTCAGGTGATTATACACTAATGAAAACATACTTATTAATATTATGTTCCATTTCTGCCAATAGATCCCCCTAAATGCTGCACACTGTGCCTTTAATTCAAAGTTCACTTACTAGCTTGTGGTTAAAAGCTCCAGAATAAGCTAGTTATACTGCTGTGTATATGTGTAGTCTACCTTCAAAGACATTCTGCAACTGAACTTTTGTTGCCCGATGCTACTATGAAGTCCTTTTCCAGCAGTATCTTTCCAAGGAACTCACATGCTTATAGTAGGTGCTTTATTGTTCTTGCTTCAAAGAGCCAAATGCTAACAGTCACTGACTGTCATAAATGATACCGTAAACCCCCCCCCCCCCCCCCCCCCCCCGAGACTAATGGAAATGTTGTTGTTCTGTTAGCTAACAATGCACTTTGATGCTTTTAAGCCATCAGTTAAATGCCATCAGCTCTGCGTACTTGGTTAACGTAGAAGAGAGGATGAACATTACTCAAAATGGTGTCATTTCTCATAAGCTGTCCTTTAGTGAACCAGAGTCTGCTTTGTTTTTATGGCAGGAAACTGGATCTGTATAGACCTCATTGAGAAATATTCTGGCATGGAGACTTTAAGGGGTGGCAGGAATATATATATATATATAGAGTATATATGCTTATTTAATTGCAAACAATCACATATATCAATATTGTTTGAAAAGCCCCCAAATTGAGATATTTTAACTCAAAAGCGTTACATAAGTGGGGCACATGAGTAAAGCATTGAATATAAATATCAAAAGTTGCATTAGAAATAAATAACTTTCCAAATATTCAGATAATATTTCATACTCACATACATGTATTTTTTCATTGAACATAAGCACCTATCACCTATCACCTAAATGTGGCCATAACAGATCATTAAATTATACTCGTTAAATTATGTTTTTTTTTAGCATGTTTTTTTTTTTTAAATGAATGCGTAAAATTTGACTCTCTCAGGTACTACGCTTTGAATGAACTGTGTCTATATTGCCGACTTGTGTGTTTGGGGCTTGGAGCGACTGGTTTTAAACTGGGTGCTTTTCTACTAATCTAAAATGTCGACATGTTTGTCTGCAAAATGAGCAGTTTCAGAAATGTTGGTAGCTGCAGGCAGTCAGGAGACACTCGGAAACACCGGAGAATATTTGGGTTTAGTCAAGTTTAATCCGTCGCTCACACCAACCATCTGGCCGCCACTATCAGCCACTCTGTATTTCAACTAGTGGAAGTTGGCAACGCTACACACACCTTAGTAGGGGGGGGAAAAAAAATCGATTCACTTATGTATCGCAATTATTTTCTTTATGATTTTGGAATAGATAATTTAATGCCAGAATCAATATATTTACTTCATCTGAGTCTATGTGGAGGTAGAAGGAAGTTACCGCTTTTATTGTTGTAGTCTAAGTAATGTGACGTCATATCCGTTCTGTATCCGTCAACCAAAACAAACCTCAGAAAGTATAAAACGTTGGAGGGTCGTCGTGGATACGACCTGCACCCTCACATGTTAAATCCAAAGTGGTAAACACTACACATCCAGTAAAGGATGGAAACACTTTGGGTTTCACACATTGCAGGAAAAGCAGAGCTAGACATCACGGCTAAAGCTGCATGCTAACTCTGTCACGGACAGGAAACGTTATCGTATCGCGGTAACGTGGCGGTCCAGCCGGCCGTCGCTCTCGTCTCCGTGGTCAAATGGGCCGACGCTACAACTGTAGAGCACCCATATACTGACATTTATGTTAAACTTATGAAACGGCCCCGATGGAGCTGACCATGGATGGATAAAGAGAACGGAGCTGACGGGAGAGCTAGAGACGGACTTGGAGAAGTTAGAGGAAGTAGACACGTGGGACTACGTCCGCTTTTCAAAATAAGGTGTTAACAAAGGGAACTGTATATACAAAATACATCTATGGAAATAAGATTGATTGGATTATATTCACCAGAAGTATAAAACATTACATGTCCCTTATAAATTAAAAAGAAAATACCACTAATCTGTGAGTTAAATGTCTTTATTCTTTGATTTTTGGGTTGCTGGATAAAAAATGTAATAAATAATTCCTGACAATGATCCTGATATATTTGACTTCAGGACATCTCTGACTACATACATGCTGAAAATCAAACATTCTTACTGGATTAATTTAGAGATATTTGGAACCACAACAGCCCCAGTGGTAGAAATGATTATGCTAATTCTTTTGTTTTTAATCATGTTGGTGATTTATCCAGAGATTCTCTTCAGTGTGTGTGTGTGTGTGTGTGTGTGTGTGTGTGTGTGTGTGTGTGTGTGTGTGTGTGTGTGTGTGTGTGTGTGTGTGTGTGTGTGTGGATGGTGACTCCCCGTACACAGCGATCATGTGTCTGCGATTTGGCTCGTCGACGATGTCACATATTCTTCGCTCTGTAAAGGCTGAAGTATGAGGAAGCGGGTTTTATTCAGGGCGAAGCATGAATGTGCATTTCCTGAGTGGAGTTGTTGTGTTCGGTTTGGAAACAGAACGTTTACGTGGGCAGAAGAACAATGACGACCAATTTGCTCTGCTCTCTCACAGAGAGACGTCCAACAAGGAGGCAAAGAGCGTCGACTCTGCGTTATCCCCCACGCACAGCAAATAACTGAAATGATTGTGAGAAAAGATCTTTGTGAAAGTGAGCGTTGCTGCCAAGAGGGTTTCATTAGTTTCAGTAACAAAAACCTCTTGAGTCCCGTTTCAGTTGAAGCAATGTTTCAGCATTAAATCTAGTTCATTTCTTCACTAATTTAAGGAGAAATCAACATGGATGCTGCTTCATTCTTCATATATAAGTGAAAGAGGAAGAGAGAGTTGTGACTCACTTTTCTTTTCTTTGACAGACCTGCCTGCACTGTAGTCACAAACCTGACTTACATCACATTTGCGTAAGAAGGGCGCTAGTGCAAGCAAGCACTTCCTGTGTTGCGCCTCGCTCACAAAAGGCCTGAGATGAGAGGAATCTGGTCGTGCTGCGAGCGCGAGAGGCTCATTATAGGCAGCGAGGCGAGAGACGGGTGCCTCTTAGAAATCAATCAGGGAGGCTTGAGTGTCTTCTGTTCACGTCTGCACAGTCTAATGATTGATTAGAAGCCACATCACTAATCTATCTTAACAATCGGACTTTTCTAGTGAGGCTCGGTGTCAGTTTTGCTTTCACCGAAGATCTTTTGGGATGTTTAATTTGCAAAAGAATAATCAATGATAAATAATACACTCATCATTTTAATTGGCAGTACAATGATCTGAAACAAAACAGAAGTATTATTTATGTATTTCATAAGTACACTGGGGTTACCTTGAGGTGACGTGTGGGAGGTGAGAAAGTTTCAATCATGCAACGAATGGGAAATAACCAAAAACACCTTTTTCTGTTCTCACGGGAAAAGGGCACCAAGATGTCATCCACTCCACCGTATTGCATAGAGGTGAAAGACAATATCGGAAATATCACAGTATTATGTTTTGTGATACTGTATCGGTTCTCAAAAACAAAATAGTTTACATGCAAAGATGAACTCAGCTAATACTTTATTTCTGTTGCAAAGAGATGTGTCCTCTGAAAGTAGAGCTGTGATGCTGGATGTTACAGGGACTGTTCAAAATGCAAATACAGATCCTTCTGTTCTGATTGCATAAAAAAGTTTAAGAAAAATGTACTCAAAGAATTGTATGCATATGGTGGTGTGTTCTTTATACTAGGACAGTTTTCCTAAAATTAGTTGCATGAAGTTGCTTTAAACTAAATGGAGCTAAAACTGATTATAGATTATATAAACTAATGATCACACATACTGATCATGTTGCAAAGCTAGAAGCTATTCTGTATGTAAACCCCCCCAACTGAACAAAAAACCCTCTTACACACCCACTAACATCTGACATTTGTCTCCAGTGTGAAAGGTTACGATCTGCATTCATTCCCGGGACAAATGACTCTGCAGTAGTCACCGGTTTATATATCGGCTCCGGCTCCGATCTGCAGCGGTGGAAATAATTTTCGCCCCTTTTCCGGTGCGATGCTGTGCTATGTGCGTTGAAGTGAATATATAATAAATAAAATAAACAGGGATTTGGACAATTATTATAATGTAGTAACTACGGGTGCACCGATAGCACTTTTTTTCAGACATAGGTATATTCCCTACATCTATGTAAAGTTTGCTAACATTAGCCACCATAAGCTACCGGTCATACCGGACCAAGTGTGGCTGCAGCATCAAAACCCCAGAGTGTATTGAACTGAACAACGATTAAGTGCTTCTGGATTTAATATTTAAGAGGAAGAATGTGTTGATTTCTCTCTCAGAACTGACTTTGTGTCGGTCTAATCACTCGGTGCTAACGACAGCAGTGTGGTTTGTGCAGCACTACGGCCCAGCTGTCATAGCCTTCTATAAAAGAAGTTTATACAACTGTGGTTGGATAACACATCAGACAAACTTGTTCTCTTTCAAGTAGGCCTCAATCCCAAGAAAGGCCCTAATCCTAATCTCAGCCATCTCTAAACCAGGCCTAAACCGAAACATTTGATTGGTAACAGGCTGTAAAGAGGAAACATACACTCTTGAACTGCTTGAAGACTAAATCCTAAAGTGTAGGATGGATCGTCCTTTAAAATGAGTTTACTGTGTGGAAACAGGGATGTGTGGACACAGATGGTGGAACAAGACATAGGAACAGAACCAGAGGATGTTGTGAATAAAGTATACCTAAAGTATACATCCACATCATCTGATCACACGTCACGCTGCTCCTCAAAGCAGAAGCAGCTCCAGATAACTGGGCTTTTGAGAGGCTCTGGGCAGGCCTCCAGGACAGGTTGCAGTACATGCTCATATCCAAACACTGGATCCTCCCACTTTTGTTTGAACAATGCAGCCATTTGGCAAAGATTTGAGTTACGGTCGGGAACGATGGCGCTCGTCTCCGTATTGATTTATGATATTTAGAATAGATTGGAATTGGACTTGTTCCCCTCATTCTGCCTTGTTATGTGTGTCTGCAAGTGATGGATGATGTGAAGGAAAACAGAGAAACCAAACAAGAGAGTATGTAAGAAGACTGCAGACCTGCAGCGGTCGTTCTCTGTCTGTGACTGGTTTCAGTCGTGTCTTTCAGGAGTTGTTTTAAACCTTGTTTAAAGCTTCAGTAGGCAGCAATTTTTTGGCATCATTGGGCAAAAATCCCATAATAACCTCTCAGCATATTGTAATTCAAGTGTTCTGAGAGAAAACTAGACTTCTGCTCCTTCTCATGGCTCTGTTTTCAGGCTTTAAAACATCTAGCCTGTGACAGGAGACTTTGTCCAATCACAGGTCATTTCAGAGAGAGAGAGCGTTCCTATTGGCTGTGCTCCGGCTGATGGGCGGTGCTTGGTATTTCCTCATTTTACAGCTAAACAGTAACTACAAGATGATTCTGAGAACATCTGAGGAGGGAAATAGTCATTACAGTAACAGAATATTGATTCATATCTGATCAGCACTGCCTAGTTTGACCGTTTTTTAATCATATTTGCTCCAATCTCGCCTACTGCTGCTCTAAAAAAGCAATATTCTGTGTCTCTCAATTTTTTGTTAAGATACATTATTTTATTGTCTATTTGATTTTATTGTTAATATTTGTTGTCTTGTTGACTTTGTACTGATATCATTTATTGGTTATGTGTTGTTTGTCAATGTGTTTGGGTTTGAAAAAGCAAAATAATATATATATATATATATATATATATATATATATATATATATTTTATTTAAAATTAAATTTTTTATTATTTTATTTTATTATATTTTATTATATTTTATTTTATTTTATTTTATATATATATATATATATATAAATATATATAAAAATATATTAAAAATAAAATATAATAAAATAAAACAAATAAAAAATTAATTTTAAATAATATATATATATATTTTATTTAAAATTTTATTTTATATATATATATATATATATATATATATATATATATATATATATATATATATATATATTTATATATATATATATATATATATATATATATTTATATTTATATATATATATATATATATATATATATATTTATATATATTTATATATTTATATATATATATATTATATATATATATTTTGCTTTTTCAAACCCAAACACATTGACAAACAACACATAACCAATAAATTATATATATATTATATATATAAAAATCATTTTCAGGGGCAGTGGGAGGTCACACACACCACCTTGCTACAGCTGAGTAAGGGTGTCATGATTCTCCAAATCCACGATTCAATTTGACTTTTGATTTTTGTTTTAAACGTGCCATTGTTAGACTATGGAGTCTTGATTCATAAAGATCAACAGATCGTTGGTTTGATGTCCTGACACAACTCTCATTTACACTTTCAAATTCTTCTTTAAAAAGAGAGGAACGTACCAAACTAAGGCCATATGGTCAAATTTAAATAATTTATTCAATATATAATAACAATAACTTATTTCACCACTTGATACTTTTGGTCAATTGGGGAACAAGCTGATAAACAACAAAAACAAGATCCTCTGGAGGAAAGGGGGGAACTTTACAACAACAGCTGGAGTTTCTCAGAGTTGACGAGGCTCACCTGAACGCACCAGGAAGTCACCTGTCGGCGCCTACACGCTTTACGCTACGGCAAGCATAAACCTGCTTTACCGTGCAAAGCGATGTAGACTCACAATCGATTTTAAATGAAGATAGAGGCTGAAATCACCAAACAGTTTGATGAGCGTTGTTTTCTTTGGTTGCTCCAGTCTCTACAAACTGCAGTTTTTCTGTCAACGATATGTTAGTTGTTAACATAACTCATGAGGAAGGCAAAACGTCGCCACACCGGTGACTTCAGGGAAGCAGAAGGATTTTCTAGTTCTGTTATTTCTCCCTCATCCCCGACTTCGGCAGTGTTCAGAGCAGGGCTGGAGCTTAAGGACGTTCCGTCGTCCCGGGGCAGAAAAAAAGCTGATCGGGGAGGATGAAAATTAATTTAGGGACGAATTTGGGACGAGAGTTGAAAGAATAATACACGTTAGAATGAACGGTGAGCTAGCAGGGCCGGTTCTAGCTAGCGGGGCCGGTTCTAGCTAGCTAGCAGGGCCGGTTCTAGCTAGCTAGCAGGGCCGGTTCTAGCTAGCGGGGCCAGTTCTAGCTAGCAGGGCTGGTTCTAGCAAGCAGGGCCGGTTCTAGCTAGCTAGCAGGGCCGGTTCTAGCTAGCGGGGCCAGTTCTAGCTAGCTAGCAGGGCCGGTTCTAGCTTGCAGGGCCGGTTCTAGCTAGCAGGGCCGGTTCTAGCTTACAGGGCCGGTTCCAGCTAGCGGGGCCGGTTCTAGCTAGCGGGGCCGGTTCTAGCTAGCTAGCAGGGCCGGTTTTAGCTAGTGGGGCCGGTTCTAGCTAGCTAGCAGGGCCGGTTCTAGCTTGCAGGGCGAGTTCTAGCTAGCGGGGCCAGTTCTAGCTAGCTAGCAGGGCCGGTTCTAGATGGCAGGGCCGGTTCCAGCTAGCAGGGCCGGTTCCAGCTAGCAGGGCCGGTTCTAGCTAGCAGGGCCGGTTCTAGCTAGCTAGCGGGGCCAGTTCTAGCTAGCTAGCAGGGCCGGTTCTAGCTTGCAGGGCCAGTTCTAGCTAGCAGGGCCGGTTCTAGCTAGCGGGGCCGGTTCTAGCTAGCGGGGCCGGTTCTAGCTAGCTAGCAGGGCCGGTTCTAGCTAGCTAGCGGGGCCGGTTCTAGCTAGCGGGGCCGGTTCTAGCTTGCAGGGCCGGTTCTAGCTAGCGGGGCCGGTTCTAGCTAGCGGGGCCGGTTCTAGCTTGCAGGGCCGGTTCTAGCTTTTTGGGGGCCGTCTGCAAAATCTTGTTTTTTGACCAAGTGCTGATTTATTTGAAAAGTTTAAAAAAAAACAATAAAATTACTTTTTAAAATTAAAAAAAAAAGTTTTGGATAAATTATAAATTTATGAACAAAAATAAACCACTTTTGAAGTTTGATTTATGTTAAAGGTCACTTTGAACGATTAACTAGTGATATTGTAGAAAAACAAAGGTTTTAAATTTTAAAGAAAGAAAATTTCGATCGATTTCCGATTTCGGATGGAAGCGGTGACTTCCCTACAGCGGAGTGCTGTGAACCTTGGTTGCACTTTGCCTTACTAGTTTACATGATTTAGTGATTTATGCACAGCTGTTTCACCTTATGGTAGCAAGATAACACATTGGCACAAATAAAATGTTAATTTTATATTGGCACACCTTCTTTGAATATCATATATAGCATGCTATCAGATACTGTGTGTTTGCTAATGTTACTTGTTTGTGATGCTGTTACACTCTGGACTGATCACATACCTGAACCTACAACCAGTCGGCTAAAACAGGTTTCCTGATTCTGTCCAAATAAAAAAATACACCTACCAACACCTTTTAAATCTCACTGATTAACTCTTGTTTGTTTAATCTGTAAAAAAAAAAAAACAAAGAGAAAAAGTTGTGGTTTTTGCAGGGAGTTATATGCTGGAACTAATTCTTGGCCGGAAAAAGGAAGTCACTGCGACGAGCCAAGAAATATTACGGCTCATAACTCCCCGTAACAACCACAACTTGTTTTTTCATTTAGCTTTTTGTACTGATTAAACAAACCAGACACCAGGGCCTCTTGCATGAGTGCTAACATCCGATGAAGTGGATGACGAGAAGTCGTGTGAAGTCCCGACACATTACGAGCTTCTTACTGTTGTTCTGGACCACAGTCAACAGAAGAGTAAGAACATATTCAAAGATGAGAACAAGCACATAAACACACGTAAACTGACAAAGTTAATGAAACAGAACAGAGGTCAGAGGTCTTCTAGCTTTGTTTTTTTCCGGGATTCCACAGACGACCTTATTAATCTGACAAACTGTTGTCAAAATGATGTGTGATATCTGTGGATAATATACAATTTAAAACCCCAAAAGACAGAGAGAGCAGGGTGGAGGAAGTTGAGTTAGTAATGAGAGGGTGATGTGATGACAGGCAGTCAAGGAGAGGTTAAATGATGCTCAGCCTGCGGCATCATGTGGGAACCAGAACTAGATCATGTGAACCCACAGTTCATCCTGACACATAAAAACTGAAGTCAACACTGGTCTCCTCTCATTGGCTGCCTTCTTACACAGTCTGTCATTACCTTTGATCAAGGTTTCACTATTAGTCATCAGCAGTGACCCTGTTTGCATCTCAGTGGTTCAGCTCCAATCAGAGACCCACAGTGTGGGACTAGAAGAGGAGGACTTGATACCCCCTTCTTTAAATCCAACAGCTTTACCAACTATTTAGAACAGCTGTTTTTTGATGTGTTACGCTACTGAAACACTTCCTTCAGAGTCAACAGTTAAATAAAAATGTTGCATTAAAACGAACAGGAGTAAATCAGGAAACATCTTACTAAAATTTGATAGAATGTGTGAAAAAAACAAGGTAAATTAGCAATAACGGCTTAAAAGTCTCACCCGAACCGTCGGGGAGGTTGAGCGTGAGCGCGTGCGATAGGACCCGAAAGACGGTGACGAGATGTTAACGTCACGCTGCCGTGAAGTGGTATCGGTGCCGTTGTATCGGAGCCGTTTTGAGTACGAGTACATGAGCACAGTATCGGACCCGATACCTTATACTGGTATCGTTGTCGGTATCAGTGCATCCCTACTTCAAATGCATTCAGAAAGTGGAGGTTGAGTTTGTTCAGTTTGTAAAGTGGAAGGTACGTTGTTGAAAAAGAGAGCTGTCAATGACTAAGTTTATATCTAATTCAGAATCTTGTCATATTCAGAATAATAGTAGAATATTAGTGTTCATGTAAACGTAGTCACCGATGTCTCGTCCGGCCTACTTACGATGACGTCTTAAGCTCATTCATCTTTGGCCTCACCGAACCACAATGAGATGTGAAACCACGACCGAACTCTGAGCAGCACCCTTTAAATGTCAGACTCTCTTCAAAAATGTACTTTCTCTTTCTTTTTGTAAGCCACACTCTTTAAGCTGACATTCAGTCGTATCTTATGCAACAAAAGTGTTCATCTGTTCAGTTTTTGTTTCTTTTAAAATGTGAAGGAAGGAATGCAAATGTGAGAGAGTCCCTGAGCGGCTGCAAAATGACCGTTATCAGTCTACAATGCACTTTAATGTCTCCATCTGACAACAGCTCTCCTTGTATTTAGCCTGTTGTTGCATATCTGCCCAGCAGTGCACGTCCAGATTGACTGTGTGTCTGTGGAATGTTAACGCATGGGATTATACATATAGTTTTATATATTGAGAACGAGTACTGTATTAAACTTTTTGCTCTCTCAGTTTTTATTTAAATATAAAATCCTGTTTTAATACTATCACGATACTTGGGTGCTGATTTGATATATATTGACATTTTTAAGTATTGCAATTCGAAATTTTGCGATTTATTGCAATTTTTGTTAACTTTTTTAACACTAGACCATCAAGGGAAAAGTTGAATCATACACTTCTAGGGACTTTTACTTTGGAAAATCTCTAAATGAATCCAGTAAGAAAATTTGATTTTCAGCATGTATGTAGTCAGAGATGTCCTGAAGTCAAATATATCAGGATCATTTTCAGGAATTATTTATTAAAGTTTTTTCCAGCAGCCCAAAAATCAAAGAATAAAGATGTTTCCCCTCACAGATTAGTGGTATTTTCTTTTTAATTTATAAGGGACATGTAATGTTTTATACTTCTGGTGAATATAATCCAATCAATCTTATTTCCATAGATGTATTTTGTATATACAGTTCCCTTTGTTAACACCTTATTTTGAAAAGTGGACGTAGTCCCACTTGTCTACTTCCTCTAACTTCTCCAAGTCCGTCTCTAGCTCTCCCGTCAGCTCCGTTCTCTTTATCCATCCATGGTCAGCTCCATCGGGGCCGTTTCAATGCATTTAACATAAATGTCAGTATATGGTGCTCTACAGTTGTAGCGTCGGCCCATTTGACCACGGAGACGAGAGCGACGGCCGGCTCGACCGCACGTTACCGCGATACGATAACGTTTCCTGTCTGTATCCATGCCGACTCTCTCTCGTTTCAGCTCGCTGCGGTTTGTTTTGGTTGACAGATACGGAACGGATATGACGTCACGTTACTCAGACTACAACAATACAAGCGGTAACTTCCTTCTACCTCCACATAGACTCAGATGAAGCAAATATATCGATCTGGCATTAAAAAAACAATTTAGAAATTGTAGAAGAAAAAAATAATCGCGATACATAGGTGAATCGATTTTTTTTCCCCCACCCCTAATGTTTAAACAAAATCAATCAAACTTGAATGTGGGGCCGCCATATTTGAGATGTAGCCTGGGGCCCTTTGAGTATGAAAACACAACAAATTCGTACATTTTAGAAGTAAAAAAAACTTTTTTTGTTAACTTGAAAAGTTGCTTGAGCAAATGTGGAACAATTGTATGACCAACTACTTGTTTTGTAGTACTGAGCTAGTTTCTCATAGTGCTTTATAGTTTTTCTTGTCATTTGACATGCAGTCTCGTGCAGTCTCGTGCAGTCTTACGTCATGATAACAGATGTGGTTGTAATTTGGTATTAATTTCAAGTAAATTTTGAGTCAAGGCTTATTTTGGCTTGACTCAAGTTTAGTTTCTTGGAACTGTGTTTTCACAGAAAGCAGCAGCACCAAACCACAGAACGCCGTCACCAAACAGATAACTCCACACGAGTGCTTCTATCATTTCCGACTTGATGACAGAGCACCGCAGGTCAACAGTGTGCGTTCGTCCTCCAGAGTTTACGAGCAGCAATTTGATTGTTCCTTAGCAAATGGAGAAGTAGAGCGGCTTATCATTCAGGGAAGTTAATGCCCGGCAACGTCACACACGAGTAGCAGCTTCGCACGACTTCCTGGTTGTGTGTGTGTGTCCCTAAACAGTGTTTATGTTGGTGTGCGATCACTCCGCCAGTCCTAACCGAGGGTCTTTGAACAAACAGAGCTATCGTATCAACCTTCAAATCTGGGCCACTGCTGAATGTCCTTTTTGTTTGGGAGCTACTGTTGTGTGATTATTGGTAAATATGAAACCAGGTCAACACAGGATGTCAAATGATATTGTTTTGCTTGACGACGGGAACAGGAAGAAATGTGCACTCGAATGCCCTCTTATCCACTCGCTATCTGTCTTCAACAGGAGGGTAGTTGTTGTCACTCTGACCGTCGAGGCTTCATGTGAACCAAAGTTGTTTCAGTGTCCACAGTTTCTCTGTCTTGGTTGATATGGTTACATATATAGTAGAGGTTTGTATTTGCAGGAATCTGGCGATACGATACGTATCACAAGATATATTGCAATTTTTTAACCTAATTTTAGGAAAACTGTCGTAGTAAAAAGAACACAACCATATGCATAAAATCTGAGTTTAAAAAAGTTTACTTTTTCATGCAATACTTCATCGCTGTAACATCCAGCATCCTAGCTCTACTGTGAGAGGACACACAAACTAAGAGTCTCTTTACAAATGAAGTAAAGTATTGACTTAGTCAGTCTTTGCATGTAAACTGTTACTAATTAAAGATCGATACTGCGTTTTTGAGAATCGATACAGCATCACAAAACATAATATTTGATATTTTCTATATTTTCTTACATCCCTAATATATATCATCCTGCTTTTTGTACATACTTCATTTGTTACACAGGTGCTCATGCATACGGTACGTTGTGTTTTGGGACTCTGCTGTTTAAGTTATTTTTTTTTTTTAGAATATTAATAGTTATTTTCATTATTATAATAAACGGTAAAGATGTTTTTTATTTTATTTTATTTTTATTTGGGGTGTACAAAAAGACAGCAAAGATCCGTGGATTCTTAGTCGGACCCAGAGGTTAGCCGATGAAAGCTTAGAGGGGGGGGAGGATTGAAGTAATAAATGAAGCAGAGGAGGGTGGGAGGATGTAGGAAGGGGAAGGAGGAGGAGAAAAGAAGTAGTAGAAGAGTAAAAGAAGAAGAGGGAAGGAAGAAAGGAAAGAGGGAGTAGAAGAGAAAAAAAAGGGGTTGGAAGGAAGGGAGGACCTTTTTACATTCCTTAGTTAGGTTTGGTGTTCTACCTCTCTCACAATTAAACAAGAAATAATAGACATTATACCACAGTACGGTTTCATCAATGCTAATACTAGCACTGTGTCTATAGTTCCAGGTGTGTACACATAGTGGACTCTCCTTTAAAATGGCTGCTTGACCTTTTCAGTGCACTGAGCACCTGATAGGTGTCACCTTCCAACCTGGTCTAGAAGGTAACCGTCAAAGTTTGCAAAGAAACTCTTGCGAGACTCACTGCCCGACGACTAGGGATGTTAATAATTAACATCGTTAATCGACAGGAATTTTAAGCGATTAATGCTATTGATTAAACAGTTAAAAGAAATATCAATAATTGAATAAAAAGCTGAGCAAATCTCAGAGGAGTGGCTCGTCACTTTAAAGGAGAAAAGCTGGTCCACCTTAACAGTCCACCTTAAGAGACTCTGAGTTACAGATACAGGAAGTTTGCTCTGGTCTTGAGGAGTTGTCCTCGACAATACACGCAGCGTCGTTGCTGCTAACTCTTGAGTTTCTGTTGTGCTCATACACTGCAGCTGGTGCACCGCTGCATGCGACGCACTAATCTTGTCCGTTAACGGTTAATAATCGGTTAACGAGGGTCAGTTATCGTTTAAAAAAAAAAAAATCAACGACGACCTATCCTAACCTTAACAATTCAAGGTCGATGCCTAACCTTAACAATCATGTGAGAGTCACCTTCTAGACACGACCTTCAGACCCGGAGCTTCCGCTGCAGCTCAGACTGGTTCAGTCAGCTGTTCCACGCCTCCGTCTTCCTCTTCAGTTTATCTTTCTTCTGTCTCTGTCTTCAACTCTCTGTTGATGTGTTTCCTGCTTTGAGTCATCATAGGCACAATTAGTACGTTTTCTCTGCCCCGCCTGCAGCGCTCGGTGAACACGACATATCAGGCAGCTGATAGTGTTGTTGATCAGTGACTCAGCATTCATACATGCGCTGAATGTCACCACCACACCTGGAAGTTAAAGGCAGGCCTTTTTCTATGTTTTTCTTATTGAACAGGCTGTCTCATACCGCGTCTGTGACTCAGATGGAAGGAAATTGCCACAAATGTCACAAACATGTAGTTTCATGTTTTTTAAAGACTTTTCTAAACAGCTGGGCGTTGCGGTTTTTAGCAAATGTTAATCAAACAGGTTTTTGTTGGGGACTATTTTCAGTGGGGGATTAATATGCATGTTCCTCAGGGGTCAGCAACTTTTACTATCAAAAGAGCCATTTTAGCCCAAAAAAAACAAAACAAAAAATCTGTCTGGAGCCGCAAAACATTTGATCGTTGTGATGAAGGTAACACAGTTTATAGTCTAAGTATATAGTATATAAGTCTAATGCAGTGAGGGTCAAAGTGCAAATGTGCTACGGAGTATTAGGGTCACATTGAGGGAAAAAACATCTGAGATTTCCAGAATAAAGTCATAACTTTACGAGAAAAAAAGTCGGAATATTAAAAAATTAAGTCATAACTTAACGAGAAAAAAAAGTTGTAATATTACGAGAATAAAGTCATAACTTCACGAGAAAAAAGTCGGAATATTACGAGAATAAAGTCAGAACTTTACGAGAAAAAAAGTCGGAATATTACGAGAATAAAGTCATAACTTTACGAGAAAAAAGTCGGAATATTACAAAAATAAAGTCATAACTTTACGAGGAAAAAAGTCGTAACATTACGAGAGTAAAGTCATAACTTTACGAGAAAAAAAGTCGGTATATTACGAGAATAAAGTCAGAACTTTACGAGAAAAAAAGAAAATAACACGTAAAATTACTACTTTATAATATTATGACTTTATTCTCATAATACTACGACTTCTTTTCTCTTAATATTATGACTTAATTATCATAATATTACGACTTTATTCTCGAAATCTCAGATTTATTTTTTTTCCTCAATGTGGCCCTAATACTCCATCGTACCATAGACCTACAACAATGATAAATGAAAATGAAAATGTAAACAAAAAAAAGTTATTCATTTCCATTTTTAAAAATCCCCAGGGAGCCACTGGAGAGGAGCTAAAGAGCCGCAGGTTGCTGACCTCTGACCCCTGACCTCTGGTTTAGTGGGTACTTGGAGCAGCAGGACGATGTATGTGGGATTGAGTCACAATAACCATGACCACACCCACTTAGGAGACAGGAAGTGTATACTATTTCAAACCATTGGCAGAACTTGTAATGCGTTGTCTTTGTTATAGAGCATCTTTGGAGCTAGTTGACGTTCTCTGTTAGCAGCCGGTGGGCAGCACGGTCCTGCTTGACTAAATAACGGAGCTAACAGCTAACGTTAAAGGAGAATGCATTGAGTTACATTATGATGCCTTCAAGATCTATTCAGCAATGATGAGTATTGGGTGGAGGTAAATTATAATGTTATCATGATGTGTTCAAATGTCATCTTCTAGAAATCTAGAACCTAGAATAAATACAGTTGTTTGAAGGAGATGTTTTCACAGCAATGTAAAATAGATATTAGAGAGAGAATTATGACCTGTTTAATAATTATTATTATTATAATTAATACATAATTAAAACTACTAATGGCAAGCTTCTGTAGAAGGCAAAGAGAGAACAGTGGAAAGACTCACCGAGACAGTTTTGATCAGTTTTATTTTGCTTCTGTTGAGTTTGAATGAAGTGTGTTTTTACTATGACCAGTGAAGTCAAAATTATAGTTTCTGTCAGTGGAGTCTGGTGGCTTTGAGAAGAGCATAATAATGTATGTTTTGTACGTTAATAAATTATAATAATTGGCCAAATCCCTGTTGATTTTATTTAATTTTTTTTAACAAGTAAATCATCTCAGCTACTGCAGTACATTCTTGTATCCTCCAAATTTTTACAATTTTTTTATAAATTTGACGTTTTCACGTCAGCTGAAGGATGAAACCCTGAAACAAATCTCAAGTCTATAAAAATTGACATTTTGGAGATAAAAGGTTTCCACCCAGTGAGACGGAGTCGTTTCATGTGTCCTGAATACCTCATTGTTGCTTGCAGTGATATGATCAGCGTCGCTGTATTGAACTGAACTTGAATTTTTGATAATACAGCACATAGGTTACACTTTCTTTCTTTCTTCCTTTTTTCTTTCTTTGTTTTTTTTTTTTTTTTGCCTTGCTCCCTGTCTGCTTCTCCCTAGAAACAAAAAAAACATAACATACATCTCCATCCCCTTGTTTCTATGGTAACACAGCAGTGAGGAGAGGAGACAAGAGGAGCTGTAGCCTCCTCCAACTCTCCTCTATGATGAAAAGCAGAACAGAAAGAGACTGATTGAGAGGAAAAAGAGAGGACTGGAAGCAGGAAAATGGAGTCGAGTAGAGAGAGAGAGAGAGAAAGAGAGAGAGAGAAAGGCAGGCAATCACTGCATGCTCTTGTGCAGGATGTAGTATCTATGGTAACCTCGGCTGGTTATCAGAAAATTGAAGTCCCTTCTGTTTGTCTCCATTCTGCTCTGCCTCTGCCTATTCAAAAACACCATTTACCTCCTCCTTCAGCACACAATTTCATATTTTGTTCTTTATTTTGCAGTTTGTCTTGTTACTGTGGCATGTGCGTCCAACTCCAGCTTGATGTAGAACACTATTTTGCGGCATACAAGCAGACAGACAGACAGACAGACAGACAGACAGACAGACAGAGACCGGGCTGACGTTTACTCTTCCAAGGAAATGAGACATCTCGCCCAGAACCAATATTTGCTGTGGACGTCGTCTGTAATGAAATCCTGTATGTGTGCAGTTTCACAACAGGGATTTGGTGTGTGGAGGGGATGAGACAGAGGAGCCAGCTCGCTCTATCAGCCGCGGAGGGAGGTGTAAATAAAGGAATAGCATGTTTGTTTGTCAGTGGGGGGGGGGGGGGCGGCTGCGGCTGCATGAGAGTGCAAATAAAGAAAACCACCTGTCTGCTCGACTCCTCCACTGCAGAGGGACGCCAGGGAGAAAGAAGCCGGCGTTTGCTGCTGCATCGATGTATCTAATCAGATGTGTTTGTGTTGTGCGGAGCCGTGAGAGGCTGTTTATCTGTCTGAAAGCAGAAGAAGAAGAAGAAGAAGAAGAAGCAGGGAACAGCCTGTGGAGACTGTTTTTACTGCTCGACAGTCCTTGTTCGTTCATTATCAGTATAGTTGTAATTCTACCTCTGATGTGATGGATATATTTACATTGGTGTCATGTATATGAGCAACATATTTCCTAAAGAACTGATGTTTTCTTAACAGGTTGCAATGAGACATTTTGTTCAGATTAAGTCATCAGTAATTATTTTCTTTATTATACAGTATTATTACAGTATTATTACAGGATTATCAATTTGAGGTTTCTCCGGTCTGACATTAACTCAACGGGAGAATAAATGGTCAAATGTTAACACGTTGAATATCTGTAAATATTGGCCTCAGTTGCCGTTTTTAACAACAAACTGTTAACAAAAACCCTCCTTAAAAGTAATCAATAACACTGAATTATAAATTGGGTACACATAATGAAGAAAGTAGCAAAGCCATAACTTGCATGTAACCTGTCCAGATCATGTCCTCCTTCAGAGTAAAGGGTTTCTTGTAGAGTGAAGTTGTGTCAGCTGGTAATAGTTGTGTTGCGTCTCCATGTGGATACAGACGGAACACATACATACACACTGTTGGAATCAGCAGATACCAGTATCATCAATGTCCACTTAGGATAAACATTCAGAAATCTGATTGGAAGTCATACAAGGAAGACAGTCCTTAACTTTGGATAAGATTTCGATTTAGACAAATCTGAGTTGCGGCAGAGAGATGGCAAACATAAAGCTGGGCCAAGAACTAGGGATGTGACGGTGAGGACATTTTCCCACCGGTTAATAAACTTGTGACAACGCCGGTGTTACCGATTACACCGGACATTTTACAGGAAAAGACGACGGTCAATATGTGTAGCGCGCTAACTTTGATCTTTACCGTCTGGCCTCTCCAGTCCAGGTTTTGCTGCTGCGCACACCGGCTGTGACCGCTCCGTCCTCCTCGCGGTGATTACCTCATTAACGTTATGGTTCCCTCATGGCGTTGGGTTTAAATCTGTAATATTGCCAAATAGCCAGGTTTGCTTTTCTTCTCGACACCAAATCCTCCGCCATCTCTCGGTCTGTCAACTCTCTCTCGTACTGTGTGTGTGAAATCTGACTCCTGCTACTCTGAGCTGACTCCTTAAGATGCGTTCACTTTCAGATTGTAGCGTCCGCCTTCCGACTATCTATTGATAACATGATACACCAAAATTAACTAAACGGGTTTTATTTCTGTATAAAAAGCAAAACGACGGCGGTGGGTACGTAATGTAATCGGTGTGTGCCCGACCACCGTGTAACACCGAGTTCCATCCGTGTTTCCTTTCACATATTTTAATGCGCATTTTGAAGTATCGCATTAGTAAAGCTGAATATAGAAACGGCAAAATTCAATTAAAAACTTCCTCAATTGTGAAAAAAAAAGGTTTTATGCTCGCTTGAGGTAGTTTTTTACCTTTTATCGAGTTGATGCGCTAAATGGGTTTAAGGAAACACCTTTGCCAAATAAAGTCTGATGTAGCGAACATTTAACTCTCACGACTAATCAGCTGTTTCCGCTGTTTGCGTCTATCTCGGATATTCCCATAACGTGTGAATGCTTGTCTTCGGACAGCATTCGCCAATACCAGCTGACATGAAAGAACAATTAAAACTTCTCGTAGATTGTTAGATGGGCAAGCCGACTTGTTTTGTTTCCAGTTTGCAACCTCTACTTCTTCTACTCTGTTTACTGGCGGATTACAGCCATGCATAGCATTTCAAAAGTTCACTTAAAATTCACTCGACAATAGAATGGAAACAGCTATAGTCAGATTGTCTGTTTACAAAAACTTTTGCTCAGCTTGCTCCAGAAAAAAAAGTGAAAAGCAAATGGGAAAAAAAAATGCTGATAAATGCCAAAAAAGCATTGCTGTCTAATTAGGGTTCAGTAAAAGCCACTGCAGATGACGTGTGCAGGGCCCGTATACAGTTAGTCTCTCGTCAACAATAATTGGTACTAAGTCATTCAGTGACGCTAATGTCTGGGAAATCAACTGCTGATTCATTTACTGCATCACACACACGTCTTATTATAGAGCATTGTGGTATTAAACATTTTTCTTCAAACTTCTCCCGGGGGTTTGGAGATAAACAAGCTCGGTTTCCTCGTAGCTTTCACACTGCCTCGTTATTTTTATCTGTTACGATTTTTTCCTTGCCCCCCCCCCCACCCCTCCTCCTTCTCTCTAAAGACTCTTCTGTTCCTGAGTCCGGAAACTTGTGGTCATTTGTCAGCGTTTCTGTAATCATTTTGAGACTAGCACACAGGTTTAGGCCTGTTACTCTGTTGTATCTGCTTCCAGCTCCCACAGCGATGAGACTGGGATCAGATCTGCCATCACACCATACTGGGTTTCATGTGTGTTGACTCAAAGCTACATGAACAAAGTCTTTCTACGTGATGTTTGTGTATTTGCGTGATTAATGGCTTTTGCTAAATTGATTTTCCACTTTGTTTCAGCATTCAGTGACTATTCACTTGGAACTACATCAAATGTCACCACAGCTGATAAAGATTACTCTGTGTACTCTATAACAGCGTTTGCCATTCTGCTGTATTTGGAGGTTTTGTTTGGCCTTGTGTTTACCCAGGGCAGGTTAGCCCTGGATATGTTTCTTTTTGTCTTTCCAGCTGACTGCCAGTAAAAATAAATGCCTCTTTCTCCCCCGGCTCTGTTTAAATACGCAGTATGTAGTGTAAATGTTAGTCAGTGGCCGACTAATATCCTCTCGCTTTCTTCCTCCTCTCCAGCCGACCGGCTACATGGAGACGTCATTGTCCTACAGCTCCATAGAGGACCTGCAGCTCCTCTCATGGGACAATGCTCCAAAGTACTGTGTCCAGCTCAGCTTCCCTGGAGGAACCGTCCTGCTGCAGGTAAAGCACACGTCTGCTGTTCAAAAGAAGCCAGTGGCTACATACCTAATAAATATACCAGATACATTTTACTGTTCATTTTACAGCTGTTAATACAGGTTGGAGTAACAAAGCTACTAAATAAATGTCACTAAATAAATTAGTGACAATAAAACAAAACAAAGGTTACGATATTGTAACCCTTGTTCTATGAGTACTACTCTCCTCCAATCAGACGCTCGCGTTCGCCCACTGAGATTTGTGTAAACGTAACCGGCCAATCAGGACCTGCCTACCGAATACGTTACCACAGTATCTACTGTAAGGTGCCGTCCATCGCTGCCTGGTATCTCACGCCCTTTTCAGCGGCCTAGGTTGGCGAAGACGGCTCACTCACCTGGGTGGGAACGGGAGCTGTAGTCCAACACGTGCTGCCGTAGCGGTCGTCACCGGCGGAAGATATCGACGGCGGGCTTCAGCGGAACATACTGGACACCGTGAAATACTGTCGCCATATTCCCCGCAGACGAAGCCGGTGCCTCAGCAGGGATGAACGGAGACTGCGGCAGAGCGTTGGAGGCCGGAGTGGGGACTTCGGCGGCCCGGTCTCATCGAAGCGTCGGAAGTGAACACCGCTCTCTGCGGTCTGCGCCGAGGCACTCGGAGCAGGCGTCTTAAAGATCCGTCCCGGCGAGGTTCTTGTAGTGGCGACTCCATCCGTTGGGATGTAGCAGTGATGGTCCGTGTCCACCGGGGCGTTTTTTAATCACGAAGGGACGCTCCGCTTGGTCGGCCGCCACTAGACACAACACACTCGGCACCTGATTGGACGAATGCTTTCCCTCCGTGAGCTGCTGCTCCCAGCTTTAGAACCGGATACAACATGGAGGCTCGTTTGGAAACTTTCATCTCTTATTTCACGAAAATAGCTCACATAAAAGTGTTTCTGAAAACATTTGAGGCGAGAAATAATCCATACAGTTGATGAATCTGTCTTTATTTTGGACAACGTTTATTTTAAAAGATTCTCGGGAGTTTCGAGATGCAGCGAGTTTTGCATAAAGTAGACTAGACCTCAACTTTATGCAAATGAGGAACGGCCGCCGTGACGCTCCGTCTCTCGAATCGCGCCGCCACGCGACCAGAATGCATTGCACAGCTGCTTACATAGACAATGAATGGGAAGCTTGGAAAGTACGGATCCCGTGTACACGTACCATCAGTGGGCAGTTGCCGATCGCTGAAGAGAAGTGGATACCAAGCAGCGCTGGACGCCGCCTTATATACTGTGGTAACACACGTATTCGGTAGGCTCGTCCTGATTGGCCGGCTACGTTTATGCAAATCTCAATGGGCGAACGCGTTCGTGTGATTGGGGGAGAAAAGTACCCATAGAGTAGTAGGGCGGAGCCTGTGTGAGTAACGCCTCATCCACACTGGGAACGTAAGGAGCGCGTGGCGGCTGCGTGATTCATGCGTCGAGTGATTCACACCAGCTGTGTTTCTGCTGCTGTCAGCCCTTTCTTTCTACATAGAGTTTGCCTTTCATAATGGCCATTTCATTTTATTATAAATGTCATTTATATTTATTTTAGACAGAGAAAGGTTAATAAACGTGTGGTAATTTGTAAATAATAGTAATAATCCACCATTAAAACCCGTACGTTATTCATTCATGGAGCTCTGCAAGTCACTGCATGTTCTACATCACTGTCTGCACATATTTCAGAATAAAAGCCTTGTGTTAAAAAATGAAGGAATTCTTTCCATAGAAAAAATGCTTGAGGGCTTTTATTTTGAAATGAAAGCAGGAAGTTTGGATTTAAAAATAAGTCTTTACTTTTTTTCATCTCCGTAACATTTTCTACAGATAGAGACATGTAAACTGTAGTAATGTTGCTGGTATGATGTTGATATACAGTCAATAGATCACCTTCACTGTTGTTGCTGTGAACCGTGCAGCTCGCGTCAAAAATAGGCGTGACCTCGAATCTCTAGAAGAGACGCAGCTGAGACATGCATCACATGCAACACGGACGCCGAAATAAAAAACAGCTGCCGACGTTCCCAGTGTGTTCGAGGCTTTAGAACTGCAAACTACATTGACATTATTTGTTGTAGGTACAGGACAGTCGTGTCCATACAGTCAGCTTAGTCTGTTTGCAATAGCAATGGCTACGAACAAGATGTTGACAAGATGTTTGAAAGTTTTTTGCTCCAATCATATCAACCAGTTTGGTTCAACACTAAAATGATGTGGCGGTAATGTTTTAGACTCGGGTCAGTACCAGAACCTGTACACATTACTACATGTACCCGCTGAACTATGAGACTTCACATTCTCCACATTAACCAGAGCCATTTGGTACTGTTACCTATTAGCCCAATTACCTCTGATACACAATCCAACCCATTATTGGTGGGGGGGGTGGGGGGGGGGGGGGGGGGGGGGGGGGTCAACAGTGTGTACCCACCTCATCAGTTGTGTTTGCATATGCATGCTGTCAGCTGTTTGGACCGCTGCCAGACAGATTTGGTTTGTGCTTTGAAGGAGAAGCTCAGCTGGTTCCTATCAACGAGATCAGTCTCTGCAGTGGTGGAAAACACCTGATGGAGTTTTCCAGTTATTGAAAGAACATGGAAAATTTGAAAAATATTGAAATGTCACGGAAAACTGAGGATAGTAAGTCAACTGGAAAATCCCAAATCGAGTTGCTACGGCAACTAATTGTTCATCTGCACAAACTATAGAGCTGCATGGTGTGTGACGTGGTGGCAATAAAAATGCGAAGTATGATTTAATCGCTGAGGGAATCTGATTTCTGTTCTACTTGGCTCATTGTTGTTGTTCCCTGTGGGTATTAGTCTGATGAATGTAGGCCGGGTCATCGTCATGGATTCCCATCTCAATTGCTGCATCACTTGGAGACACTTAAAGTCTTATTTGGATTTTGCATTTACGAGCAGATGAGAAGAATGAGCGCATCAGTTCTGGTCCTGGTTCTTTGCTTTGATGACGAAGATCATTCTTAAAGTCCCTCTGCAGTTTACAATGGTCTATATCTGTGTTGTCGGAGGAGTCAGAATTTCATTTTTAATTTAATCTTGCCTCTACTCCTCTGTGTAAATCTCATTTTGTTTAAGTAGGCAAAGAAACGTCTATTAACATTGCAAAACTTTAGCTTTGCTAAATTGGAAGTATTTCCTCTTTTGGAAAAAAAAAGTACAACTATCATTACACCTTGTAAATCCGCCTCGAAGTACTTCCATACCCGACTCTTGCTATTTGTTTTCTCAACGAGTCGAGGCGGAGGTAGCGCTGCAGCAGCTGCCATCTTTCACGTCTCGTGTTGATGTTTTTTTTCCGTGCTGTTACGGCGTTCTTCTTCTTCTTCCTTCATTTCACGGCAGATGAGAACACTTGTAAGCGTTTATACTGACCCCATTAGATCCGGAAGAATCGCATCTCCAGTTCCTCCGCTCCAGTACCAAATGACCATTACAGGCATCGTTCGGTACCTTCGGTATCGAAGAAAACGAGTACCGTCACATCTTTTGAATTTTGGTACCGAGTTGGTACCGAAGTACCGGTTCTCGTGACATCCCTAATCTCCGGTGTCCACATGTGATCTGATCTCACTTCCTCGCTCTATATGCAAATAAACACGTAGTAAACACACGGCTAATACTCCGTCGTACTAATACAGCAGACGTTGTGACGTAATACTACAGGAATGTCAGTAGTAATATCCTACATATTCATGAATCGGGTACATTTTATTAACATCATAATAAAAGGTTATTGTACCGGCGGTCCACAGGGACGGGTATCAGCTCCGTGCAAAGCAGCGGAACAACAAACCGACACATCTCTGACTGTATGATAATAATGTACTTTGCGTGCCTAGTCTGATAGTCTGTAGATATGTAGCCTATAGATAAGATATATTTGAATAAAATACAGATGTACCGACAGGATACAGTAGAGCACAGAAGCTGTTTCCATGCTGCGAGGCAGACAAGCGCTCACGTCTGTCTGTCTGTTCACCTGAGAATGTGTCCATATGTGGCCCAGACCACCTCTGAATGTGGTCTGAGAGCTCTGATCTCAATGCATCTTGAGTGCGTTCACACCTGTACTTAGATCTGTCCACTTGTGATCGGATCACTGAGGATGCATGTTAATACCAGGTCTGAACAGGGCCTCAGTTCGGCCTGTATTCAGGCGACAGACTGTGGAAAATGAACACACTGATGCTGTTGTGAAACAATCCGCTGATTTAATGTTGACTTACATCGTTACAAAAAGTGAACGTTTAACCTTTTACAAAGATGCAAAGATCTGTTTGACCTCTTTCAGGATATAGTTGACTGAGTGGCTACAAGAAATGACAGGAAATGCTTGTCTGTGGTTTTTCTTTCTGCTCCCTGAGATCACTTAACAAATCGTTTATGTCTCTCTGCATGTGTGTGTGTGTGTTGTCACAGGCTGCAAACAGCTACTTAAGGGACCAGTGGTTTCACTCCTTGCAGTGGAAGGTAAGGTTACTGTTTGTCTTTAACTATTAATTGATTAATTGAAACACACACACACATACACACACTCTCACGTACTGAAGTTTATTGCAGATTGATTTTGATGTTGAAACACCAGAATATTTTTTTGTCTGTATTACAAATCTTCTCACAGTCTGACACGTAATTTTATAGCACTTTACAGACCTTTATGAGGATCAGAGCTGTAAACCTGTCAGTACCAGAGTCAGATGAGATGTTTGCTAGGGGGGGAAAAAATATCGATTCACCTATGTATCACAATTTTTTTTTTACGATTTCGAAATAGATTTTTTAATACCAGAATCGATATATTTGCTTCATCTGAGTCTATGTGGAGGTAGAAGGAAGTTACCGCTTTTATTGTTGTATTCTGAGTAACGTGACGTCATATCCGTTCTGTGTCCTTCAACCAAAACAAACCTCAGAAAGTATAAAACGTTGGATGGTCGTCATGGATACGACCTGCACCCCCCCATGTTAAATCCAAAGTGGTAAACACTACACATCCAGTAAAGGATGGAAACACTTTGGGTTTCACACATTGCAGGAAAAGCAGAGCTAGACATCACGGCTAAAGCTGCACGCTAACTCTGTCACGGACAGGAAACGTTATCGTATCGCGGTAACGTGCGGTCGAGCCGGCCGTCGCTCTCGTCTCCGTGGTCAAATGGGCCGACGCTACAACTGTAGAGCACCATATACTGACATTTATGTTAAATGCATTGAAACGGCCCCGATGGAGCTGACCATGGATGGATAAAGAGAACGGAGCTGACGGGCTGCGTTTTAGTTGTAAATAATACATTCGCCATCGTTATTAATACGTATCTATATTTTCACATACAGTGCCAGTATTTTTAGCAGAGTTTCTGAAATGCGCTCGGTGGAATCCAGACGTCAGATTTGTGTCAAACTATCATGATAAATAGCCCGGTTTTCTAGCGGTTCATACCAGGCTCGAAATCAGACCCTGCCTTGACTCGGGGTGTTGCGTTGTGTTTCCTACAGAAAAAGATCTACAAGTACCGTAAGGTCCTGAACAACCCGAGTCGCTGGGACGTGGTGCTGAAGGAGATCAGAGCGCTGGTGGACATGGCTCTGACCTCACCGCTGCAGGATGAGTCCATCCACCAGTCTCCTCTGCACATCATCTCCACCCTGCTGGCTGAGGTAGCAACACACACACACACACACACACACACACACACACACACACACACACACACACACAAACACGCACACACAAACACACACACACACACACACACACGTATGCAAACACATAAGCACACTCATGCATACAGCATATTACCTGTGAGGACCTTCCCCTAGGCAACAAAAAAAAAGAAAACAAAATCTGTCTGGAGCTGCAAAACATTTGATCATTGTGATGAAGGTAACACAGTTTATAGTCTGAGTATATAGTATATAAGTCTAATGCAGTGAGGGCCAAAGTGCAAATGTACTACGGAGTATTAGGGTCACATTGAGGGAAAAAACATCTGAGATTAACAGAATAAAGTCATAATATTGAGAAAATAAAGTCATATCTTTACGAGAAAAAAAAGTTGTAATATTACAAGAATAAAGTCATACTGTAACTTTACGAGAAAAAAAGAAAATAACACGTAAAATTACTACTTTATAATATTCTGACTTTATTCTCTAAATCTCAGATTTATTTTTTTTCCTCAATGTGGCCCTAATACTCTGTCGTACCATAGACCTACAACAATGATAAATAAAAATGAAAATGTAAACAAAAAACAGTTATTCATTTCCATTTTTAAAAATCCACAGGGAGCCACTGGAGAGGAGCTAAAGAGCTGCAGGTTACTGACCTCTGTATTAGCCCTTACAATTTCCTCTTTATTCCCCTAATCTAAGCCTAATCCTTATTGTCTTTTTTTTCCCCTTCATTTTCTTCACTTTTTTGATTATAACGAGAACAAACTACTGTTATTGTGATATAAAACAGACTTTTGAATAAGGGCATTTTGAAACAGAAACTCTATATAGTGAAATAAATAATAACTCCAATCAAAGCTGTGAGCATCGATGAACAATGCAATGTAGTATAAAGCAGGAACCTGCCTGTAACCCTAACTCTTACCTGAACATGACACTAAACCCAAATCTTTAAAGAAATAACACCATATACAATTCCCCTTTTTTACGTTGTCATGGGGACATTTGATTGACAGTATAACACACCACAATCCATTTAGTTTTTCTCTTTGTCTTCCCCACAGAACTCTAATCTCAGCACTCAGGATCATGAGAACATCATTGTGGTGAGTATAAATGTGTTATTTGATGTCAGGCTGAAGTTAATAATTAACACGCTTGAGTCCGGCCTCCTGTTGGTTTGATCCTAAACTGAAGATATAGATTCTTTTCATGCATTTATTCAGGTCATACTTGTTTCGATTGTTGCTGTCGATGCCCACATGGCGGTTTCTGGGCAGAACAGAAGAGTTTGGGGCTCTTTGGGTCCGTGGGCTTTATTTTACAAGAGTCCTGCACCTGACAGCCCAGATCTGTACTGCTGGTTCCCAGCCAGGATAAATAAGAGATAGGATATGGAAATATTCATCTGTCTGTCTGTCTGTGTGTGTCTAAGGCCATTGCTCCTCTTCTGGAAAACAACCACCCGCCACCGGACCTGTGTGAGTTCTTCTGTAAGGTGAGATCATCAGAACAACACTGAATATATACAGTAGTAAAGATTTATAGTTTTAAACATTTAAAAGTGCTTCCTCTTGATGGTCATCGCCGTGTGTTGCAGCACTGTCGGGAGCGGCCGCGGTCGATGGTCGTGATTGAAGTGTTCACTCCTGTGGTCCAGAGAATCCTCAAACACAACATGGTGAGAACTGCTCGGTTCTGGAGCTGCACAGAGGAAGGGATGAGAGTTAGGAGTCAGGTCCCATTTAGTTCTGGTTCCACACCGCCCGACTCCTCTCTTGATGCCTGTTTATTGCATGCAGTTTCTGGTTTTTGGTCATTAATGTGTAATCTGCTACATTCCCTCAGTCTAGTAGAAGAAGAAATACCTCCAGTAGGTCTGATGAGTCTCATCTAAAACCGTAAAATCCTGAATATAAACTCTGACAAAGTTTTTTACTTTTTTTCTGTTGTAACGCTCAATAGAATTTAATAGAGCCGAGATGATTCACCTACCTCCTGGTTCGATACTATCACGATACTTGGGTGCTGGTTCGATATGTATTGCGATTTTTAAGTATTGCGATTCGATATTGCGATTTTTGTTAACTTCTTTGCTAACACTAGACCATGAAGGGAAAAAGTTGAATCATACACTTCTAGGGACTTTTACTTTGAAAAATCTCTAAATTATTCCAGTAAAAATGTTTGATTTTCAGCATGTACGTAGTCAGAGATGTGCTGAAGTCAAATATATCTATATAGTCATTGTAAGGAATTATTTATTACATTTTTGCCAGCAACCCAAAAATCAAAGAATAAAGACATTTCCCTCACAGATTAGTGGTATTTTCTTTTTAATTTATAAGGGACATGTAATGTTTTATACTTCTGGTGAATATAATCCAATCAATCTTATTTCCATATATGTATTTTGTATATACAGTTCCCTTTGTTAACACCTTATTTTGAAAAGCGGACGAAGTCCCACGTGTCTACTTCCTCTAACTTCTCCAAGTCCGTCTCTAGCTCTCCCGTCAGCTCCGTTCTCTTTATCCATCCATGGTCAGCTCCATCGGGGCCGTTTCAATGCATTTAACATAAATGTCAGTATATGGGTGCTCTACAGTTGTAGCGTCGGCCCATTTGACCACGGAGATGAGAGCGACGGCCGGCTCGACCGCACGTTACCGCGATACGATAACGTTTCCTGTCCGTGACAGAGTTAGCATGCAGCTTTAGCCGTGATGTCTAGCTCTGCTTTTCCTGTTAATGTGTGAAACCCAAAGTGTTTCCATCCTTTACTGGATGTGTAGTGTTTACCACTCTGGATTTAACATGTGAGGGTGCAGGTCGTATCCACGACGACCCTCCAACGTTTTATACTTTCTGAGGTTTGTTTTGGTTGACGGATACGGAACGGATATGACGTCACGTTACTCAGACTACAACAATAAAAGCGGTAACTTCCTTCTACCTCCACGTAGACTCGGATGAAGCAAATATATCGATTCTGGCATTAAAACATTTATTTAAAAAACGTAAATAAAAAAATGTCGATACATATGTGAATCGATTGTTTTTCCCCACCACTAGAATTTAAACAGTAAAACTATACTTACTAATATGAAACAGTTTATACCTTATTCTACACAGCAATTAACTATTGGCGGCTGAGGGGTTAAGGCGCTAACTATGAAGCTCAACATATCTCTAATTTCAACTATATAAAAAAAAATCAATAAGATGCCCCAAAAAATAATATTTAAAACAAATTCTTTCCCCGTACCAGTGCCAGAGAAGAAAACCTTCACATTTCTGGGTGTAATCCTCGAGTTCTGTGTTTTCTCTCTTGTGCTTTGGTTCTGGTTAATATGTATTTATTGTGTGTCTCTCTGGCAGGATTTTGGAAAGTGTCCTCGACTGCGTCTCTTCACTCAGGAGTACATCCTGGCTCTCAACGAGCTGAACGCCGGGATGGAGGTCGTCAAGAAGTTCGTCCACAGGTGAGAAACTGTCACGCACAGTAGCGCATGTCCGTGTCAACAGGTCCTACGAAATGGTTAAAGGGGAACTACACCTATACCTGTGTATTGATATTAACCTGAACCCATGTGTGTTGCAGCATGCACGGGCCAACCGGGCAGTGCCCTCACCCACGTGTCCTGCCAAACCTGGTGGCGGTCTGTCTCGCTGCCATTTATTCCTGTTACGAGGAGTTCATCAACAGGTCAGTCAGTGCACAGATCTGTCGGGCCTGAAGGTCAGAATCATGGAAGGTCTAGACGAGCTGCAGCTCCTCTGTGGCTTCATGCTGCTTCTATACAAAATGGCTACCTGAGTGCACTTTCCATGACTTAATGACAACGTGTGCTCATTCCTTTACCACTTTTGAAGTCTCTGATCTCATTCAATGTTATATATATTTAACATAAAAAACATTATATACACGGTAAATAACGGTGTTCGAACTACACCGTGGAGGGAGGGTAGTGTACTCAGTACTGTACTGTACTTTGTTATTGTCATCTATAGTGGTTATTTGCATAAAAACACACAATTCAAATTATTATGATTATTTAAATATTTGCTTTGATTAAAAGGTAAGGTAAGTTGTTATGAAGTTAAACAGGTCATAATTGTTATTTTTAATATTTATTTTATATTGATGTGAAAACATCTCCTTCAAACATCTGGATTTATTCAAGTTTCTCGCTAAAAACTTAATTTTACCAGGTTACATTTGAACACATCATGATAATGTTGTAATTTATTTATTTTTTATGTAATTTTTGTCCTTTTTCCTGAGCAGACTTTGAACGCCTCATAATAATAACTCAATGGCACCTCCGTTAACGTTCGTATCTCCGTTATTTATACAGTCAGGACTGTGCTGCTAACGGCTGCTAACAGCTAACGTTACTAACTCTCCTCCTGCTGATTTAAACACATGTTTGTTGCTCACAGTGTCGCTTTATCAGGGAAAAATAGGGTGCACCCCCTCAGGTTTAGTAGCGTCATGCTTTTGAGCGCTTCTTTTCTCTCCGCCGTGGCTCCGGTCAAACAAACTGAAACATGATATAGCGTGCGTATGAGTAATTGTGCAGCGTAACTGTGTGAAAGATAGTCACAGAGACATGAGATGCTAAGAAAGTGGACAACTATGGTTCTCTATTCCATCACTGGTGTTTTACCTGACTGCCAAAGTGACGGGTGTCCTGATGATTTCACCCGCCACCGCCAACAATTTAGCCGCATTTGGCAGGTGTTCATTTCAGACCCTGGTTGTAGGTACTACCAGTGTTGAAAACATGCCGGGGCTGAACGGGCTGAACGGGCTGAACGGGCTGAACGGGCTGAACGCCTGCGGTGTTGCTGCTGCTTGCAGCTTTCTCGACACTCAGCACTGAGCTTCCTTCTTCTACTTCAGAGGAAAACACTGCAGTGCTACATTTACCTGACTGAGATGTGTTGCTGGTTTGCGTTGCAGATTCAGATTTGACTCACAAAATTAAAAAACAAATAAAATGCCAAGATATTTGCAAAAATCTGCAAAAAATATATATCTGGAGTGAGAAAGAAGCTTTGCAACAGCAGCCATTGTTTTTTAAGGTTGACCATTCTACACAATACCTCTTTATTATTTTATTATTGCAAGGGAACACAAAATATTGCGAGGGTAATGCAAAAGTAGTCCTCAAAACAATAAGGGTCTCTGTACATTACAAAAAGAGAAGGAGTTTTCCGTCACCAGTCACAGCATGTTTGTTTTCTAATCGACCTCATTGCTGTGGTTTCTATTTAAATGGTCGTGTTTCTTTCTCGTGTGTTCCATTGGGGCTTTTTGTTGACTGCAGATGTACGAGCTTAGGTTATCTTGACTCATTAGCGTCATCTCCTTAGCTTCCTTCCTCCAGAGACGATCATTCTTAAGTCGTTTTTTCCAAAACTCCGGCACACAAAGGAGCCGTCACTCTGGCAGCCATCTCTCCTGGTTACCAAACCTCCAACTGTCGTTATACTTCCATTACTGCTGTACTTTGACACTGAATGTCCCTGTGTTGAGTTTTTCATGTGGTCCAATCACCTTTCCCTCTATTCCCCCCCCTTGCAGTCGGGATAACTCCCCCAGCCTGAAGGAGATCCGAAATGGCTGCCAGCAGCAGAACGAACGCAAGCCCCCGATGCCGCTCCGTCTGCTCCGCCCCGAGCCTCCGACACCGCCTCCCGCCACCCTCCTACCCCTCTCCGCCAACCCCGGCCCTCCCCAGCCCCCCCCCACCGCCCCCTCAAACCCCGCCCCGTCCATCCCCATCTCCTCCCCAACGCCCTCCCTTCCCGTCTCCCCTCCTCCCTCCGTCGTCAACTCCAGCGAGATCCTGGTGGAGCTGGAGCGGAACAACAACTCGGCCAACGCCAGGCGGAAGGGCGGGACCTCGGGCGGCGACAGCGAACCCAACCTCATCGACTGTCTGCTGGTCAGCCCGGCCGTCAACACTCTGTCCATCCAGCTTCCTGCGCAGGCTGACCGAGTGCTGGGCTGCTTCGCTCTCATCCTCAAGATGCTGTGAGTTTACAGATCAAACCGTCTGAGTGCTGCTGAGTATTAATGGAAAACTTGTTTTCCCAGAGTCAGATAAGAAGATCAGTGGTTTAAACTCTGGGTTCTATTCAGAGAGGAAACGGGGGGCTTTGGACCTACTTCTGTTCTGGACCCTCAAACATGACACTTCTATTAGTCTTCTCGTGTGACTCTGACTGTATAAGACCGCACACAAGGTATTCTAAGCTATCGAAAACACAAAGAGTCATAGTCTCAGTCAGGGTCTGAAATTAACTTGTTTCACTTCCTGCCACTGTGACAGACAAGTATTCTTTTTGTCTGCCACTTTTGAAATCTCTGCGCTAAATGAAGGAATAACATTTTAGATCTGATGTCATTCGGTGTTCGATATATTTTACATAAAAAAACATGTAAGCATGTTTAAATCCAGAGTTTGAAGAGCCCTATTTTTTGGGGGTGGGAGGGTACTGTACACAGTACTGTACTGTACACAGTACTGTACTGTACACAGTACTGTACTTTGTTATTGTCATCTATAGTGGTTATTTGCATAGAAACACAAAATTCAAATTATTACGATTATTTCAATATTTGTTATTTAATAAACATATCTAGGCATTAGTAGTTTTAATGATGTAGAGCTAGTGTTAGGAAGTTAACCAGCTCATAATTCTCTCTCTCTAATATCTATTTTTATATTTCTGTGAAAACATCTCCTACAAACATCTGGATTTATCCAAGTTTCGCACCAAAAACTACATTTTACAGGATTGCATTTGAACACATCATGATAACGTTGTAATTTACCTTCACCTGATACTCATTACAAAACTCACCCATTTTTACTGAACGGAGCTTGAACGCACCATAATGTAACTCCGTTAACGTTCGTAGCTCCGTTATTTATCCAGTCAGGAATGAGCGGCTAACGGCTGCTAACAGCTAACGTTACTAACTCTCCTCCTGAGGATTTCAACACAGATTTGTTGTTCACAGTGTCGCTTTATCAGGGAAAAAATAGGATGAATCCCCTCAGGTTTAGTAGCGCCATGCTTTTGAGCGCTTTTTTTCTCTCTCCGCCGTGTCTCTGGTCCCAAACAAACTGAAACATGATACGGTGTTTGTATGAGTCATTGTGCAGCGTAACTGTCGGAAAGCATCAATAGAGGAATCGATAGTCGCAGAGGTATGAGATGCCAAGAAATCAGACAGCTAGGAACCGGTTCTCAATGGAAACCGGTTCTCTATTTCCATCCCCAGTGTTTTCACTGCCTGCCAAATTGGCAGATTGCCTGACGATTTCACCCACCACTGTCAACAATTTACCCGCATTTGGCGGGTGGCGGGATCTAATTTCAGATCCTGGACCCGTCGGACTTTTAAGAGATTTTACAAAGAGATTAATTAACAATCAATACAGTGTTTTGGAGAATCAATACAATATAACCAGATCGGTTGTTTTCTACTCCCAGCATGCACATGCATCTCACGATGAAGTTGTCCGTTTACATCATTGCTTGCATAACCGTAGCAAACAGTAAGTGTTGGCTCACCTATCTGAGGAGACACACTGGGAGATTCTCAGCTTTATGTCTTGGATATGTCTTCTTTCTGTCTTCATTACTGCATGTGGAGTTTAGTTTTGTATGTTTATCTGCTTCAGTCTTATGCTTTCAACTGTCCACATGCCCAGTGAAATTGAAGATGTGCATTATATGATACAGAAAATAGACCTAACCATTTCAGCCAGTGACATTCCCTTGTAATAAAGGGGGAATATCATGAAAAACTCACTTTCTCAGTGCTTGTGCACATATATTTAGGTATCTGGAGTGTCTACCAACCCACAAACTGTGAAATAAGACGACCCAGTCAGCTCTTTGTGGGCTGTCTAGATCAGAAAACATATGATTCCTTCCTACGTCACATACAGGCTCATTAGAATATACCGCCCACAGCTTGAGAACTACCTTTGCAAAGGTGCATTATTTTATTCTTTTTCGGGACATTAAAGCATGTAAACATGTTCTAGTAGAAACACAAAATACAAGTATGAACCTCAAAATGATCATGATACGTCCCATTTAGCATGAGCAGTGGGACAAATTAAACATATGGTCTAGTCATTTACATGTAAGGCACACAGTCTCACTCAATTGTGACACATGAACAGATTGAAAAAGAATATTGTAATCTACTACTTCTTGTGACTACTTGGGGTTTCGTGAAGCCTTTTGAACAAACATCTGTGTCTTCATGAAGCTGCTTTAAACTTACATAAGCTCCAGGACGATTTCATCGTAAAAAAAAAATGACCCAGGAAGTGTCCCTGTTTGTAACGGTGACATTATTTGAGCGTGTGCACGTCTGAAGAACTGGTCAGTGTAAATGAATGCATGAGTCTCGGTGCTGGTTACACAGTGTGAAAGTGGAGCAGCAGTTACGTGTGTTGTTGTGGGTGCGGTAACCAAACAGGATGGCCTAAAAAAAGCGAGCGTTTGTAACAAAGCCAGTGTTACTTAACTACACAGTAATGTGATGCTCTAGCTTCTGTTATGTCAACGCCGTAAGTCTGCGTGATATCAGCGCCGCTCATGTGTCAACTACTCCTCTATCTTTACTGTTGTGGAGCCTCACTTCCCCAGGCTACACCCTCCTCTTCACATTGTTACACTGACTCTTCATCTCTGTTTTCTTTGTGTCCGTCTCCGTCAGGTCGGACTACGATGACTGGAGACCTGCTCTCGCCAGCCTGCTGCAGCCCATCCCCTTCCCTAAAGAGTGAGTATTCACACATGCACACCTCAGCTCGCACTGAAGTTACAATTACATTTCATTCATTCATCTAGTGACGTCTCAGACGAGCAACTTAACATCACTTAAGGAAAAGCTTTAAATGCTCGATTTCATTTACTTGGTAAAGTCTGTAAAAAGCCGCCATAATTCTGTTGAGAGAGAGCTGTTGATGAAAATACTGATACACTTATCTACAATTATTATCATGTGCTTGCAGTAATTAAGCTTTGATTTAAGCTGTGAATGTGAAATGTATTTATTCCATCACTGTTTATAGTTAATATTCTCCTAAAACACTCAAAGATTACTGATGCCTTAATGTGTAAACAGCATTTTAATGCATATCTACTATTGTGTACTATTAATCATGTTTTCTAAACTCATCATATGTTATAACATTTCCCTCTTAAATGTAGTGGATTAAATAGTAGATAGATAGATATTCAGGCTGGGACGATACACCTATCTCTAGATTCAATACTATCACGATTCTTCGATATGTATTGCGATTTTTAAGTATTGCAATTTATTTTTTTTAACACTAGACCATGAAGGGAAAAAGTTGAATCATACACTTCTAGGGACTTTTACTTTGGAAAATATCTAAATTAATCCAGTAAAAATGTTTGATTTTCAGCATGTATGTAGTCAGAGATGTCCTGAAGTCAAATATATCAGTCATTGTCAGGTATTATTTATTAAATCATTTTCCAGCAACCCAAAAATCAAAGAATAAAGACATTTCCCTCACAGATTAGTGGTATTTTCTTTTTAATTTATAAGGGACATGTAATGTTTTATACTTCAGGTGAATATAATCCAATCAATCTTATTTCCATAGATGTATTTTGTATATACAGTTCCCTTTGTTCACACCTTATTTTGAAAAGCGGACATAGTCCCACGTGTCTACTTCCTCTAACTTCTCCAAGTCCGTCTCTAGCTCTCCCGTCAGCTCCGTTCTCTTTATCCATCCATGGTCAGCTCCATCGGGGACGTTTCAATGCATTTAACATAAATGTCAGTATATGGGTGCTCTACAGTTGTAGCGTCGGCCCATTTGACCACGGAGACGAGAGCGACGGCCGGCTCGACCGCCACGTTACCGCGATACGATAACGTTTCCTGTCCGTGACAGAGTTAGCATGCAGCTTTAGCCGTGATGTCTAGCTCTGCTTTTCCTGTCAATGTGTGAAACCCAAAGTGTTTCCATCCTTTACTGGATGTGTAGTGTTTACCACTTTGGATTTAACATGTGAGGGTGCAGGTCGTATCCACGACGACCCTCCAACGTTTTATACTTTCTGAGGTTTGTTTTGGTTGACGGATACGGAACGGATATGACGTCACGTTACTCAAACTACAACAATAAAAGCGGTGACTTCCTTCTACCTCCACATAGACTCAAATAAAGTAAATATATCGTTTCTTGCATTAAAACATCTATTTCAAAATTGTAAAAAACCAAAATCGCGATACATAGGTGAATCGATTTTTTTCCCACCCCTGTTATAGATAGTAGAATAAAATATACATACTTCAAAATTGTACATAAGCACAGTACTTGAGTAAATGTATTTAGTATTTAAGTAGAAAAGTGAAACAGCATCCCCCTTTATTTATTTCTTGGTTAAAGAACCTCTGATTTCATTGTGTCAAGGCCTCAGCTGTTCCTGTGAACATGCAATAGTTTCATGGAGTTACACAATGTCTACACAGCCTGCGTAGTGACAGCAGCAGCAGCTTCAGTCTTCCATCTGTGTGGAAAAAGGATGCGTTGAGGCCCAGTTCTGAGTTTAGGTCAGCGCTCAGAACCCAATACACAATCACCGTAGTTCTGCAGGAAAAACAGAAGGGAAACACAATCAGAGGGACGTTTCACAGGACTTCTTTCATTTGGTGGAGGGAGATGTGGAGGACGTCACTCACTGACTTTGTTATTAGAAGAAATTGTAATAGTTATCATTCAAACTGTAAAAGTATTACTAGCAGTGACAGTACTTGCAGTAGTATACTGTGTTCCGTCTAAATGCTGTTTCAAAGAAATGCGGAATGAAGCACTTTTGGTTACCAGTGCAGCCATAACAATAATCATATACTGTAACCATCAGCACGTCATCCCTCGCGCTTCCTTCCCCTTTATCTCCTTCCTCATTTTCCTGCAGTCCCTCAAATCACTGTCTCTGGGGATGTATACATGTTTCTAGGAGGGTCCTGCTGGGGCCGGGCTTCTGACGTGGATGAGGTACCTTAACTCGCCTCTGGGGGTCATGAACCGCTTCCCTCTCCCCAGAGAGCACACCATAATTGGCTATAAGCAGCCCCGAGTCTTTGTTGTAATTGGCTGGCTGATCCAAAAGCTTCATTAGCGATGACCGGCGGACGACTTGTTGTTTCTCCAACACTGGGACACACCTGTGGCTCACCTGCGCCACTGTTGCCTTGTCGATGCCTTCAGGCGTCATTAGGAAAGGCAACAATACTCCCCAGCACCCTGTAGCTGAGGATATAATGAGTCACATCAGTGCACGAGACACACGTACACACACACACACAGTGACATCACTTTTTACAGTGTTAAAGGACCAGTTCAACATTTTGGGAAATGTGCTTTCTTTTGCAACTAAAACATAATTGTAATGATTCCCCACAGGGATCATTAACGTCATCTGACCTAACAAACAATCTCTAGAAGTTCACGAGCTCATGCATGTGCTGAAAATTGCGGTATCCACCAGTATAAAGTAACATGGTGCTACTGTCATCAGCTGAAGTAGCACAAAGGGGAATTCAAACCAAAGCATGTTAAAATGACCTATAAATGCTTGTTTACACTGTAAATATCACATCTGAGCTACACTGCTAGCTAAGCAGTAGGGGTGGGAGAAAGAAATCGATTCACCTATGTATCGCAATTTGTTTTTTACGATTTTGACATTTTTTTTTAATGCTAGAATCAATATATTTGCTTCATCTGAGTCTATGTGGAGGTAGAAGGAAGTTACAGCTTTTATTGTTGTAGTCTGAGGAATATCCGTTCCGTATCCGTCAACCAAAACAAACCGCCTTAAGCCGAAACAAGAAAGTATAAAACGTTGGAGGGTCGCCGTGGATACGACCTGCACCCTCACATGTTAAATCCAAAGTGGTAAACACTACACATCCAGTAAAGGATGGAAACACTTTGGGTTTCACACATTGCAGGAAAAGCAGAGCTAGACATCACGGCTAAAGCTGCATGCTAACTCTGTCACGAACAGGAAACGTTATCGTATCGCAGTAACGTGGCTGTCGAGCCGGCCGTCGCTCTCATCTCCGTGGTCTAATGGGCCAACGCTACAACTGTAGAGCACCATATACTGACATTTATGTTAAATACATTGAAACGGCCCCGATGGAGCTGATCACTGATGGATAAAGAGAACGGAGCTGACGGGAGAGCTAGAGACGGACTTGGAGAAGTTAGAGGAAATAGTAACTACGTCTGGTTTTCAAAATAAGGTGTTAACAAAGGGAACTGTATATACAAAATACATCTATGGAAATAAGATTGATTGGATTATATTCACCAGAAGTATAAAACATTAAATGTCCCTTATAAATTAAAAAGAAAATACCACTAATCTGTGAGGGAAATGTCTTTATTCTTTGATTTTTGGGTTGCTGGAAAAAAAATGTAATAAATAATTCCTGACAATGATCCTGATATATTTGACTTCAGGACATCTCTGACTATATACATGCTGAAAATCAAACATCCTTACTGGATTAATTTAGAGATTTTCCAAAGTAAAAGTCCCTAGAAGTCAATGATTCAACTTTTTCCCTTCATGGTCTAGTGTTAAAAAAGTTAACAAAAATCGCAATAAATCGCAATACTTAAAAATCACAATACATATTGAATCAGCACCCAAGTATCGTGATAGTATTGAATCAGGAGAGTGGGTGAATCATCCCAGGCCTACTAGAAATGCTTGTATACACTGTAAATATCAAATCTGAGCTATATACTGCTATATAAGCAGTAAATCAACATTTCCTGACAGTTTTGTTTTATCATATATCTCAGCTCCAAGTGTGTTGGGCTGTAATATCTCTTTTTTCTTTCTTTTTTTAATAATTATTTTAATATATATAATAATATAATAAATATTTATTTAAATTCATGCTTTCCACCATGAGGTTTTGCTTACAATCTCTTTCCAACAAACATCTATAATGTGCTGTAATATCCCACATCTCTCTTTGTCTTCCCTCTCTCCAGGGCCCTTGCACATGCCAAATTCACAAAGTAAGTAACTCGGACATCGTAAACTGTTTCTCACAGATTCACTTATATTCCAGTTTGAAAACAACCTCATATTTAATAACATCTTAATGTTTCTGTCTAAACAGGGAACTGAAATATGTTATTCAGAGGTTTGCGGAGGACCCGAGGCAGGAGGTGAGTGTGTGTGGTGACTGTTTCAACCTTGTAGCTCTAGAGCTTACATCCCCCCTCCAGCCAGTTTATACTTCCTGTTTTCTGGTCAAGAGAACGGGGGTGTGGTTAATAGTCAGACGTCATTCATTACCATGGCAACCAACCAAGTTTAGATGAACCAGTTTAGATGAATCTACTGTTCATCAGACCGCAAATGAGACACGAATGATCTCAACACGCCGATTCTCTCTCACTCGCTCTCTTCTTTGCCGTCTCCTCCTGATGAGGCGGCCGTCTGGCTGCTGCTGCACCGAGGAGCCGCACCGCCGCACGCCACCCACAGCGCACCGGAGGACGGAAAGACGTGTTACTAGCACCGACACCGCACCGCGCTGCACTGAGATCCGTTTATTTCTCTAACGAGACTTTTCTCTTGTTTTCTCTCTTGAGCTGCAAGTTGTGCTCCCCGTCGTCCGGACCTGTTAGAGGCCCGCTAACCTCCGGTATCGGCTGCTTTCCGTTAATTTATCTCCAGCAGGAGGAGACGGTAAAGAAGAGAGTGAGACAGAGAGACAGTCAGTGTGTTGTGTTAATTCTGTCGGTGGGATTTTGTGTAATTCACTGCGTTGACATGGTGAAAATAAACACACTAAACTAAGGTGGAGGAAAATAAACAATAAAAGGAAAACCCTCAGTTAGCTAATGCAACAAGTTGGGCTAGCTAACACCTAACTAACTAGCTACAGCTAACTATCTAACTAACTACACCTAACTAATTAACTACACCGAACTAGCTAGAAAAAGCTAACTACACTAACTAGCTAACTACACCTACCTAGCTAGCTAGCTACAGCTAACAAGCTTACTACACCTAACTAGATAGCTACAGCTAACTAGCTTACTAAACCTAACTAGCTAGCTACAGCTAACTAACTAACTACACCTAACTATCTAACTAAACCTAACTAGATAGCTACAGCTAACTAGCTTACTAAACCTAACTAGCTAGCTACAGCTAACTAACTAACTACACCTAACTAGCTACTTACAGGTAACTATCTAATTAACTCCACCTAACTAACAAACTAACTAGCTAACTACAACTAGAAAGACAAACTGACAGATAAACAGATTTATCAGTTTGCTGCTCAGAGCTCAAACGAACTTGAGTTCACCTGCAGCTTGGAGGATGACCTTTGACCTGCAGCTTCTATTATAGTCAGACGTCATATTATCCCATTTTAGCAACAACCTTCTTTTTTTTTTTTACTTTGAGAGCAAAATTAAGTTATTTATCAAAAAAAGAAAATGGCAAACAGTGTGGCTGATCAGCTTAGTCAGGAAACGACTCAAATACGAAATATCATAGAAAAGCCAAAATACACTGCTGTGTGTTTGGTTGAGATTCACCAACAGAAAAATGATCTGTGTGTGTGCGTGTGTTTTTCCAGGTCCATTCCTGCCTACTCAGCGTGCGTTCAGGTAAAGATGGCTGGTTCCAGCTCTACAGTCCAGGAGGCGTGGCTTGTGATGACGACGGAGAGCTGTTTGCCAGTATGGTGAGTTCATGGACACACACACAGTCAGTCTGTGTGCTAGTTAATGTGTGGTCGCTAACGACTGACCCTCCTCTTCATCGCCTCCAGGTTCATATCTTGATGGGCTCCTGCTATAAGACCAAGAAGTTCCTGCTCTCGCTGGCTGAAAACAAGCTGGGTCCCTGCATGCTGCTGGCCCTGCGTGGGAACCAGACCATGGTGGAGGTACAGAGAGTGTGCAGACCCCTTCATCTTGTTGTTGCTAAAACCCTTTTAATTATGTTTGGTTTTGTTTATGTTTCCATTAATTGTTTTGTCAATGAACATTCTCATTTAATCTTAATAACTTCTCATGGTGTCTTGGTGCATTAACATGTGGTAGGTAGTTTAGTTGAGGGCTGCATGATTGTGGCCAAAATGATAATCCCGATTATTTTGATCAATATTGAGATCACGATTATTCACTGATTTTAGCGACAACATATCTTTAAAATAAACAGAGCAATGCTTTCTTTTCCATGCTGTGCTACATTCCTGCTAATGTACAAATTAGGGCTGCACGACGTTGGAAAAAAAAACGTTTTATGCTATATATATTGCAATATGAATACAGGAATATTCACCCATTTGTTAGCTGCATTTCAAAGTTAAACGCATCAATCTGGTGCACCTCGAGAACGAAATTAGCAACATTAAGAGAACAATTTTATGCTCTCAATTTAACCATAAACACATTGGTTGTATAGATAATATCTAAACCCAAAAGTGAAGCCAGAAACATCTGGATCAGCGGCAGGCTGGCTGTTAGTTTAGGAAGCGCTTGATTTGATTTGATGTGCAGCAGAGTTTGCTATGAGCGGAACGCACATTTTAAAATGTCGATATCGCAGACGATTATGTTCATTTAATTTAATTAATCTAGAGATCTAGAGCATTCAGAGGATGGATGGATCAAACTAGAGACCTAGAGCATTCAGAGGATGGATGGATCAAACTAGAGACCTAGAGCATTCAGAGGATGGATGGATCAAACTAGAGACCTAGAGCATTCAGAGGATGGATGGATCAAACTAGAGACCTAGAGCATTCAGAGTATGGATGGATCAGACTAGAGACCTAGAGCATTCAGAGGATGGATGGATCAGACTAGAGACCTAGAGCATTCAGAGGATGGATGGCTTTCCTATCTAGATTGACAATAAGGGGTTTCTGAGCAGTTTACACAACACAAGTGCTCGCCATCCAATCAGCGAAAAATTCTTGCAGAAATCTCCAAATGTTAAAAGTTTTTGATACCAAATCACAGCATCTCAAATGAATCTTCATGTTCCCAGCTTTCAGATGATGAAACACCACTTCTACGTGACATCTACTGTTGACCTGCTATCTCCCACACAGGCAACAACAACATTATAGATTTGAAGATTTGCAGAAGACATTTTACAAATGTTTTCACAGGCTTCGTACAGTAGCGCTCCTCATAATGAGTAAACTGATCGCCACATGTACAATCAGTGGAATGCCCCTTTACGATGTGTGTATTTGTTTCCATGTGTGTCCAGATCCTTTGTCTGATGCTGGAGTACAACATCATTGAGAACAAAGACACCCAGCTGCAGATCATCTCCACCCTGGAGAGCACCCAGGTGGGCCTCCGCATGTACGAGCAGCTCTGTGACCGACAGAGAGAGCTCAAAGAGCTGGTGAGTAACTGTTCCAACACACACACACACACACACACACACACACACACACACACACACACACACACACACACACACACATTACTTTATTTGGTACACTGAGGCCGGACGTGAACATGGTGCTCTACTCTTTGGAGTCTGCAGATCTGAACTAAGAACATCTTGTTCCAGTTCATCCCACATCTCTGTTGGGTTCAGCCTGTTGGAGTGAAGGCCTCGGCAGGAAAATCAAATCACCAGTTTCTCATTACGTGTCCTCAGTGACGCCGGTCACCTATTTGTCAACCCACAGTTCCAACACAGTAACTGTTGAGGGCCCCAGAAGTTAAGAACCAAGCACTGGATAAGATGAGAACAAAGGGAAGACACCAGGTTTATTTAGACCAGAGGTCAGCAACCTGCAGCTCTTTAGCTCCTCTCCAGTGGCTCCCTGTGGATTTTTAAAAATGGAAATGAATAACTGTTTTTTTGTTTACATTTTCATTTTTATTTATCGTTGTTGTAGGTCTATGGTACGACGGTACGCCAGAGTATTAGGGCCACATTGAGGAAAAAAAATAAATCTGAGATTTCGAGAATAAAGTCATAATATTATGAGAATAAAGTCAGAAGTTTACGAGAAAAAAAGTCGTAGTATTATGAGAATGAAGTCATAATATTATAAAATAGTAATTTTACGTGTTATTTTCTTTTTTTCCCGTAAAGTTATGACTTTATTCTCGTAATATTACAACTTTTTTTTCTCGTAAAGTTATGACTTTATTCTTGTAATATTACGACTTTTATTCTCGTTAAGTTATGAATGAAACCTGTTATTTCCAGGGGCTTGCGCCGCGCAACGATGGGTTTCGCTGCAGCGAGCAAAGCCCAGCTTTGGGCGCTGCACGCTGTGATGTGCGCTGAACCCAGCGGCGAGCGCAGCTCCAACATGAGCTCAAACTGCGCTGTGTTGAGAGCATAGACTGCTCTCTTCCGCCGGGAAACGACATTAGGTGAAGCTGTATTGTCGTCCGGGTGGAAATAGTAGAGCTTATAGACGCTGTACAGAGTCAGAAACAGGTTGAGATAACAAAAAGGGGAAAAAGTGCATAATTAGAATTATGACCCCGGGAGGAAACCGGGAGAGGGCGATGAAAAACGGGAGTCTCCCGGGAAAATGGGGAGGGTTGGCACGTATGCCAAGAGACAAAGACAATAGTGATTATGCACCGACATACCATCATAAACAGCCTGTACTGACAGGAAGGAGCCAAATATCAACATGATTTCCTGCTGTCATCGTGTCACAGATTCTACCGCACCAATGTTCTTCACATCTCCGGTCCGGTGGCTGGAAGCAGCCGTATCCCTCTCCTCCACTCTTATCACTAGTGATGTTACGAGCTGTGTCGAGGCTTCGGCTCGTGTGTCGGTTAATCCAGGAAGTTTTCTGTGAAGCGCGTATCGAGGTATCGAGGCTCGTATCGTTGTAGACCGATGACGTCATTGAAGACGCCCGACAGTTGATAACTTATTATTCCTGATTAAAAACGAGTAATGCCTCCCATCTATCATTTTCCTTTAGTTACACAATCACATTCACTGCCCTGTGCCTGGTTAAACCACTGCCACACATCTGGAATATATCTGCCTGTTTTAGATGGTTTTGTGAGCACATGAAGCCCACATGAAGCCTCGTGAAATGAACCCTTTATCGAACCAATTTGCTGGAGAGCTTCAGTGCTTCATGAAGCTTCATCTCGCCATCACTACTTAGGCCGCAGCTAACTGGAGAATTCTTCTACACTTCTCAGTAACACTTGAGTGTGAAAAATTCCCAGAGCTCGACTGGATCTGAAATCCTGGAAGAGTAAAGATCAGACCGGTAACAGGAACTGGCCCTCTCAGCTCAGTCTGCATGTTTCACACGCTGAGTCACAGCCACTTGACTCCGTCTGCAGAACTGAGCTCTTCATTTATATGTAGAGGAAGCAACCGCTGAACATACACTTTGTACACATTTCAGTAAGGGATAATGTACAGCGAGCTGGTTATTGTTGTGAAATAAACCCCGACAGGGCGTTGCTGCACCCCGACGCAAAGCGGAGGGTCTTGCATCGCCCTGAAGGGGATTCTTTCACAACAGTGACCCGCTAGCTGTACATTATCCCACTTATTACACGGCTACTTACTGACGAAATCAGTATTTTGACACAAAAACGGTCCGCCAGAGTCAGACATCAGAACTGCTCCCATAGAAACGGTCTGTTATACATAGCAACGGTCTGTTATACGTAGCAACGGTCTGTTATACATAGAAACTGTCTGTTATACGTAGCAACGGTCTGTTATACGTAGCAACGGTCTGTTATACATAGCAACGGTAAGCTATACATAGCAACGGTCTGTTACAGTATACATAGAAACTGTCTGTTATACGTAGCAATGGTCTGTTATACGTAGCAATGGTCTGTTATACGTAGCAACGGTCTGTTATACGTAGCAACGGTCTGTTATACGTAGCAACGGTCTGTTATACGTAGCAACGGTCTGTTATACGTAGCAACGGTCTGTTATACATAGCAACGGTCTGTTATACGTAGCAACGGTCTGTTATATACATAAAAACGGTCTGTTATACATAGCAACGGTCTGTTATACTTAGCGACGGTCTGCTATACGTAGCAACGGTCTGCTATACGTAGCAACGGTCCGATGTACATAGCAACGGTCTGTTATACATAGCAACGGTCTGTTATACGTAGCAACGGTCTGTTATACGTAGCAACGGTCTGTTATACGTAGCAACGGTCTGCTATACATAGCAACGGTCTGTTATACATAGCAACGGTCTGTTATACTTAGCGACGGTCTGCTATACGTAGCAACGGTCTGCTATACGTAGCAACGGTCTGCTATACGTAGCAACGGTCTGCTATACGTAGCAACGGTCCGATGTACATAGCAACGGTCTGTTATAAAGAAATAAGACTGTAGAACGCTGTGATTGACCAATCAGAATAGAGTATTCAACAAAGCTGTATAATAAACATAAACAAAGACTCTTTATGCGTAGCACTTAAAGAAATCTAAATGTTAAGCAACTGTTAACATAAATATGTACAGGATGTATTGTATTTATCCTACCGGTATATCCAGTAAAATATTAATTCTCCTAACTCTGATGTAGTAGCAGCAGCCCTAAATTCATTTGTGAAGACATTTTGTAATTTAGGGGGCAATACTCAGCACTGTAACAAAATCAGGAAATGTGCCTTTAAATAAAAATAGCTATAAAAACCAAGCTTCTATGTCCCTCATAATCATATTACTGTGTATAGCTGTTGGCATTTACAGTAATAACATTAATTACATTAATACATTTCTCACAAATTCTAATTTATGACCTAATTATCCTTAACGAGTTTGTGATTAGTGGTTAAATGAAGGATTCATGTTGTCTGTGCAGTTCAAATATCATCCGGTAAAAATCACTTTCCAGAAACATGTAAGAAAATAAGGAAGCAACCAGTTGGAAGCGTCTATGGATTCAAACATGAAGTTTTCTGTTCTCCTTGTGTCCGATTTGATTTTGCTCTCTAAATACAGTGAGAGGTAGTTCATGTAACATCATGTTTCAAACAGTATTTTGTTAGAGACTTCATGGCCCTTTTCCTCACTATGACATGCATGCAGCTGCTCAAACACACCATCTACTGTCTGAAAAGGTTCCTGCAAAGCATTGAGCTTAGACGCCATCTTTTTTTTCTGTCTTTCTCCTCCTCAGCAAAGGAAAGGAGGCCCCACCCGGCTGACTCTGCCCTCAAAGTCCACGGTGAGATTGCACTGACGCCTTCATTGCTGCACACAAACAGAGTTTTAACCTGTTCTGTCCTGGCCAACACCAATTACAAGACATGGTGTTAAAAATACTTGCTTTTGTTGTTTCAATATTGAATGTTTTTTGTTGTTGTCCTCAAAATTTAGGATGCAGACCTGGCCCGCCTGTTGAGTTCAGGTTCTTTTGGGAACTTGGAGAACCTGAGCCTGGCCTTCACCAATGTCACCAGTGCCTGTGCCGAGCAACTCATCAAGCTGCCTTCACTCAAACAGCTCAACCTCTGGTCCACACAGGTACACACACATATAGGAACACAGCACTAACACAACAATAAAAACACACACTAGTAATCACCGCTGATCCAATAGATGTCTAATGTGTGTCCTGTCTTTCTCTGTTGTTTCCTTCCTTTAGTTTGGGGATGCAGGGTTAAGGTTGCTCTCCGAACATCTGGCCTGTCTTCAGGTCTTGAACCTGTGTGAGACTCCCGTCACTGATGCTGGTCTGCTGGCGCTCAGTTGTAAGAAAACACACACAAAATGAATCAGCATTCTATAGAAAGAAGTTTTATTACAGTTATTATTACAATATTATTATCTCTTAAAGGGGAAATATCATGAAAAACTCACTTTTTCAGTGCTTGTGCTCACACATCTGGGTATCTGGAGTTCCTACCTACCTACAAACAGGGGAATAAAACAACCTAGTCAGTTTATTATGGGCTGTCTAGATCAGAAAACATGTGATTCAACAAGACATTCAGATTGTCTCCCCTTCCTATGTCACATACAGGCTCATTAGAATATACCGCCCACAGCTTGAGAACTACCTTTGCAAAGGTGCACCATATTTTTCTCGCCAGCCAATCAGAGCAGACTGGGCTTTTTCAGGAGGGGGTCTTAAAGAGACAGAGAGAGTATATTTCAGACAGACAGGATGAGAAAAATAAAGTGTTTTTTACATGAAAGCATGTAAACATGTTCAAGTCCAGGGGTCAGCAACCTTTACTATCAAAAGAGCCCTTTTTCAGGTAACACAGTTTATAGTCTAAGTATATAGTATATAAGTCTAATGCAGTGAGGGCCAAAGTGCAAATGTACTACATAGTATTAGGGTCACATCGAGAGGAAAAAAATCTGAGATTTCCAGAATAAAGTCATAATATTACGAGAATAAAGTCATCATTTTACGAGAAAAAAAGTCGTAATATTACGAGAATAAAGTCATAATTTTACCGAAAAAAAAAGTCATAATATTACAAAAATAAAGTCATAACTTTACGAGAAAAAAAGAAAATAACACATAAAAGTACTACTTTATAATATTACTTTATTCTCATAATAATACGACTTTTTTTTCTAGTAAACCTTTGACTTTATTCTCATAATATTATGACTTTATTCTAATAATATTATGACTTTATTCTCGTAATATTATGACTTTATTCTCTAAATCTCAGATTTATTTTTTTTTCCTCAATGTGGCCCTAATACTCCGTCGTACCGTCGTACACTGGAGAGGGCCGAAGAGACGCAGGTTGCTGACCCTGTGTTTAGTAGAAACTCAAAATACAAGTATGAACCTGAAAATGAGCCTGATATGTCCCCTTTAATGAGAATGGCTAGAGGACAAGTGTAACAAGGACAAGGTCAGAGTCAACATGTTAACTGTGTTGAGGGTGTAAAAGTCAGTTGTTTGTAAGTGTACAGTAAAAGTTAATTGTGGCTAATTGTAACTGTTTGTCTCTTTCAGCCATGAAGAGTCTGTGCAGTCTGAATATGAACAGCACCAAGCTCACAGCTGACACATATGAGGACCTCAAGGTAAAACTGCAAAGCAACTGCAATACCAACTACAAATACCTCATTTGCACAATACTAATTTGAAAATAGATGTAAATATTTTGGCCTACCATCTACACCTTCCATTTTCCCTAACGGTGCTTTTAAAAAACTATGCAATCTGCATTTATATTTTTTAAATTTGCATTTATAGTTATATTACCAGATTAATTTACATGCATTACCTGGTGCAGACAATAAGGACTCAAATATCAGAAATGTGACATTTACACACAGGCAAGCATGCATTTCCACAAAAATGGTGTATAAAGTTTCCAATCATAAAATAACAATCATTTAATATTTACTTAAAGCTGCACTAATATATATTTTTTATATTTACCATGGATTCAACGCTGTATTCGAAACCGCCTACTACATACTACTGATGAACGCAGTATACAATATACAGTACACACTGCGTACAGCGTTCAGTAGTCTGAAACAGTTAAAGTGATGTATTCTGCAGTATGCTAGATGAGGCTTTAGCCTTTCAACCAGCTCTTAAAGCACTGGACAGAAAAACAAACTAGTACCACTAAAATTTTATCGTAAAATACAACTTAGATTCTTTTGTTTATGTTGTGTTAGTTTACTTTATAAGATACTGCAGGTTTAAACTATTTATTCCAACAGCTCATAGTGAAATAAGACAAACAGCATCATCAACGAGAGGAGACCGAAAATATAAAACATTGATCCACAACATTTACTCAAACTGCTTTTTCAGTTATATGTAATATTTTATACTTCTGGTGAATATAATCCAATCAATCTTATTTCTATATACTGTATGTATTTTGTATATTCTAGTGTATAGTATATATACAGTACAGTTCCCTTTGTTAACACCTTATTTTGAAAAGCGGACGTAGTCCCACGTGTCTACTTCCTCTAACTTCTCCAAGTCCGTCTCTAGCTCTCCCGTCAGCTCCGTTCTCTTTATCCATCCATGGTCAGCTCCATCGGGGCCGTTTCAATGCATTTAACATAAATGTCAGTATATGGGTGCTCTACAGTTGTAGCGTCGGCCCATTTGACCACGGAGACGAGAGCGACGGCCGGCTCGACCGCACGTTACCGCGATACGATAACGTTTCCTGTCCGTGACAGAGTTAGCGTGCAGCTTTAGCCGTGATGTCTAGCTCTGCTTTTCCTGCAATGTGTGAAACCCAAAGTGTTTCCATCCTTTACTGGATGTGTAGTGTTTACCACTTTGGATTTAACATGTGAGGGTGCAGCTCGTATCCACGACGACCCTCCAACGTTTTATACTTTCTTGTTTCGGCTTGCGGCGGTTTGTTTTGGTTGACGGATACGGAACGGATATGACTCAGACTACCACAATAAAAGCTGTAACTTCCTTCTACCTCCACATAGACTCAGATGAAGCAAATATATCGATTCTAGCATTAAAAAAAAATGTCAAAATCATAAAAAACAAATTGCGATACATAGGTGAATCAATTTTTTTCTCCCACCCCTACTGCTTAGCTAGCAGTGTAGCTCAGATGTGATATTTACAGTGTAAACAAGCATTTCTAGGTCATTTTAACATGCTTTGGTTGGAATTCCCCTTTGTGCTACTTCAGCTGATGACAGTAGCACCATGTTACTTTATACTGGTGGATACCGCAATTTTCAGCACATGCATGAGCTCGTGAACTTCTAGAGATTGTTTTTTAGGTCAGATGACGTTAATGATCCCTGTGGGGAATCATTACAATTATGTTTTAGTTGCAGTTGTAGCGTCGGCCCATTTGACCACGGAGACGAGGGCGACGGCCGGCTCGACCGCACGTTACCGCGATACGATAACGTTTCCTGTCCGTGACAGAGTTAGCATGCAGCTTTAGCCGTGATGTCTAGCTCTGCTTTTCCTGCAGTGTGTGAAACCCAAAGTGTTTCCATCCTTTACTGGATGTGTAGTGTTTACCACGCTGGATTTAACATGTGAGGGTGCAGGTCTGGCATTAAAAAATAATTTTAAAAATCATAAAAAAATAAATCGTGATACATAGGTGAATCGATTTTTTTTTCCCACCCCTAAAGCATATTTTCTGAAATGTGAGCCAGCCTTCAAACTGATAGTAAGTGTATGTTTCTTTGTCTGTCTTTTTCTCTGTAGGCCAAACTGCCCAACCTGAAAGACGTAGATGTTCGGTACACAGAGGCCTGGTGATCGACCGTGCGCTCACACGACCCTCGTACATAACAAGACACACACATAAACACAATATGCACACACTGCACACAGGCTCAGATACATTACATGCAAAAGGTGTAGTGATGTCATCTCCATCGCTGCCCATCATTAGACCAGGAAGTGGTCATCCCAGCGTGAGGATCACCTGAACATCTCTGACTCATCTACATCAGAGGAGGATCCTCACCGACCCCTGTGGTGACTTCATCACCAGGAGGGAACTGTCTAGTCAGCATCACTTTTTTTTTCTAAATGAGAAATCTTTGTGGACCTCGCCGCCCCCCCCCCTTACCTCCGTCTCCAATGTTCCAAGGACCTCGTGATCAGAGGACATGCAAGGAGCCGTTATATTGTGACATGAGGGACACTTTTCTCTCTCTGTCTTTATCTTTTGCCCTGTGTTTCATATTATGGTCTCTCAGTTTTCATATTTAGTCTAAGTCTAGCCCCCCCCACCTCCGTGTGTCTGTGTCGTGAGGAGAACCTGAGTCTTCCTCTCTTTTTCCTCTCTCGCAGTGAAGGCTGGATACAGCAGCTCACACTCCAGCTCTTCTCTCCAATCCGATCCGCCACGTAGCTCTCCTCCGGACAGAACGTGTTGAACTGTTAATCTCTTCGGTCCTCACTCTCGCGCTCTTTTGGCTTCAGTTTTCAGGTTTTTTGATTCTGGTCTTTTTCAAGTCTTTCATTTGGGAGAATGAGGTGCTACCTCTGAGAAAGGAAGAGTTGCAAGACTGTGCCTATTATTCCTCTTAACACGACACGTCCACACACACACACACACACACACACAAAAAAGGAAAAAAAAAAGAAGTTTTTATCAACATATTTTTCCAGACATCTGTGCTTTCATATATCGTGTGTTTCTATATAAAACATATATATGAAGATAACCCCCCCAGTGATGACATTTCAGAAACATTTCGGGAACTCTGCAGGAAAGTTAAACGGCGATGGCGACATCTGTTCCTTTTTCATTTGTTTTCAGTGTACATACTGATGATCTCCCATTACTATTTAATAGGACAGCTGTGTAGCAGTAGCTGGGTGGTCTGGGACCGCCTCATATTTATAAGTTGTGTCTTTAAAGCCTCGTTTACTCTCCTGGATTATTATGTCCTGACAGTAATGAAGTACACAGGCCCTGTTTTTTTTTCGTTTTTTTTTTTCTAACATACAACACAAGAAGCCAACCAAGAGGTTACCCATACAGTGCGTGGATCTCTCTGCACCATGCCATGGTGGTTATGTAGACCTGTAAAGTGGACTGCAGTAGTTCTGAAGTGGACCTGTAAACAAGACACATCACCAGCTGAGAGTTGTCTATTTTCATATCCTCTGCTAATATTTTTGGCTCTTTTTTGAGACGGTTATGAAAAGAAGAAGAAGAACGGACACTTGCCAAACATTGTCATCGATTTTTTGTTTTTGTTTTGTGCACTTGTTTCTTCAGGCCAACATGTGTGTGGTTTCAGTACTGATTGGTGTATCAAGTGGAGCCCGCCTGTGGAGTGACACTGACACTGTTTGGGTTCACATCTCCGACCCCCCCCCCCCCCCCTGCTGAGGTCAGGGTGAAAGGTCACAGTGCCTCTAGTAGAGCTGTGGATGAGTTGTTATCTTTCTATCTGTCATACCACATGTTTTGAATTGTTCTGCTGTATTTATATCACGCCATAATACGTGAGTGACATTTTTAGGCTGTTGGGATGAATAATTCTCATCGAAGGATGGGGCAAAAATTATTGTACATATTCTTTCACATTGGGCTATAAGGGACAAACGATTGGAAAAAAGGCACCTTTCGGCCATATTTGCCTGTCTACATTCCCTCAAAATGTTGCCTGTTTATTGTGGCAACATTTCATATGATGTGGTTAACTGCCTGACACGCTTTCAGTCTGTCAGAATCTCTTTTTCCTCTCTGTCTAGATGTGCTGTGGTTTACTTTCTCTCGTCCCTTAAAAAAAAAAAAAAAAACACAAGACAAGTCCACCTTTCTTCCAGTCAGCCTCGCTCTGACTGCATCCATCCATCTTATTTATTCGTGTCGACCTCCAGAACGCTCGGGATGTTTGTTGAGTTAAGGCAGAAGCTACAGCAGAGGACAGGATGCCGTCCGCTACGAGAGGCTTTGTTTCCTATTTATTGGATGCCATGACAGTTTTCGGTTTGGCCCGTAGACTCGGTTTGTGTACGGCCATCTTTGAGTCTGGCTTTAGGACCTCGTGCTCTCTTTCATATCCTGTATGATGTATATACAAGTGTATATAGTCGTCTCCTCCCTTCCTCTCTTTGAACCATTTTTGAATCCCCCCCCCCCCTTCCCGTTTTGTCTCATTCATCCTTTTCTGTATTTCTCTCGGCCTCCCTTTATTGGCAGGCTGGTGTTGCCTTCATTTTATGTGTGTGTGTGCGTGTGTGTGTGTGTTTTTCACACAAAGTGCACTGTAATCTAACAAATGTTTTTGTTTTCATAATATCTTTTTAAGTTTCCAACATCTTTGATTTGATCATTTTAATCAAACATTTGTTTCCTGTGTTAATTTTTTTTTTTTTTGTTGCATGTACATGTTGCCGCGTCATCTGGTATTTTTATTTTGTAATTTTTTTTGTAAAAGGTTTGAAATATGATAAAGGGTCTGATCACTATGTCACTGAGGTTAAGGACTGAAATGGAGAGATCCCATCTAATTATTTTCTGATTGGCTGTTGCCAGGATCTACCCATGAGTCTGGACAGATCCTATTGGTCAAGGCAGTTTAGGGTTTGATTGATACTGATTTTCTAAAAAGCCGATATCAATACTGGTACTGTTGGACTGAAGCTGGCCCCAGCTGAGCTTTAATCATCTAAGTTTGTCCATTTTCTTATTAAAAAATGCAAATATTTATTGTTTCCCCCAAGAAGTTTGTCCTAATCCTGCCAGATAATCATATCAGAAGTGGACCACTGACTGACAGTTATCATCAGCTAACTGATAATTCAGCGTAACTTTACTGTAGTTTTGTTTTATCTAAGTCTGAATGTTTTAAAGGAATAGTTTGACATTTTTGGAGGATTTATGCTTACAGTACTTGCCTTATTGATGACTAGATTGATGCATTGAATGTCGGACATGAGGGTGGCATCGATCGTCTCCTCTAACTCGGCATGAAAGAAAACTATTCTGTTAAAGAAGTGGGAAGCAGGGTCTGAAATTAACCTTTTTTTTCACGTTTTCAAGTATTTTATTTTATCTGCCACTTCTGAAATCTCTGCGCTAAATGAAGGAATAACATTTTAGATCTGATGATACTGTAACCAGTACTCTACTGTACTTTATTGTCATCTATAGTGGTTATTTGCATAAAAACACACAATTCAAAAGATTATGATTGTTTAAATATTTGCTTTGATTTAAAAAAATCTTGGCATCAGTAATTTTAATGATGTATTATAAGCTGTTTAGAGCTTAGGACATTAAACAGCTCATAATTCCCTCTGTAATATCTATTTGTCTGGATTTATTCAAGTTTCTCACCAGAAACGTTATGATTTACCTTCGCCTAAATAGTCATTTTTACTGAGCAGAGATTGAATGCCTCATAATGTAATGTAATGGCACCTTAAAGTTAACGTAAGTAGCTCCTTTATTTAATCAAGCAGGACATCGGCTGCTAACAGGCAACGCTAACACATTGTGCGTGCGTAACAGTCGGAAAGCAACAAAGAGGAAACGATAGTCACGGAGGCGGGAGATGCCAAGGAACCGGTTCTCTATTCCCATCACTAGCGTTTTCGGCCTGACGACTTTATCCGCCACTGCCAACAGTTTATCCGTATTTGGCGGGTGCTAATTTCAGACCCTGGTGGGAAGTCTTTGGGAGATCCTGTCACTGAACTTATCCCTCAGTTTTTAGGCCATGATGAGGTGCCACTGGGGGGCCAGCATGTTGAGGTTATAATGGAAGGTTTTGTATTACTGTAGAAAATGTAATGGTTGAATAGAAACGCCTCTTCTATTCTGTCGTGTCTCCATATCCTGTGGAGCTCACTGTGCTTCGCTTTCCGTTCCCATCCTGATTCCTCCCTCTTGTCCATTATCTCTCTGATGTTTATTATTCTACACAAACTGTAAAGAGTTTCTACCGTGTCTTAACAGTTGTTATGGAAGGAACGGGGTCAGATGTGGCTCAGCCTGACAAATCTGACAGACTGAAAAAAAAACAACAACAACTCTATTTCCCATAATTCCTTGTAGTAAAATATTTTTTGGCAGCTGGAAAAGGGGTGCCCATCATTTCTCTCTCTCTCTCTTTTTCAGTCTTTCTCCGCATTGATCTGCTTCTCCTGCTGGGTTATTATTATTATTATTGCTGCTGCTGCTGCTCTGTGGCTGTTGTAATAAAAATACAAAAGATCTTCAACAGGAAAAATAACAACTATGATGTGAAATAATTTCAATCAAAAATAAATTGTCTGTGAATATGTTTCAGCTGTGTGTGGCATGTGTTCTTTTTTATCTTTTTACCAGACAAACTTGTAAAACATTGTAAGTAATTATCCACCGGTCTTTCAGTGACACCAGTAATAACTACAGTACTACAGTCATTTAACATTTTTGTTTGTAATTAACTTTAAAAATTACAGTAAAATAAGAATAAAAAATAATAATAAAATAATACAATAACAGTGATAATGGAATAGTTATTGTATAAATTAACACATTAATTCTGTAAGTCCAAAATGATTATTATTCCTACTAATATATATATATATATATATATATATATATATATATATACACATACAAGGGTGTCACACCCGTGGGTGTTATGGGTGTTGCGACACCTACACTTTCATGGTAGTGGCTAGAAGGGAGCCCACAAACTGGGGAAAATCTGGCGAGATTGTGAAGGTTGATGCCTAACAATGCCTAACCTTAACCATCCAAGGTCAATGCATAACCTTAAATATTCAAGGTCAATGCCTAACCTTAACTATTCAAGGACAATGCCTAACCTTAACCATTCAAGGTCAATGCCTAACCTTAACTATTCAAGGTCAATACCTAACCTTAACTATTCGAAGTCAATACCTAACCTTAATTATTCGAGGTCAATGCCTAACCTTAACTATTCAAGGTCAATACCTAACCTTAACCATTCAAGGTCAATGCCTAACCTTAATTATTCGAGGTCAATGCCTAACCTTAACTATTCAAGGTCAATACCTAACCTTAACTATTCAAGGTCAATGCCTAACCTTAACTATTCAAGGTCAATACCTAACCTTAACTATTCGAAGTCAATACCTAACCTTAACTATTCAAGGTCAATGCCTAACCTTAACTATTCGAGATCAATGCCTAACCTTAACTATTCGAGGTCAATACCTAAACTTAACTATTCGAGGTCAATGCCTAACCTTAACTATTCAAGGTCAATGCTTAACCTTAACTATTCAAGGTCAATGCCTAACCTTAACTATTCGAGGTCAATACCTAACCTTAACCATTAGAGGAGGACACCGGAGGACACAGAGGAACATGATTTTTTTCAGATTACCTGTCTCATGCACTACTGTCAGGATATAGTGACCGTTTTATGAAGATAACTTTTTTTAATCATATTTTCTCCATTTCTATCCACTGCAGCTTTAATGTTAACAGCATGAACACATGCTTAATATTAAAGTGAATGCAATCCAACACAGCTATAGGCCAAATAAGAAAGTAAGATGGAACAGAGATATACAGATATACAGTAGGGTATAGTTCACCAAGCATTCTTTATTGACTCTGAGGAATTATAAGAAAGCTATAAACATCATCTGGCTTCAAATTAAATACATGAAATGTTTTCACTAATCTGACTTCACTTTCAAAGATACAACACAGAAGATAAGGTCCATATCATACGTCACACAGCCGCAGTGTGCCACGCTCTATATCGGTCGATTTACACTCATCAGGATTTAAAATTATTACACAAAAAAGATTAATTCAACACAAGCTCCCGTTACTGCAGTGAAACTATCATTTCAGTTACACTCCTCTTAAATTGAAAATAAATATAATTTAAGTATCAGTGTGACGCAGTTTGATTACAGACTGAATGCAGACTTGTGAAGCGCTGCGCTGGCTGCCTGTGGCCTTCAGAGCACATCTGTAATAAAGTAGTTCAACCATTCACCTTCCCTCTATCTGCCTCCACTAAGGCTGGGCGATATGGAGAAAATATCACAATATTTTTGAATATCTTGATATCAATATTGCAATGATATTGTAGGACTGAATATTGGTGCTATTGCAAAAATATTTACACAATGAGATTTTTTGATAATTACTCATCAGTAATGTGGATATAATGACTAAGTGGGTAAAGGTGAATAATAGAACAGAAAATTACATCACTTTCCTGTAAAGACAACACTTATTACGATATCCAAAATCTAAGACAATATCTAGTCTCACAATATCGATATAATATTGATATATCGCCCAGCCGTAAGCTCTACTTTGATGGTTGGTTTAATGGTTTCCTTCATTTCGCGGAGAATTATGTTAATATGTTCCAATACTTCCATATTTGAGAAAATATTAAGACCACAAGTTTCTCATCTTAAATAAATATAAAAAACTATTTTTGGGTATGAAAATGAAAAAAAAAAATGATAACATGTCACAATTGGAAAACTCTTAACTGCAAAGATCAATCAGCTCTCGAGTAAGATGAGAGGTGATGTTAGATTTTGTAGTCTGCATTTCTCCAGCGCTCCTCCAGGCAGGAAGGACGTTGGAGTCTTCACGAGTAGAACTTACTGTTGTTTATCTTCTTTTCTTTTGACCTGAGGCACAGAGAAAATTCAGCGGGAATAATTAACATGTTTCATTTAACCCTCTGAGACCCACAATAGACCTGTTTTTGTCTCTTTTTAGGGGGTCCAGGGGGTCTTTAGGGGGAGATAGCAGGTCAACAGTAGATGTCACATAGAAGTGGTGTACATCATCTGAAAACTGGGAACCTGAAGATTAATTTGAGATGCTGTGATTTGCTATCAAAAACTTTTAACATTTGGAGATTTCTGCAAGAATTTTTCTTATTATTATTTTCTTATTTAAAATGAATTATAAAAGTGTATAAGGGTTTAGAACATTATGATATAATGCAAGTTGTTGCAGCAATTTTTGGGTTGATACCATTTGTTTCACGGATTTGGTGCTAAATTTAACCATTTTTTCCAGTCCAGAATTGATAAAAATGATCAACAATCCCTCCAAAATACCACATTAAGACACCAAGACCTTGAGGAACACCCTAGAAAAAGACATGCTGTGATTTGGGATCAGAAACTTTAGACATTTGGAGATTTCTGCAAGAATTGCGGGCGATCTCAGGCCGGTCTCAGGGGGTTAATTTAACACACCTAGTTGTCCCCACACCCTGTGACTTTGAGGCTAACCTTTGGTTCTCGCCGGTGCTGCCCTCTCTCGTGAGCGTGTTGTGTTGGCGAGGGACGGCAGAGCGCTGGACGTTGGTGTGTGTGTCGTACAGGAAAGGTTCAGCGCTGACCTCCGCCTGCTTCTTCTTCAGCTGGCTGGAGGACGAGTACAGCTCCTCCTCTGCTTTCTGAGGGACAAGTCATGTGATCACATTCACAGAAACGGCTCCATTACTGACGTCAAACTGCAGATGTAAATCAACATTGATGTGCTGTGTGTGTGTGTGTGTGTGTGTGTGTGTGTGTGTGTGTGTGTGTGTGTGTGTGTGTGTGTTTGCTCACCCCTGCCTGTTGTACATTGATGTAGACCAGCAGAGAGGCTAACTCTAAGTTCTCACTGTAGCCGTTCTTTAGAGGAACAGAGCGGTAACCTGACGAAACAAAACCCTCAGTCAGCTCTACGTGCACACAGTTAAGCCTGTAAATAATGATACGATATCGACAAATCACATCAAACTAACAAATGAAAGGACCACACCTGTGTTTTGGATTGTTGCAGCCCATTTACTACTAATCTCATGTTAGTTATATTACTGCTGTAGAGCCCCCCGCGTACTCCCCATTCATTCATCTCACTCTGCACACTGTAGGTCTAAATGCATCCTGTTGCATGTAATTATACCCATCTGGTACACGGCAGACTACACATTGCAGCTTCACTATGTGCTGCCAGTGCCTCTATGCTAGGATACTATCCTGCTCAAGCACTGTTAAAGCTTCAGTCATTGGGAAAAATCCCATAATAACCTTTCAGCATATTGTAATCCAAGTGTTCTGAGAGAAAACTAGACTTCTGCTCCTCCTCATGTCTCTGTTTTCAGGCTTTAGAAAAAATCTAGCCTGTGACGGGAGACTTTGACCAATCACAGGTCATTTCAGAGAGAGAGAGAGCGTTCCTATTTGCTGTGCTCCGCCTGGTGGGCGGTGCTTGCAGATCTCATAGCAACGGTCTGCTATAAAGAAATAACAGGCCATAGAACGTCCGTGATAGACCAATCAGAATGGAGTAGTCAACAAAGCCGTGTAATAAATGGTGATAATGCAGAGCAGACGTTTTTGCTTCCTCATTCTGCAACAGAACGTCGACAGCAGAACCTGACGTTCACTGTGATGGATTGACTATTTCAAACAAGTTTATAAAGGTGGATTTTCATGCTGCAGTGAAACCAGCGGAAGATATTCAAATCAAATTCAAAACACTATTGTATTCTTTGAGAAACAGCTGAAGGCGATACCATGTGAAAGTACTCACAGCATGTGTCAAATGAAGGTAGAAACATGAATTATCTCCAAATATAAGACACAGGTTATACACAAATAAGACAAGGTAGAACTGAAGTACAAATCCTGCCTCTAGGCAACAAATAATCGGTAAAATAAGAGTATTGCTTGATAATGTTAAGGCTAAAAATAACCGGCTACCAGGAAATATTCAAAAATTGTTCAGTGATCGAGAGGGGGGTTATAATTTAAGGGGAAAATTTAATTTCAAAATGCATAGTATTCGTACGACCATGAAAAGTTTTTGTATTACAATCTGTGGAGTGAAACTATGGAACAGTTTTAATGTGGAGCTAAAGCAATGTCCAAACTTAGAGCAGTTTAAAATAAGGTATAAAGACATGATTTTCTCAAAGTACAGGGATGAAGTGAAGGTTTGACAATCACCAGGTGTTTACAGGGGTCACTGTTTATTTATTTATTACTGTTTATTTATTTATTACTGTTTATTTATATATTACTGTTTATTTATTTATCTGGCTTGCTCAATATTAAGTAATGATTTGGTATTCTTGACTGATAATGAATTCATATTTTGATAAGGATAATTATATCAGTAATTAATTTATATTTCTATATGACAGAGATGAAAGGTAATAATTATGGTTAAACAAGTTTAGGAAAAATAACTTAGATTATATGTTTAGCTCAATAAGGACGCTGGTTACTCATTAATGAATGAGTTATGGAGAAGGGGTGGGATTAAATAAGTTTGTACTTCTTCTCACTCCTTTTCGAATATGTAAACCAAGGCAAGTGTTTGACAATTTCTTTTGCTTATGATTTTCATTGTATGTGGATACTGCTTTTTTCTGGCAGTCCACTTGTTGTATGATGATTCTCTTTTTTTTTAATTATTAATATTATTTTACATGTTCGAAATAAAATTTGAAATGAAATGAAATAATGAGAGCTATAAGTGAGGCCCTCTGTGCTGTGCTGTATGTATGTGTTGTGTTTTGTTCCCACCTGAGCGGATGCCTTTGACAGGAAATGTCGCTTGAGCCAGGAAGTTGGGGTCTGAGAACATGTCCTCCTCGTTGACCACAAAGCGCAGGAAGGTGAGTTCAGGCTCGTACACGGTGAAGACTGCAGAGTCTGCTGCGGATTTCCACACCGGGTTCAGACCGTTATCACCTGCAGCCGACAGAACCACAGCACTGTTCATGTGATCGCAAATAGTTTCTCACTTCGGTCACACTTCTTCCTCTCCCCTCTTTCTGTCCCATAGGTTTAACCATAGAAATGTATACTGTATATACGTAGCGCCATATTGGACAGGGCGAGACTGGCCTGTAAACACATACAAGTGAGCGATAAAAAGCACTATAACGTCTCAACCCATTTCAACGAGTCGTTATTATATTAAAGGGTTTATGATCTACGATACTTTTCTTTTTTCAAACATCTTGGTGAAAAACTGTTAAATACGTTAACGTCACTGCTTCCGGTTCCTGGATCAGCGGTCTGTCCTTCGATATGATTCAATCAATTATTAGGTCATTATTAAAAACTAGTTCTATCATATCACATTTTCCTTTCCTTTACAAAACGTTTGCTTCTGTAACATCAGATAAGAGCTTGCTAACGTTCCTTATTGTTAGCTAATCGATATAAGTTAATGTTAGCTAACGTTCCTTATTGTTAGCTAATCGATATAAGTTAATGTTAGCTAACGTTCCTTACTGTTAGCTAATCGATATCAGTTAATGTTAGCTAACGTTCCTTATTGTTAGCTAATCAATATCAGTTAATGTTAGCTAACGTTCCTTATTGTTAGCTGATCGATATAAGTTAATGTTAGCTAACGTTCCTTATTGTTAGCTAATAGATATAAGTTAATGTTAGCTAACGTTCCTCATTGTTAGTTAATCGATATCAGTTAATGTTAGCTAACGTTCCTTATTGTTAGCTAATCGATATCAGTTAATGTTAGCTAACGTTCCTTATTGTTAGCTAATCGATATCAGTTAATGTTAGCTAACGTTCCTTATTGTTATCTAATAGATATCAGTTAATGTTAGGTGTTTAAAACATGAAATATACGATACGTATTAAAAACAATATGTGTCTAATATTGCAAACAATAAAACTGATGGCATGTCTTGGTTAACAATTACACTATTAGATTATTATGTTTTTTATAATTGCTGTATTATCACCATTATTTCAATAAATTCAGATCATAAATAATATTATTATACTAATATTTATTGTTACCATTATTTATTTAAGTACTACTATTTGCCTGTTATTGTGATTGCTCTTATTAGTAAGTTCATAATAGTAATATCAGTAGCAGTATTAGCGGTAGCCTATAGATGGAAAACATGATCGCTAAAACAGAGGAAGACTTTTCATTATATATTATATTATATTATATTATATATTATATTATATTATATTATACTGTATTATATTATATTATATTATATTATATTATATTATATTATACTGTATTATATTATATTATATTATATTATATTATATTATACTGTATTATATTATATTATATTATACAGGGACCTCTCTACAAGTATTAACCTTAATCAAGGAAAATAATCCAAAGCCATACTTGACAAGGTGAGTTTTAACAATTCCTTCTGATAAATTAATTATTTTCTATCATGTCAGTGATTCAGTTCATGTCAGTCTACGGTACACACTCGTCTCCTGAGCGTCTAGCAGCGATTAGAGCTCAACTGGAGACTAAACTTTATGTTTCTACTCCTCGTAGATCATAAACCCTTTAATATAATAACGACTCGTTGAAGTCAGTTGAGAAATGTAGACGTTAAAGTGCTTTTTATCCCCCGTTCACTTGTATAGGGTTACAGGACAGTCTTGCCTGGTCCAATATGGCGCCCACGTTGACGTATCGCTGCAACGGGCTGAAGCGTCCAATGCGGCGTCTACGTATATATGTCTATGGGTTTAACTGTCACCCGCCCCATCACCCTCTCACGCCTTTCCTTACGATAGACAATGGTCTTGAACTTCTCTTCCGTGTGCCCACACAGCTCGATCTCCACGAATGGACTGGCGATGCTGCGGCCGGGCTTCGGAAGGTGTCGGGCAGCGATCACCTGCAGACAAACACAACTGCTGTTATAAAGTTCTCTCAAAAAGTCAGTATGCTGCTATTCATCCAGCATTTACTTTCTTGCAAAATAAAGATCAGCATCATGCACCTCTCACATGGTGATGCAGTTGGACTGTCACAATATTACCCTGAACTTGAATATATCCTAAAGCAACCTCATGATGAAGATGTGTTAGCCAGTTTATCATGTGTGTTGGTGTACAGACGTACCCTAACCGCAATTTCGTACTTGACCTTCTTCTTCTCCTGTTGAGGGTCGTAGCTTTCAGAGCGCATGAACTCCGGCTGCAGCACGTAGCCCGTTTGTGCATTCAGACCGAAGAGGGCGCTGTTCAGCTGGGTGTATTTATCTGGGTGGACACACACACATTATATCAACCTCTGAATACCACACAGCTGACACATATGTCAGCCAGTAATGAAGTTATTGTAAAAATATATGTGAAACACTCCCCATAAGAACAGATGATGGAAGTAAACTGCTTGTTCCATCTGTCCACTACGGGTAGGAAAAAAATCGATTCCCCTATGTATTGCAATTCTTTTTTTACGATTTTGATTTTTTAATGCCTGAATCGATATATTTGTCTGAGTCTATGTGGAGGTGGAAGGAAGTTACTGCTTTTTTTGTTGTAGTCTGAGTAACGTGACGTCATATCTGTTCCGTATCCGTCAACCAAAACAATATAAACCCAGAAAGAAAAAAGTTCGGAAATTTGTGTTTGGTCGATTATTTCTCTGTTGTTACAATGCTAAATGGCATTGTATTTTACATGGTTGGAAAGCCTGTTTATTCACCTTCACAATGATGTCCAACTTGTAAGGATCATGCATTTGTGGGATGAGCAGCACAGCTGATTATGTGCGTAGCGCCCAAGTGAAATTTGCAAAAATTCTCTGCCAATGCTAAACAGTGTATTCTCCTGCTATGCTGATTGTTGCACCGATCGAGTAACAGCTTTTGGTGGGGGCGGTGTCATGGTGGGGGGGCGGCCTTCCTGGCTGAACTGCAACGAATCCTGGTTGAGGAATGTAACGCCATCCCACAGCAACATGTGAACAGGTTGGTGACCAGCATGAGGAGGAGGTGCCAGGCTGTTGTGGCTGCGTATGGATCTTCCTCCCGCTACTGAGGCTCCTGACGGTGTATTAAATGAATAAGGTGTAAAATTGCCAATATGTCTTGTTTGTTCCTTGTTACTGAGAGAGTTCAATCATCCAATCCACCGAACAACTCAAAACAAGAGTCAATACCAACAGGAGAATACACTGTTTAGCATCGGCAGAGAATTTTGGCAAATTTTACTTGGGCGCTACCTACATAATCAGCTGTGCTGCTCAACCCACAAATGCATGATCCTTACGAGTTGGACATCATTGTGAAGGTTAATAATCCGGCTTTCCAACGATGTAAAATACAATGCCATTTAGCATTGTAACAACAGAGAAATAATCTACCAAACACAAATTTCCAAACTTTTTTTTCCGACTTTATAATAATACAAGGAAATGGATGGAGAGGCAAGAGTAGCCTACAAGAGAACAAGTATTGTATGAACCCCCCCAACATTTTCCTCTACAGTGGTCCTTTCTGGATACTTAGTCCAGATAAACTCCTGTACCTGCAGTCTGGTAATTGAGAGCCACCATGTGACTGCCGACGGCCCACAGTGGATACGGGTCGTAGTTGGAGGACTCCACGCGCTGGCCTTTTGGGTAAATGCGACTCAGAGACTTGCGGTTGTACTGCAGGAAGTCCTTGGTGCGGCTCTTTCCTGGTATCTTGTTCTCCACGAAGGAGCGGATCTCTTTGTAACTGTAACTCTCTGTAGTGAAAAAGAAAAGAGCATTTCAGAGGTATACTGTAGGTTGAGCAGTTGATACCAGCAGATCAATATAACGGACTGAGACAGTGGATACTTCACACCTGTGTGGTTATATTCAATATCTTTAGCTGGTTGTTGCTAGTTATCATATTGTTAACTGAAGGTGCTAGCTGATGATGTAAGTGACCTCACATTTGTTGCTTGCTAAGGGTGACGGAGCTGAGGAAGATTGTTTGGTTTGTTGATATATATATATATATATATATATATATATATATATATATATATATATACTGTATATATATAGTCAGCACACTGATAGCTGTTGTCTGTTGGGCTGCAGGGCTGCAGTTTGCCATGTTATGATTTGAGCATATTGTTTTATGCTAAATGCAGTACCTGTGAGGGTTTCTGGACAATATCTGTCATTGTTTTGTGTTGTTAACTGACTTACAATAATAAATATATACATATATTTGCATAAAGCAGCATATTTGCCCACTCCAATACTTGACAAATCTCCCTTTAAGGTTCATTTGAACAGATAAAACAAAAAATTATTTGCAATTAATCGCGATTAATCACCGACAATCGTGCGATTAATATATTCACAACTACAAAGCTTATATTCAGCTTGTGAAGGGACATAGAGCTTACAAAGATAAGACCAAGTTTAGCATTGATTATTATCTAAAACTATATATAAGCATATTTCCACTATGACGCTGTGGTAACGTGTCTTTAGCCCTCGTCACATCATCCTGTTGCTCGTGTTCACAGGTCTTTGTGTTCAGTATGTGCTTCTGCATGTGTTTACCAAAGCGGTCCTTCTCCTTGCTGCGCGGCTGACAGTAGACCACCAGGTCCGACATCTCCATGGCAACCTCCATCTTCTTCTCCACTTCCTCCTGCTGTTTGATCTGAGATTGGACAGAAAAAACAACCACTTCCTGTTTACATAGTGATGCTGACAGTAAAACACCGCACTGTGGTTATTCGGTATGGTTCAATCGTATACTGTCCTTAGATTTAGTCTTAACTAATGTTACTGCCAACATGTAAAACTGCTGAAATAGAATGATGTTATAAATACCAGACTTTATAAATGCTTGTGTTCAGAGGGCCCCTCTACATTTATGATCACATACCATGAGATACTAACCTCTTGCTCCCTGTTATACTGCTTGCTCATGGCTCTCTGAGTAATGTCCCATGCCACTTGGTACCATTCAAACAGCTCCTCCAGAGAGCCTGCTGCCAGGTCAAACTGCAGACTGTCCTGCTCCACGTCCTGCAGCGTCAACACGTTGGGCTTCCCCTTTTTACCGCTCTTTACTAGAAACAAGAGGCACAGTGAGGGAGGGCAAAGAGTAATGCACAGCGCCTATATTTTAAGACAATACACATTTGAATCCCGTTCTAAATTTGAGATTCAATTGACTATCTTTGCAAATAAAATAAAGCATTGATAGTTAATCTTTGCATGTTAACTATTAATTAAAAATCGATACAGTGTTTTTGAGAATCAATACATTATCACAAAACATGATACTCGATTTTTTCGATATTTTCTTACACCCCTAGTATACACTATGCACAGCATCTAATAAAGGCAAAATGCCCCCAAAAAATGTAAAAAAAAAAAAAATGGTGCCCTTTGGGGTTGGTGAGCACTAGTGGAGCAATGCATTGATGACCAGGTTGCAGGTGAATGCGCACAAACAATAATGGAAACTCACGAGTACATACACAAGCACAAGGATGACACTCCTACTAATGGTTCCATGCTATTCTACTGCTTGTGGGAGTATTGTAAGGAAATAAAGTGGCCAGCAAAAGGCAGGGATTCTTATATAAGCCCCTTTTCGACCGCAGGAACTTTCCCCCGGAACTAGGAACCTTTTGAGGAACTCAATGCGTTTTGACCGCAGGGATCGGGGTCTAAATTAAGTTCCTGGGTCATTTTCCAGATTTTACCCCCAAGAAAGGCCTTGGTCAGGGGGCGGTACTTTCTGGAAGTACAGGAACTTTTGGGGCGGTGTTTGCAGGTATGACCATGACTGAGTGAGTGAGTTTACCCTCTACCACCACCAGCAGCCCTCGTAACATGTCATGTTGCTTTTTCATACGTCAGCAGACTAATTTGTCTAATCTAATTTCTAGTATGTGGAAACGCATACAACAATGGGCTGAAGGAACCTTTCCATTCCTTGAAAAGTTGTCCTGAGACTGAATTACCAGGAACTTTTTGGTGGAAACCCGGCTTTCGAGGCTCATGAACATTGGGGCTTTAATGAAATGGTTAGATTTATCTATGACTTTGGTTTAATTGGCACACAGCTGTAGTATTATTAGTTTGTTTGCTCTGGGTTTTTTTTATTGTTAGTTTGCTAAGTAGTTGTTTAAACTACTAGGAAAAGGAACATCAGTGGATGGTGAAAACTATCCTTCAACCTCAGGGGGATGTGAGTGGAAAGCATGCATCAGACATTAAAAAGAACTCACAGTTTTGGATGTTGCACTTGGAGATGTCTACAACACCCTTACAGAGTTCACCTAGTGGGTTGTCTTCCATGTCCTGTTTTAATACACATCACAAACACACACAGGTTACTTTCAGTCAATCACTAAAGAGAGCCTAAGTCCCGCCCCTTCCGGTGGACCAACATGGGACCTTGTTATAGAAAAAATACTGTATGAGCGGTAGTCAACGGAGAGAGATAAATATTATTTGATCCCGTTTGAATTGCTCCATGAATCACACATATGATGTTTGTCAATTTAAAACATAATTTTGCAAGTCCAGAAAGTCTCAGTTTGTTGAAGTAACAGAAGTGAAAACACGTCATTAGAAAGACGACACACCCAAAAGTCTCTGAAGCTACGATGTCTGTGTGTTTCCTACTGGGATGAACTCACACCAGCAACACGTCTGATCCTTCTTTCTCTTCCTGGCTGATAAAAAGACCAGGAGTCACTGATAAAACACATCAGGTCAGATAACGGTTCATCTGTGAGTGGAACAGAGCTAAGTTAGCTAGCTAGTGTTGGTGACGTATGTTGTGTGAGACGAGAGATGTAGTTCACTGAGCGGTTTCACACTAAACTAAATGATACTACGACAAACTGAGACTTTCTTGACTTGCAAAATTATCTTTTAAATTGACAAACATCATATGTGTGATTCATTGTGTAATTCAAACGGGATCAAAAAATATTTGTCTCCCTCCGTTGACAATTGTTCATATTTTTTCTGACATAAGGTCCCATGGTGGTCCATCAGAAGGGGGCGGGACTTTGCCTCTCTATGCTGATTGACCTTCATTTAAACTGTGACCTAAACTCTTATCTCCACCTGTCCTTTGGTCTCAGGTTTGGTGTTGTTGGACACTTCCTCTACATAGTTCGATGGGAACAAATGCTGCAACTTTCCACCATAGTCACCTCTCCACCTGTAGAGAACAGAATGCAATTGACCATATGCAGATGAAAATTATGTAGGGGAATAAAGAGACTAATTCCTAAAATATGGCAAAGACCGGAGCGATGAGAGTGTGTGGACTCACCATCCAGCCAAGGACGGCTCCACGGACACATTGTGTATCAAAGCTCCTTTGCTGAAGCTGAGCTCATCCGGCTTTGCAGCCGGGTAGCTATATACAGCCCTAACTGTACTTCGAGGCTAAAGGAGACAAACACACAATCATGAATGTCTTCATCAAAGGAACTTGCACGAGACAACAGAGAGCCGAAGCTGACGGAGTACGGTGGTGAATACTCACCAGTGAGGGCTCGATCTCGTTGGGCTCCACGTACGTCTTCACCTCGTACAGACAGGCACAGTCTTTCTCCTGTGTTAGCACAACACACTGTTAGGTACCAGTCAGTGCAGATCACATGCTATTGGGTTTAGAAACATATGATAGGAGCCTTAAATGTCCAGTAGCAGGGCTAAAAGAATTAGCAAAATAAAAGGTGACTTTAGGATGCATTGGTGACTAGTTTGCTGGAGATGCAACATGTAAATACGACAGCTTTGAAGACATTGGAAGGTATATGTTAATATTGTTTAATATCAGTTTTTAGCCACGCTAGCAGTCGGACACTAGGGAGGACGATGTCAGTCGATTAAAATATCTCAACAACTACTGGATGGCTCGCCATAACATTTTGTATCGACATTCATGGGGCCCAGAGGATGAATCCTATTGACTTTGGTGATTCTCTGACTTCTCATATAGCACCGCCAGCGGGTCAAAGTGCTTATTTATCCTGTGAAATATCTTCATATATACTAAATTGATTGGCACAAATATTTGCACAGACATTCACGGTTCCAAGATTATGAATCCTAATGACTTTTGTGAACTTCATTCAAAGCGCCACAAGCAGATTGACATTTCTGGTTAAGAGTGAAATGTCTCCACAACATTGTTGGAATGTAACTACGGTTATGTACATTTACTCAAGTACTGTACTTAAGTACAATTTTGAAGTACTTGTACTTTACTTGAGCAGTTCCATTTGATGGTACTTCATACTTCTACTCCGCTACATTTTAAAGGCAAATATTGTAATTTTTACTTCACTACATTTATTTGATAAATTTAATTAGTAGTTACATTGCCACTTCAGATTAATAATACAATAATGTAATTAACAAATACATTAGAATGTATTATTATGAATAAAAATTAAGACTTGACTGCTACCCAGCAGGGTATATAGTGAACAATAAGCCCCACATTTACCTTATTAATGCATCAATAATTATAATTCAATCATATAATATAATATTTTTTTTATTTTGAAGTCGAGATGAAATGAAAAATGCTCTTTTAACCCTTTTAGATCACATCCCAGGTCATATTGTGCACTTATTTAACAACATCTGTGTGCTACAGTAACTCACTGTGCTGAAGTGGTCCACCAGCTCGGGGGTGACCGGGTAACGGAGCTTGATCTTGCGATATAGCGGCTTCTTCCTGAAGTAGTTGACCAGCTCCACGAGGCTCTCGAACTCTGTCGTTGTTCCCAGCAGGTACATGTTGCCCTCCTTCTGGATCCGACAGTGTTTCACCTTACCATCGCCTCTGAGAGAGAGCGATGATTAATACACACATACAAGAAAAATCTGGCAAAGAGAAATAAAGTGTGAAGTGTGATTGCACCTGAATGTGATGGCGAAGGAGTCTAGTTCTCCTTCTCTCTGTCGGATGAGGAAGGCTCCATCTCTAGGAATCCTCAGCAGGTAATCCTCTGCCTGACCTCTGCTCAGGTTACTGTAGAACCACCTGCACAACACACACACACACACAGTGATAGTTACATTACGCATCTGTGTGTATGTGAAGAGAGCTATTAAAACTACAAGTATTGAGTCAAATGTCAGTGGAATCTGTCAGGTGACACTACACCAGAGGTCAGAAACCTGCGTCTCTTTAGCCCCTCTCCAGTGGCTCCCTGTGGATCTTTAAGAATGGAAATGAATAACTGTTCTTTGTTTACATTTTTATTTTTATTTATCGTTGTTGTAGGTCTATGGTACGACGGAGTATTAGGGCCACATTGAGGAAAAATAAATAAATCTGAGATTTAGAGAATAAAGTCATAATATTACGAGAATAAAGGCATAATATTATAAAGTAATGATTTGACGTGTAATTTTCTTTTTTTCTTGTAAAGTTATGACTTTATTCTCATAATATTACGACTTTTTTTTCTCTTTAAATTACGAATTTATTCTCCCAATATTATGACTTTTTTTCTCGTTAAATTACGAATTTATTCTCGTTATATTATGACTTTTTTTCTTGTAAAGTTATGACTTTATTCTCGTAATATTACGAATTTTTTTCTCGTTAAGTTATGACTTTATTCTCATAATATTACGACTTTATTTTCTCGTTAAGTTATGACTTTATTCTCATAATATTACGACTTTTTTTCTCGTTAAGTTATGACTTCATTCTCGTAATATTATTACTTTTTTGTTGTTGTAAAGTTATGACTTTATTCTCATAATATTAAGACTTTTTTTCTCGTAAAGTTATGACTTTATTCTCGTAATATTACGACTTTTTTTCTCGTAAAATTATGACTTTTTTCTCGTAATATTATGACTTTATTCTGTAAATCTCAGATGTTTTTTCCCTCAATGTGGCCCTAATACTCCGTAGTACATTTGCACTTTGGCCCTCACTGCATTAGACTTATATACTATATACTTAGACTATAAACTGTGTTACCTTCATCACAATGATCAAATGTTTTGCGGCTCCAGACAGATTTCTTTTTTTTTGCCTAAAATGGCTCTTTTGATAGTAAAGGTTGCTGACTCCTGGTCTACAGTATGCCACTTTCAATCTGTAATGTTAAAAAGCACGGACCAAGCCAGAAATCTTTAGATAGATAGATAGATAGATAGATAGATAGATAGATAGATAGATAGATAGATACTTTATTGATCCCGAAGGAAAGTTATTTATCTTTATTTAGACTGATTTGGACTGATGTCTCAGCAGGATTTGGAAAAACTAGTTCATGCATTTATCTCCAGCCGACTTGACTACTGCAACGGCGTCTTTACTGGTCTTCCTAAAGAATGAATGCTAGAGTCCTCACTAAGACCAAGAAGGTGGATCATATCAGTGTTCAGTTTTTATGCACCAAATATTTGGAACAAGTTCCCAGAAACCTGCAGGACCGCTCCAGCTCTTAGTTCTTTTAAATCAAAGCTTCAAACTTTCCTGTTTGCTGCTGCCTTTTATTAAACCAAATAATTATCTTATACTGCACTAGAACTTTTACTCTTGTGTGTTTTACTCTATTTTAGCTCCTATTCTAGCTTTTATTTTCTAATCTTTAACGTTTTTATGTTTTTATTGACTGTTTTAATTATGTCTTAATGTTCTTTTGCACTTTGTCGCAATGTTCTTGAATGTTTGTGTAAAGCACTTTGAATTGAACTGTTTCTGAAATGTGCTGTACTAATAAAGCTGCCTTGCCTTTGGCAAAAGAGCTGTTTTTCCTTTCATGCCAATAAAGCATATTCAAATGGATTCAAAATGAAGTGAAGAAAGAGAGAGAGAGAGAGAGTGTATGAGGGTGTATGAGAGTGAATATGAAATGTGAAAACTAGAAGGCCTGCATTTGTGGTTCACATCAGTATGAAAGTCATTGTACCTTCAAATCAAATTTAGATTATATTTATATTTATATTTATATATGAAGGATTACTTTAGGTGCTCATCAGTGGGTTGAGGAAAATTCTACAGTCCTTAGTGCTTATGAAACCTGATGAACCAAACGCCATTGTATATATACGGTGGATTGTAATGTATTGACACCAGCATGGTACCGAATCTCCAATCCACCTCCACCTGGGGGGGGTGGAGGTAGAAAGAAGTGAGCGTGCCAGCCTGCTCCCCATCTACAGCTGCTTGACGCTACATTAGAAGTCACAAGCTTCATATGCTTTCAATTTTGGCGTGCTACGTTAAGATGAACACATCTCCAATCTACAATATCTCAGTGCTGGACACACAGAGACTAACTCCGTGGGGAATGAAGAGTAAATGCTTTAATATCATATTAATTACTCCCTAGCTTGGATTGTATACTGATGTTTAGCATGTGTACACAGTCCTGTGATGCATCAGACTCGTGTTGGTTCATATATGACCAACCCTTTCTGTAGATGTGGGTTTGGCTGTGGTACAGCGTCAGTGAGGCGCAGGTCAAAGTCTTGGCAGCGCAGCGGGGTTTCTCTGTAGTGCTGGATCAGGGAGTAGACGCTGGGGAAGTGCAGGTTTGGCGTCAGGTAGAAATAAGTGGACGTCCCCTCTGAACCCGAGCGAATACGACAATGCTGGACTCTCCCATTGCGCCTGAAACACATGCAGAGGACATGTGCTTACACATACATACAAATATATTACACACCTTTTTATAACCTAAAAGCAGTAAAAGCTAAATTGGACCTCTGCAATGGGACAGTATATATCACACACCAAAAACTACTCTTCAAGTTTTGGGTTGGGCTGGACATGAGATCAGTAAATGGGATGTTGTACCAGAAGGAGAGGGTGAAGTCTGTGACGTAGGTATCACTCTGTCGAACCAAGAAAGTTCCGTCTCTGCCCCCGGTCTCTGCACAGTACTCGTGGATCAGTCGCTCGGCCATCAGCCTGCCCTCCGTCAGGCGACCGTGAAACCAGGGCTCTGAACAGTGCATGTCCTGGATCTGAGAAAGACAACGCATTGTTTTCTTGTTGCTGGTTGTAAGACTAGAATTAGATTGTGCATTCAACATTTACTTGGTACCTTCCTGGGATCCTCTTCCTCCTCCTCGTTCTCCTCTGCATAGTACAGCTTCTCATCAGAGATCACACAGTAGTGCTTGTTCCACCGCTGAGAAAGAGAAATGAAAGCTGACGAACTTCACGCGTTCATGTTTAACTTCACGTGCAAACAATGATACACATATTTATAGGAAGTACACGCTCATAATTTCACATTCCTGTGAGAGTGTCTCAGTGAGCATGAAGCCTAAATGGCTCGACTTCCGAGTTGAAAAGTACCCGGATCTTCTGCATCCATTGGACCCATAGAGCGGGCGCAGTAGCGTCCGCTCGGTCACTCCTCCTCCCATCCCTCTCTCCTTTAACTCCTCCTCCCATCCCTCTCTCCTTTAACTCCTCCTCCCATCCCTCTCTCCTTTAACTCCTCCTCCCATCCCTCTCTCCTTTAACTCCTCCTCCCATCCCTCTCTCCTTTAACTCGTCCTCCCATCCCTCTCTCCTTTAACTCCTCCTCCCATCCCTCTCTCCTTTAACTCCTCCTCCCAGCCCTCTCTCCTTTAACTCCTCCTCCCATCCCTCTCTCCTTTAACTCCTCCTCCCATCCCTCTCTCCTTTAACTCCTCCTCCCATCCCTCTCTCCTTTAACTCCTCCTCCCATCCCTCTCTCCTTTAACTCCTCCTCCCATCCCTCTCTCCTTTAACTCCTCCCTCCTCCTCCCATCCCTCTCTCCTTTAACTCCTCCTCCCATCCCTCTCTCCTTTAACTCCTCCTCCCATCCCTCTCTCCTTTAACTCCTCCTCCCATCCCTCTCTCCTTTAACTCCTCCTCCCATCCCTCTCTCCTTTAACTCCTCCTCCCATCCCTCTCTCCTTTAACTCCTCCTCCCATCCCTCTCTCCTTTAACTCCTCCTCCCATCCCTCTCTCCTTTAACTCCTCCTCCCATCCCTCTCTCCTTTAACTCCTCCTCCCATCCCTCTCTCCTTTAACTCCTCCTCCCACCCCTCTCTCCTTTAACTCCTCCTCCCATCCCTCTCTCCTTTAACTCCTCCTCCCATCCCTCTCTCCTTTAACTCCTCCTCCCATCCCTCTCTCCTTTAACTCCTCCTCCCATCCCTCGCTCCTTTAACTCCTCCTCCCGTCCCTCTCTCCTTTAACTCCTCCTCCCATCCCTCTCTCCTTTAACTCCTCCTCCCGTCCCTCTCTCCTTTAACTCCTCCTCCCATCCCTCGCTCCTTTAACTCCTCCTCCCGTCCCTCTCTCCTTTAACTCCTCCTCCCATCCCTCTCTCCTTTAACTCCTCCTCCCATCCCTCTCTCCTTTAACTCCTCCTCCCATCCCTCTCTCCTTTAACTCCTCCTCCCATCCCTCTCTCCTTTAACTCCTCCTCCCATCCCTCTCTCCTTTAACTCCTCCTACCATCCCTCTCTCCTTTAACTCCTCCTCCCATCCCTCTCTCCTTTAACTCCTCCTCCCATCCCTCTCTCCTTTAACTCCTCCTCCCATCCCTCTCTCCTTTAACTCCTCCTCCCATCTCTCTCTCCTTTAACTCCTCCTCCCATCCCTCTCTCCTTTAACTCCTCCTCCCATCCCTCTCTCCTTTAACTCCTCCTCCCATCTCTCTCTCCTTTAACTCCTCCTCCCATCCCTCTCTCCTTTAACTCCTCCTCCCATCCCTCGCTCCTTTAACTCCTCCTTCCATCCCTCTCTCCTTTAACTCCTCCTCCCATCCCTCTCTCCTTTAACTCCTCCTCCCGTCCCTCTCTCCTTTAACTCCTCCTCCCATCCCTCTCTCCTTTAACTCCTCCTCCCATCCCTCTCTCCTTTAACTCCTCCTCCCGTCCCTCGCTCCGTTAACTCCTCCTTCCATCCCTCTCTCCTTTAACTCCTCCTCCCATCCCTCTCTCCTTTAACTCCTCCTCCCAGCCTTCGCTCCAGCCTCGGTCTGGGTCTCATTCACATGAACGGAGGAAGGGAAATAACTCTGGATTCAGCTATTAGTGCGTTTTACAACTTTTAGGACCTAATGATTTAAATAAGGACTATTAGAGTGTTCATACTGGGGAGTTGATTCACTCCGCTGAGTTACAGACGTCTCTTTCTCCCAATGTAAGTCTATGGGGAAAAGTCTTTTTGGGCCCGATGGCATCACGTGACGGACACGGAAGTTAAATTGAAAAGGAAGAAAATTAGCATCAACGACCGGCGCTCTTCCTCGGTGCTTGGTGTTTCCTCAACTGAGATCTCAACATGGCATCCGGGTCACAAACTTTCTCATTTTACAGCTATACAGTAACTACAAGATGTTTCTGAGAACATTTGAGGAGAGAAATAGTCATTACAGTAACAGAATATTGATTCATAATTGATCAGCGCTGCCTAGTTTGACCGTTTGATCAGTGATTGACAGCTGTTCAGAGACGGCAGACTCCAGATCAGCTCTGATTGGTTGTTTTCCTCCGGTCTGTGAAATCTTGCAGATACTGTTAGGAGCACCGGAGGACACAGAGGAACATGATTTTTTTCAGATTACCTGTCTCATGCACCACTGTCAGGATAAAGTGACCGTTTATAAAAATAACTTTATTTAATCATATTTGCAGCTATAAATAAATTAGTTGATAACCAGCTTGATCACCAAAAGGTTGACCTTGTTTTGTGATACAGGCTCCAGTTGTGATGTAAAACAGATCAACGTATGTGAGGCAGTGGTTAACCCGAGTTAAGGAGCCTCGGCTACCTTGTCATACCCATTTGACCCCCCCGACAGTACCTGGTCCACAGGATCCCAGATCTCCAGATCTCCCTCTTTCTGCCCCTTCCTGAAGTCTTTACTGACTCCTCCTCCCTCCACACTGAGCTTCTTGTGCTGTGCACGGAGGAAACAAGGAGAGCGCAGTCATTAGTAATAATAACAAAGACAAAATCACAAATAATTCCACTGTTTAGACACACACACACACACAGTACCTTGAGTATGATCTTGCCCTTCAGCTGTGTAGGTGAAGGTAGCTGCTCGGCCATCTGCTCCACAGGCTCAGTCAGCAGTTTGTCTCCAAACACTTCTCTGAAGATGCGAGCCATCTGACGCTGCTGCTCCAGAGGACAGTGCTCCTCTATGGACAGGATCACTGGGAACCTGAGACAGAGAAGCATGGTTGTCCAGTGGCGGTTCTAGGAATATTTAACTGGGGTCACCAGGGATGTCAATGTGCGTGCATAGTGCGCAGAACTTTTTTGAATGCATTAATATTCTACTAATAACAGGCTAAAACATAAATTAATAGGCTACATGGATACACTTAACTGTTGATTGTCAATCTCCTATTACTATCAAAAGAGCCATTTTAGGCAAAAACAAAAAATAAAAAATCTTTCTGGAGCCGCAAAACATTTGAGCATTGTGATGAAGGTAACACAGTTTATAGTCTAAGTATATAGAATATAAGTCTAATGCAGTGAGGGCCAAAGTGCAAATATACTACAGAGTATTAGGGTCACATTGAGGGAAAAAACATCTGAGATTTCCAGAATAAAATCATAATATTACGAGAATATAGTCATAACTTTACGAGAAAAAATGTTGTAATATTACGAGAATAAAGTCATAACTTTACGAGAAAAAAGTCGTAATATTACCAGAATAAAGTCATAATATTACGAAAAAAAAGTCATAATGTTACGAGAATAAAGTCATAACTTTACGAGAAAAAAAGTCGTAATATTACGAGAAAAAAGTCGTAATGTTACGAGAATAAAGTCATAACTTTAAGAGAAAAAAAGTCTTAATATAATGACAAAGAAAGTCATAACTTTACAAGAAAAAAAAGTCGTAAAATTACGAGAATAAAATCATAATATTACGAGAAAAAAGTTGTAATGTTACGAGAATAAAGTCATAACTTTACGAAAAAAAAAAAGTCATAATATTACGAGAATAAAGTCATAACTTTACGAGAAAAAAAGAAAATAACACGTAAAATTACTACTTTATGATATTATTACTTTATTCTTATAATACTAAGATTTTTTTCTCTTAAACTTTTGACTTCATTCTCATAATATTACGACTTTAGGACGGACAGAAGGATGGACACGCGGACACTACGTTGTCGCGGGGGTATAAAAAGTTAAATATTAAAAAAAAAAAAAAAAGGATATCAAAAATACAAATACAACACCTTGATGTAGTTTAATGACATCAAATAATATTTAAATAATTTAGCAATTCAAGTTTAGAGAATAAAGATAAATGGAAGTAAATTATCTTAATGTGGCTTAAAAAAGTTCATAGAATAATTAAATCAAATTAAGAGAAAAAATATTTTTTTGAATCATGAAATTAGACGCTCTATCTAACTCATGGTAAAGACATTCAGACCTGCATGCTGCTCAGTACAACCACAGCTCAGTTGTAAATGAAATAATGTGGACAGTGTGTTCTGTGATTCTTACTCTGACGTGACAAAAGCGTGATCGTTGATGGCTTTGACCACATCTTCAAACTTGATCTTGGTGGTCCTGGTCCAGCCGTGGTAGATGATCGGCTCCCCGGGCCCTTCCCAGCAGTCCACTGGACACATTCAGTACCACACAAAGCACAAAATAAAACATGCATTATTATTATTGTATACCTCCACTAATCTGATTCATGCAGGGTAAAATGGCCCTAAATGAGCCCAATGCACACAGTGCACTTTAATAGACTGAGCCACTTTAACTTTAATTTGCACACTACAAAACTTCTCTACCTCAGTTCTTATCCTGCATTATATTCCATATCTGACATTTCTTAATATCTGTTTCTCCTATATTTTATTATCCAGCACTATATCACTTTCTGCACTACATTCACTTTTTCTTTAAATAGTCCTGTATCTCAGTTGTTTACCCTGCACTATATTCATTTTTATTCATTTTTAACAGTTCTTCTGCACATTGCATATTTTGTTTTATACTCTGTATTACTTACATGTGTCTTGTTACTACTTGTGTCGTTTCTACTAATATGTGTACTACTCACCTGTGACGTTTTTTTACTAACATGTGTACTACTTACCTGTGACGTTTTTACTAATATGTGTACTATGGAACTGTGATGCTGGAAACATGAATTTCCCTCGGGATCAATAAAGTTACTATCTATCTATCTATCTATCTATCTATCTATCTATCTATCTATCTATCAATGCTGTTAATGTAACTCCCAAATATGAAATAAAATCCATCCATGATCTAAGTGTAGCACACTTTGGCTGGTTTATACTGACGTTCAACACAGCGGCATCCCAGACGCAGGCAGCGCACATAAGCCTCGGTGGATGACTCACTACGGATCTGATCACCTGTCAGATACCTGGTGAACACAGGAGACATGCTGGATTATGTATATTTCACAAAATTAAAACCTTAGTCGTGTACTGTCACCTCTGCTATGGAGGTTGTGTTTTGGTTCTGTTTGCTTGTTGGTGAATTAGAAGGATATCTAGTACCATTTTCTAAAATAAGAGGTTTATAATGTGTAACTAAGTCAGGGGTCAGCGACCTTTACTATCAAAAGAGCCATTTAAAGCAAAAAATAAAATAAAATAAAAAATCTGTCTGGAGCCTCAAAACATTTGATCATTGTGATAAAGGTAACACAGTTTATAGTCTAAGTATATACTATATAAGTCTAATGCAGTGAGGGCCAAAGTGCAAATGTACTACGGAGTATTAGAGTCACATTGAGGGAAAAAACATCTGAGATTTAGAGAATATTTATATATATAAAATATATAATATTTTCAGAAAGTCCTAATATCACGAGAATAAAGTCATAACTTTACGAGAAAAAATGTTGTAATATTACGAGGATAAAGTCATAACTTTACGAGAAAAAATGTTGTAATATTAAGAGGATAAAGCCATAACTTTACGAGAAAAAAAAGTCGGAATATTACGAGAATAAAATCATAACTTTACGAGAAAAAAAAGTCGGAATATTACGAGAATAAAGATATAATTTTACAAGAAAAAAAGTTGTAATATTACGAGAATAAAGTCATGACTGAACGAGAAAAAAAGTCTTAATATTACGAGAATAAAGTCATAACTTTACGAGAAAAATGTGGTAATATTACAAGAATAAAGTCATAACTTAACGAGAGAAAAAGTCGTAATATTACGAGAATAAAGTCATAACTTTACGAGAAAAAAGCCGTAATATTACGAGAATAAAGTCAGAACTTTACGACAAGAAAAACGAAATAACGCGTAAAATTACTACTTTATGATATTATGACTTTATTCTCGTAATATTATGACTTTATTCTCATAATATTATGACTTTATCCTCGTAATATTATGACTTTATTCTCGAAATCTCAGATTTTTTTTTTTTCCTCAATGTGGCCCTAATACTCCGTCGTACCGTCGTACCATAGACCGACAACAATGATAAATAAAAATGAAAATGTAAACAAAAGACAGTTATTCATCTACATGTTTAAAAATCCACATGGAGCCACTGGAGAGGGGCTGAAGAGCTGCAGGTTGCTGACTCCTGAACTAACTAATGGCTTTATTCATGTTAATAAACAATTGACTAAAGATCTATAGATTGATATGATTGACTACATATATATAACATGTATAGTTCTAATATTACTTGTGTAGTGTGTGTGTGTGTGTGTGTGTGTGTGTGTGTGTGGAGTCATACTGACGTGTTGTGTGAGGAGCTGATCCAGTAATGGGATAGAGGGTTGTTCATGTCCAGGTTGGTGATCTCTGAGAACTTTTCATCCCACACAGAGTTCTCCTTGGAAAAGAGGAAACTGAGGAACTAGAGGAGGAGAAAGGGTTCAGATTTAAGAGTTAACACCGTCCCTCGTTATTTGTGTGATTCGTTTTAGTAACGATAAAACTTCAAATATAAAGTGGACAGTAGCAGCGAGCATATGGCTCCTAAACGTGAAGAGTAAAACGCCAGTTTTAATCACACAGGTGAGGCACAGACACCAACCAGTATCGTACGATATATGGACATGACCTCAATTGTTTTTACGTTATCGACTTAACGTACGATATATGGACATGACCTCAATCGTTTTTAAGTTATCGACTTATCGTACGATATATATGGACATGACCTAAATTGTTTTTACGTTATCGACGTATCGTACGTTATATGGACATGACCTCAATCGTTTTTACGTTATCGACTTATCGTACGATATATGGACATGACCTCAATCGTTTTTACGTTATCGACTTATCGTACAATATATGGACATGACCTCAATCGTTTTTACGTTATCGACTTATCGTACGATATATGGACATGACCTCAATCGTTTTTACGTTATCGACTTATCGTACAATATATGGACATGATCTCAATCGTTTTTACGTTATCGACTTATCGTACGATATATGGACATGACCTCTATTGTTTTTACGTTATCGACTTATCGTACAATATATGGACATGACCCCAATCGTTTTACATTACCAACGTATTGTACGATATATGGACATATCATCGACCCAAATCGTTTTTACGTTATCGACGTATCGTACGATATATGGACATGACCTTGACCGTTTTTACGTTATCGACGTATCGTACGATATATGGACATGACCTCAATCGTTTTACATTATCGACGTATTGTACGATATATGGACATATCATCGACCGTTTTTACGTTATCGACGTATCGTATGCTATATGGACATGACCTTGATCGTTTTTACGTTATCTACGTATCGTATGCTATATGGACATGACCTTGATCGTTTTTTCGTTATCGACGTATCGTATGCTATATGGACATGACTTCGATTGTTTTTACGTTATCGACGTATCGTACGATATATGGACATGACCTCGATCGTTTTTACGTTATCTACATATCGTATGCTATATGGACATGACCTTGATCGTTTTTACGTTATCGACGTATCGTATGCTATATGGACATGACCTTGATCGTTTTTACGTTATCGACGTATCGTACGATATATGGACATGACCTCGATTGTTTTTACTTTATCAACTTATCGTACGATATATGGACATGACCTCAATCGTTTTACATTATCGACGTATTGTACGATATATGGACATGACGTCATCGTTTTTACGTTATCACCTTATCTTACGATACAGGGACATGACCTTGATTGTTTTATATTATCGACGTATTGTACGATATATGGACATAACCTTGGCCGTTTTTACATTATCCACTTATCATACCATATGGACACGACCTCGACCATTTTTACGTTATTGACTTATTGTACGATATATGGACACGACCTCGATCGTTTTTTCGTTATCGACGTATCGTACGATATATGGACCTCAATTGTTTTTGCTGACTTGTTATTGTGTTTACATGCGTGTTTGTTTACATAAGAACGTCACCAATATTATAACCAACATGATGCCAGAATAAACAGACTTGGTCATTGCGCAGACATTGTAGTTAACAGAGCCCGAGAGTCCATTTTATTTTTTGTTTTGGTTGTGTGTTTTTTATTTAAGTTTTATTAATTTAGAATATATTTTATTTAAATTCACATTCCAATTCCAATGCCTGAATATTTTGAATAAAGTTCATTGCTCTTTGAAAGGGCGTACTTGCATTATTATTATATCATCATTATATCAGTGGCATAAAACGTCTTAAAATGACAATAATATCATCTATCACAATTATTTCTGTGATAATAGTAGTGATCATGACAGGTCTAATCACAGTCTGTTATATCTTTGCATATTCTATCTCTGTTACACACAACACTTGCAGGCACAGAGCAGAATACCTCGCTGACGGTGAACTCGGGATCATTGGTTTTTCTCATGTTGTCATCGATGAAGGTGGTCATCAGTTCTCGGACCTGGTTCAGGTCACCGGCCCAGGACTCCTGAGGGACGAAGGGACATGAAAAAAAGAGAGAAAGATATTAAAGCAAATATTAGAATGAATGAACAGTCTGTGTACACCTGTTTTTTTCACTACTTGTGTACATAACAGTCCTGTCAATGCTTTAACTTTATTGGTCCGGCTTTGTTGTCCTTGTTCGTAGCAGTTATGTCTATTTAAGAAATGTACAAATACCTTGTATGTTTACACATAAAGGGGATTCTGATTCATTCAAACGGACAACAAATGCAGATGCGCGTGCACATCCCTTCGGTGAAAGCCTGATACAATGGAGGAATATCCTGCAGGAAAAGTTGCTACTCCAACATTGGCAACAACTACCTACACTGCAAAGCAGCCCAAAAAAGGAAGACGGACTTATCAAAGAGAGTCTGAAGATATCGGCGAAGTGTTTCAGAGATGGATAGAAAATGTTGCCAATAGTTTAGCCTTCTGCTCACGCTTGCGGGGGCTGTTAGCGCTGCGAGTTAGCCTAACTAAGGCTAAACTATTAGCAACATTTTCTCTCCATCTATGAATCTTTTCACACATATTGTAGCCTCGATCACAGTAAGTCATCTCATATTGTCATAAAATTGCTGCTATATAACAGCATCGGGATCAAAACCACGATGATGTTTGACATGAATGACTAGTACTCATACAGGTTACTGTTTAAAGTGCATATGGCGAGCTGTTTTAACATTTAATAGCTAGACAGGATATTCATTAGAGATATCTGCAACGTCATTTTGACTAGTCAAAACTCTAATTCAAGATATCTGTAATTACATTTTGACTAGTATGATTCAAACTACTTCTGGCATTCATGTGTATGGGGTTTATCATTACAGATATCAGCAACTGAATTGTGGATATATGTAATTCCAGTTTCAGATATCTACAATTTAATTCTGACTATTTTTGATTAATGATAAAATAATAAGTAATTGCAGCTCTTATTTGTTAAAGGACAAATTACTGGGAAACGGGATGAGAGAATAATTGATTGAATCAGACATGCAAAGTTTCAGCAACACCTCTGGTGCACTAATCATTCAATGGAGCGTCTTTTACCTTTTGCTGGTAGATGAGGAATCGTTGGAAGTCATGGAGCAGAACTGCTGAGGCATCTGGTTTATCTGTGTTACTGTATAATGGAGATAAGAGCAAACACACAGACATGCTGATAAACTACAAACTATACAACTTTCATTTACATCAGGAGAAAAGTAGATAGAAACAGGAGCTCACCCCAGAATAAAAGCACATGATTCCTTTTTGAACTCATCCAGGATCTGGGTTTAAAATATAATATGAATGAAAATGGGGGAAAAACACATGTGCAATAATGTGTATATTTACTGTAATGTGATCAATTCAGACTCACCTCATTCTGTTCAAACATTATAAGGTTGTATAATTTATGAAACTGCTCAAAGTCCAGGCGGTCTTTCTTTGCTCCCACTTCCTGCGAAAGCAAAACAAAAAGCACTGACTCAGACAGAAAGTTGGAATATTTCCAAATCTGTTCATGTCTAATCAGTGATTTACAATCTCTGATATGATAGAAATGATGCAGTGCAGATTAGATTAATAGTCATGTTGTTGTAAATATGTTGTCTATGTAGGTTTAACCATGGAGTCATGTTTTAAAGGCCTGAGAGAGAAAGACTACAAATGTGAATGAATTCCACCCAACAATGATGAGGACATGACATGAAGAGAAGAAGAACAGAGTACCTGGAATTTGTCTTTGAGAGTACGAGAGCTCGGGGCCTTGTAGTTGAGCAAAGCTAGCAGAGCCTTCAGCTCCTTCATGGAGATGCTGGGAAGGACACAAACAGACAGAACACATCATGTGTGCATCTGGCCCCATGATCATAAATATGACCTTTAATATGGGTTATTGTATGTCAAATATTTTCTATACATTAAGTTTCCAACAGTTTAGACAAAGGAAGTGATCAGCAGCAATGCAACACATTCCTACAGGCTTTACATGTTGAAATTAGATTAGAAAACACAGTTTTTACCTGTGATCATTTACATTAGGGATGCACCGATACCGATACTGACTCACATAGCTGGATCGGATATCGGTGACAATGGAGCCGATCTATTCAATTCAATTTTATGTTTATATACTATATACATTATATACTGGAATTTTAATTCCTATTTATGTTTTGTTGCTGGATAAAAATGGTTTACACCTGAATTGTAATTCCTGTTAATTTTGAAGATTTTTTACCAAATTGTTGGTGCACGATTTATTATTTTAATAATAAAGAACAATTAAATGAATTTATATTTATTTATTTATTTGTTACATTTTGTTTCACAAAGTTAGGAAAGCGATGTTTAAGTCCAGCCTGATGTTTCCTTACACATAACAGAATGATCACAGTCTCTTCCACACAGTGAGACAGTTTATTCATTAAACACTGGTATCGGATCGGTACTCGGTATCGGATCGGTACTCGGTATCGACCGATACCCAAAGCCCAGATATCGATATCGGGACTGAAAAAGTTGGATCGGTGCATCCCTAATTTACTTGGTAAAAAATAAGTCTTATTAAGTCAAATCATACCAGTCATAAGACAAAATATTGATTATATCATTTATGTACAGAGTCAGTAACCAGATCATTAATATATACAGTACCTGTTTGTTTTGGTCTGATTGACAGAATACATCTGCTTCCTCAGCCAACTGGAGGGAAAAGATCAATGATAGGATGAGTCTTTATATCACTAATAACTGTGTGTGTGTGTGTGTGTGTGTGTGTGTGTGTGTGTGTGTGTGTGTGTGTGTGTGCACGTCTACCTCTCTATAAGAACCGGAGTCGGAGCTGCCAGTGTCTCTTGCCTCAGCATCTCCAGTCCTATCAGCCATTTCTGTGCCTCCTCAGCAGAATCAGCTGGAAAATGAGCCAAACAGAAAGTATCACTGAACTGAACAGACATTTATCTCCGTAGGAAGATGAGCTGCTTTTAAAGAGTGTTTAGGAAACACTTGGCCTTTGAGCTCTAACTGTTCACAAGAGAAGAGGTGTTCAACATTCCCACACACTTCCTGGAGCAAAAGGTGCACTAGACACAAAATGTGAACATGATCTACACCAGTGGTTCTCAAACTTTTTACACCACGTACCACCTCAGAAAATATCTGACTCTCCAAGTACCACCATTATGACCAGGGGGTGGGCAATTATTTTTCCTGGGGGGGGCCACATGAGAAACCCAGATTGTTGCCGGGGGGCCAAACAAATTCTGTCAGATGTAACCTCTATTTTATCACTAGATTAATTTATAGAAAACATACTGAGCACTTATTTTTCAGCATTTATTACACTGAAAATCTCTCCAAACAGCAGATTATTAAGAACATTATATGCAGGAGTTTTTGAAGCGCACAGGACTGACTGTTTTGGGTAGTAATGTTTCCATTAACAAAACTTAACAAAACAGAGAATCCCCCAACATGCACTGCAGGTCCAAAAAGCAGGGAGGGTAGCCTACTGTACACAGTACTGTACTGTACTTTGTTATTGTCATCTATAGTGGTTGTTTGCATAAAAACACACAATTCAAATGATTATGATTATTTAAATATTTGCTTTGATTAAAAAAATCTTGGCAAGCTGCTTAGAGCTAGTGTTAGGAAGTTAAACAGTGAAAACATCTCCTTCAAACAACTGGATTTATTCAAGTTTCTCACCAAAAACTACATTTTGTGAGATTACATTTGAACACATCATGATAACGTTGTAATTTACCTTCACCCAATAGTAATTTTTCCTGAGCAGACTTTGAACGCCTCATAATAATAACTCAATGGCACCTCCGTTAACGTTCGTATCTCCGGTATTCATCCAGTCAGGACTGAGCTGCTAACGGCTGCTAACAGCTAACGTTACTCACTCTCCTCCTGAGGATTTAAACACAGATTTGTTGTTCACAGTGTCGCCTTATCAGGGACAAAATGCTGTTGAGCATTTTTTTTTCTCTCCGTTGTGACTCCGGTCCAAAACAAACTGAAACATGATACAGCGTACGTATGTGTCATTGTGCAGCGTAACTGTTGGAAAGCATCAATAAAGGAATCGATAGTCTGAGATTCCTCCGCGTACCACTAGGGAGAGCACGCTTACCACCAGTGGATTAAAAATTAAAAATACTATGCAAACAGATCAGGTAATGTCACTCCAACAGCATTTGAGAGTATATGAGACGTAATATAATGATGAAGGAAAATCTAAGAAGTGTTAAGAACCTGCTTCATCAATGTGCACAATTTTTACTGACATTTGTAAGCTTGAATGTTAAGTTAAACTATGTTCTACCTGTGTTCTGCCTGTGTTCTACCTGTGTTCTACCTGTGTTCTACCTGTGTTCTGCCTGTGTTCTGCCTGTGTTCTACCTGTGTTCTACCTGTGTTCTACCTGTGTTCTGCCTGTGTTCTACCTGTGTTCTACCTGTGTTCTACCTGTGTTCTACCTGTGTTCTGCCTGTGTTCTACCTGTGTTCTGCCTGTGTTCTACCTGTGTTCTACCTGTGTCCTACCTGTGTTCTACCTGTGTTCTACCTGTGTTCTACCTGTGTTCTACCTGTGTTCTACCTGTGTTCTACCTATGTTCTGCCTGTGTTCTACCTGTGTTCTACCTGTGTTCTACCTGTGTTCTACCTGTGTTCTGCCTGTGTTCTACCTGTGTTCTATCTGTGTTCTACCTGTGTTCTACCTGTGTTCTACCTGTGTTCTACCTGTGTTCTACCTGTGTTCTACCTGTGTTCTACCTGTTTTCTACAGCGTTTTAGAAAGAAGTCTACCGTGACAAGTACACACTTCTCTCCTGCATATGGAATAATTGGCAATTTATGTAAATCTTTTAAGAGAATGGTTCAACATTTTGGTTAATGACAAAGTTGGAGTTAGGACTTGGTCAGGCTCGTTAAACCAAGTTTAATTTTTAAGCTGTGTAGCAACAGAAATGTAAAAAAACACAATTAGTGGTGGAGTGATGTGCTTGACTAACAACATTCTCCCAGTGAGGTTGCCAGGTTTATTACCACGATGCCAGACTAAATCCAAACCTTGACCGTATCGAGCAACAGCCAGAGATGCTGCACAGAAGTTCTGTTCTAACATGGAGCTGCCCCGAAAACCACAAATCGTTGTTATGTAGGGATTAAAAAACAAGATATATTTAGTATGTGTTCAAACAGAGTTTTAACTTGTGATATAGCCAGGGAAGATCCAAACATCCGAACAAGTCCTCCAACCTACACGAACACCTCTAATACGACCCACAGGGTTCGATTAGCGACCATACCGGTGGCAGGAGATCAACACGTCCTCAAACCTACACGTAACGGTTGCAGTTTTAAACATGTGGTTAACGTTGTTAACCCTCTGAGACCCACAATAGACCAGTTGTAGTCTTTAGGGGGTTTTTAGGGGGAGATAGCAGGTCAACAGTAGATGTCACATAGAAGTGGTGTACATCATCTGAAAGCTGGAACCTGGAGATTAATTTGAGATATGAAAATTAATTAATTAATTAATTATTTAAAATTAATTGTAAAAGTGTATAAAGGTTTAGAACATTATGATATAAGTATATGATGTCCATCCTCATGCTCTATTATGTCTCATAAGTTGTTGCAGCAATTTTTGGGTTGATACCATTTGTTACACAGATTTGGTGCCAAATTTAACCACTTTTTATCACTGGAGAATTGATAAAAAATGATCAATAATCCCTCCAAAATACCACATTAAGACACCAAGACCTTGAGGAACACCAGAGAAAAAGACATGCTGTGATTTGGGATCAAAAACTTTTGAAATTTTGAGATTTTTGCAAAAATTGCATTTATCGGCAATTGGATGGCGAGCACTTGTGTTGTGTAAACTGCTCAGAAACCCCCTTATTGTCAATCTAGCTAGGAAAGCCATCCATCCTCTGAATGCTCTAGGTCTCTAGTTTGATCCATCCATCCTCTGAATGCTCTAGGTCTCTAGTTTGATCCATCCATCCTCTGAATGCTCTAGGTCTCTAGTTTGATCCATCCATCCTCTGAATGCTCTAGGTCTCTAGTTTGATCCATCCATCCTCTGAATGCTCTAGGTCTCTAGTTTGTTGCTGTAAAGTTTCATGAGGCTGTGATTATCCTAGAGGTCACCACAGGGTCATTTTATACAGTGAGGTCAATGAAATGTCTCCTATGGGACTAACATCATCACACATGAATACAGTTGAGCTCATTGGATCCACAAGAGTCTCAGCTTTACAGAGATACACACTTTATGTAATTCAAGACTGTTTAGGGACCCCAGTATGCAGAAATATTCAAATACACCATTTTAGAACAGGAGACAATAACACATGTATACTGCATGTGATTATCATAAAGTGGGCATGTCTGTAAAGGGGAGACTCGTAAACAGAATACTACAGAAATCCACTTTTGATGAAAAGTAATTAGAAGACATGAATGAAGCCCTCACCTCCCAGACTGAGGGTGTTGAGAACAAACAGTGAGCCGTAGAAGATTGTGAAGCAGGTATTTTCACTGTGTTTGTCCTTCCCATCTTTAAAGCGCTCAAAGTCCTTGGAGTTCCTCCCTGGACGAACCTCTCTGATCTCAAACAGGTCCACTGAAAAAACACAGCACACATATTTCTGGTATTTTGTGGTTTGAAGGTGATTTGATTATTGTAAATCATCATCGTTTCATCTGTAGTCTGCGATCACAGAGCACAAGAGATGATTAACACGTGTACAGAAACATGGTTCTTTTTCAGTTTCACACATTTTCAGCTCTCGTGGTAGGACTACTATACTTAGCGTTCTTTAGGGCCCGGTTATTTTCACACTTTGACACTGATGCTTGCAAGTCAATATATTAAAAAACATGCACCCTTAATATCTATCCTCTAATAGTATATTACTGCTACATCACAAATCTATGACTACTATGAACCAACTATGACTGTTGCAATAAATTCCTCAGAATTGTAATACCAGCTGCTGCCCAACGGGCCGGGCTGTGGACTGCAGTACGGCAGCTAGCTAGCCGATCCGTAACATAACCTGAAAGCTGTCTATAGCATGGTGATCTTGATTTCCCTGTGGTTCATGTCTTCTTTCAGACAAAAAGGCAAATGAACAACGACTAATGCGGGGTTCACACTACACCAGAATCAAGCTGATTTTGGGCCCGATTCCTCCCGACAACGGTCAGCAAAGCCCTGATTGTTTGATGGTTCTAAAGATGATCTTTCCAGATGTTCATGTGGTGTGACGTATGTTAAGAGTGTTCGTTTGTAAATATTAAACATGTTCAGTATTTATGACGAGATATCCTGTTGTGTGTGTGGGGAACCCCGAGGACAGACGATGACGCAGTCACGTGGGAAAGAACGACAGCTAATAGAGAACCAAGCTGACGGAAGAAGGAAGGACGACCACCGCCGTCATGGCGTCCGCGGCTAATGCATGAACTAATGCATGAGCTAATGCATGAGCTAATGCATGAGCTAATGCATGAGCTAATGCATGAGCTAATGCATGAGCTAATGCATGAGCTAATACATGACCTAATGCATGAGCTAATGCATGAGCTAATGCATGAGCTAATACATGAGCTAATGCATGAGCTAATGCATGAGCTAATACATGAGCTAATGCATGAGCTAATGCATGAGCTCATGCATGAGCTCATGCATGAGCTCATGCTAATGCATGAGCTAATGCATGAGCTAATGCATGAGCTAATGCTAAACGTGAAGCATAAAGTACAAGATGGAGCTCAGAAGTTGAGGAGCAACTTGTTGAAATGTGGCAACAACGCGAGTGTTTATTTAACGTGTCTCCATGACTTCTTCATCCATGGTGCAAAATCTAACATCGCTAATTCTTCCTGCCCGTCGTCCGCCATGTTTCTTTACACTAAAGTCACGTTTGATCGCAAGAGATTTTGCGAGATTTCTGTTTTTTTTTAGTCGGGACTCTTGTTGTTCATGAACGAATCTGTTAGTGTGTGTTGTTGCTGTTTAAGCTAAATCGTTGCTCCCCACACACTATAGGAACAAAACTGTTAAGTTTAACATAACATGTCGTTATGTGGGCTCTCTCACATTTTGAAAATCTGTTAAGATGTGAAAAATCTGTTAGTGTGGGGCCAGCCTTTAGCCTTTAGCCTTTAGCCTTTAGCCTTTAGCCAACTACAATTACCGTCTCGTGGTTGTACGCCTCCGCCAACCAGTCAAGTTACAGTTTACATCCACGTCTGTCCAAAATGTCCTCACTTCATTATTTTATCCTGTTAGACATTTGTGTGAAATTGTCATAATTAGCATATGTATTCTTGAGATATGGCCAAAAAACGTGTTTTGTGAGGTCACAGTGACCTTTGACCACAAAAATCTAATCAGTTCATCCTTGAGTCCAGGTGGACGTTGGTGCCAAATTTGAAGGAATTTCCTCCTGAGATACGAGAGTAAAAAACTCCACAGGGAACCTTTGTCATCATCACTGTGTTCATCACACATATAAAATGCACTTACGCATGAAATAGCATCTTCTAGTAACGCAGTCATCTAACAATGCACAGACTTACTAGCCTAGTGGCTTTAATGGTGAAGAGATATTATAGAAGATGATTATTGTTTATTAATATACTCACAGACACCATCAGTTTTGTCTGCGGTGCGTGTCCACGCCACCTGCCGGGTCTCCATGATGACCTGCACAGTGAGCCGCTCCGCCTTCTGCCGAAACACCGTCATGACCACGCCCATCTCCATGTCCCGTTTGATCAGAATCTTCTTGTACTCTGTCATCTCACCCTGCTGCCCGAAACAAGCCATCTCTGCAGCTGGGACGGGACGGGAGAGACACCGAGACGCTCATTCACAGTGTAACAGGCTGAGATTATCGAGTGTTCTTAAAGCTGCAGTAGGCAGAACGTTTTTGGCATCATTGGGCAAACATCCCATAATAACCTTTCAGCATGTTGTAATTCAAGTGTTCTGAGAGAAAACTAGACTTCTGCTCCTCCTCATGTCTCTGTTTTCAGGGTTTAAAAAAACTATGGGAGACTTTGACCAATCACAGGTCATTTCAGAGAGAGAGAGCGTTCCTATTGGCTGTGCTCCGGCTGGTGGGCGGGGTTTGGTATTTACTCATTTTACAGCTAAACAGTAACTACAAGATGATTCTGAGAACATCTGAGGAGAGAAATAGTCATTACAGTAACAGAATATTGATTCATATCTGATCAGCGCTGCCTAGTTTGACCGTTTGATCGGAGTGATTGACAGCCGGCTCTCATAGACGGCAGACTCCAGATCAGCTCTGATTGGTTGTTTTCCTCCGGTCTGTGAAATCCTGCAGATGCTGTTAGGAGCACGGAGGACACAGAGGAACATGATGTTTTTCAGATTACTTGTCTCATGCACTACTGTCAGGATATAGTGACCGTTTTATAAAAATAACTTTATTTAATCATATTTGCTCCATTTCTACCTACTGCAGCTTTAAATCTGACTTTACCCTGGTGGGTGCTGGCCTTTTTCTAATTGATTATTTTCCTGATCAATCAATTTATGTTTTTGTCTATAAAATGTCCAAAAACAGTGAAAAAAAATATCATAATTTCCCAGAATCCCAATTCCTAGTTTGAAGACACAAATGGTCCAAAACCCAAAGATATTCTGCAGCTAACTCAGAAATACAACACCCTCATGTAGCCTACATCTTCTTCACTGTTTCCAGACCACATTACCTCAGATCCCACTCCCTCCACACACTACTACACTTACTTCCTGTTCTGTTTTTTAGTTTACTTTCCCTTTTTTTATTTAACTTATCTTATTTACTCATTTTACTAAATGTATCTTACTTTATTGGTATTCTATTAGGCAGTGGTGCTAGAAAGAGTACTTTTTATTTTATACATTTGAACTTGTTGTAATTTTGAGCAATCTCTGGCACAAGAATTTCCTTCGGGATTAATAAAGTTCTATCTTATCTTAGAAATGTCCACTTGAAAATTTCAGAGAATGGCGTGCAGACACAAAGTGAGCTCTGTGTGACCTGTTGACCTCTCCTCACTGAGTCGGGCTCTCCTTCATACAGCAACAGGAAGCTGATCTCTGTTGAGTGGGTGGAATTTGCTTTGACCAAAGCCTTTATATAGCTCGAGCTCATTCATGGTCTATCGACGTTAAGGCAGCTGAAAGAGAAGTGAATCGTAGGCCACGTAAAGGGCAGACTCTCATACATGTGTGTTTATATTCCGGGCCAGCTGTCGCTAATTAAAGCAGCAGTGGGTAGAAACGGTCACTATTTCCTGACAGTGGTGCATGAGACACGTAATTCACAGATCTGGAGGAAAACAACCAGTCAGAGCTGATCTGGAGTCTGCCGTCCAGCTGCCGTCTATGAGAGCCGGCTGTCAATCGCTCGCAAACTTCATATCAAGCTGATCGACTTTATAGTTTTGATATCAGGGAACAAACAAAACTGATTAGGACATCCCTAAATTCTATTATGGTTCAAGCACCAAAACCACTATATCCTACATTTCCCATAATGCAACTCAATAGTGTTTTTCATTTTTATGCCTCCTAAATACCCTCCTTTTTCATACACCACACCTTCTGTTTGTAATGCAGCTTTCTGTTAAAGGGGCTTTACTGTATGTAGGAATCAGAAAATGCTTGTTAATAGTGAGACCTGTGGCCGTTAAAGATAGGGTCGACGATGTCTAGCTAGCATAATTTGAAAGTAGCATCGCCTCAGGAGCTCCGTCTAAACCCCCCCCCCCCCCTCGGGGCTCCTTCCAAGGCAACGCCCCCCCCACACACATGCACGAGCACCGCCGCATCGTAACTACTTCACAGCCACAGAGCGGAGAGAGGACCTCAACTCAAGAGTTTTCTCTTCCATTCTCCAGGAAACGTGCGGCGGCGACGCGCTTTGAGTTCAGGCTGATGCACGCCAAGGATAGAGAACGAGCAGGGAGGCAGGGAGGCATCTGATTGGTTCTTTCCAAGCGGACCTCGAGGCAGTGATTGGTAGACATTTTTACAGGATTACAGCAGCTACATATGACGGCTCTTTTCTGCTCCTTTTTCAGAGCTCATCAGTAATGGATCGCTGTCGGGGGGGAAAGACCATTTCAACCAATATAACAAATAGTGGATACTGGAGAACATCGTCAACCCTGCCTTTAAGTCAACAACAGTCAGCGTCCTGTTGCTCGCGCTTGTGCTCGCACTACGTAGATGTGAACGAGCATCGGTCAAAACAGTGAGGAGACACCAAGCCTCCAGGAAGAGCGCCGATCGTCGATCCCAACTTTCATAGAGGTCAAACGGCGGTACTACAACTTCCGTGTTCGTCACGTGATGCCATTGGGCCCAAAAAGACTTTTTCCCATAGACTTACATTGGGAAAGAGACGTCTGTAACTCAGAGGATCATTTATTTTGAGGTGAATCAACTCCCCAGTATGAACACTCTAATAGTCCTTATTTAAATCATTAGGTTTTAAAAGTTGTAAAACTCACTAATAGCTGAATCCAGAGATATTTCCCTTCCTCCGTTCATGTGAATGAGACCCAGAACGAGGCTAGAGCGCCAAGCCGTGACGACGGCGTGACGTTGGGACCCCGTGACCGAGTCATGTGACCGAGCGGACGCTACTGCGCATGTTCCATGTGCCCGAGATCCGGGTACTTTACCAGACGGAAGTCGAGCCATTTAGGCTTCATGCTCCACTGAGACACTCTGATAGGAATGAACGAGGCCCCGCCTCCAACGCTGGATCCAGTTCTCTTTATACATCCATGGGCGACACACACGAGACTGAACGTGATCGACAGGCATCATGTTGATTAACGTTAGCAACATTAGCAACTAAAACCACAATATCACTGTATATTTCACATGCTTGGCAGTAATGTTAGCTGACCTGTCCAATAGGGATTTTGCCATTTTGATACCCAAAACCAAACAAAGGTCCCTCCGTGAATCGAAGGCCCGGCAGATGTTGATCCTAGTTTTCCCCCCGACGTCGGTCGTGTTCCTGTTTTGCAAGACGGGCTTCGCTAGATGTAACTTTGTGTTGGAGTCTGAGTTGTGGTGGAGGCTGGTCGTTTGTTTGCGTTAGCGGACTCCATTTCTAACCGAGCGTTAGCTCTGGTTGCACACTGTTAGCACTGAGGCGGAGCTGAAGAGAGTAAAGCGACTCGCGACGTCACATCCGTTGGATTTTCACTGAAAAAACGTCCCGCATTTCTCACATTAAAGGCAGTCTACAGGCACGGAAGGTCTCATTTTTGTAGGTTATGTTCATACATTTTCAATAAAAAAAAACGATTACAATTTTTTTTATAGGTGTAAAAACTTACATACAAGCCTGATGAAATCATCTGGGTTAATTTTTTTTGCAAACTTTCGAACGTTCCCTTCAAGGCCACAGAACATACAGAATTATAAATGAAATGTTCTTCTTCTGACGAGTAAACTGAGCTTCATTGTAAAATAGGTGGAGTTCCCCTTTAAAAATATAAATTAAAGACACATCTACCCCCCCGTGCTTACCAGGGATGTATGAACTGTTGGCGCCTGCTCTCCTGTCTGGTGTTTCTGTGTGTCCTCTCCAGCCACGGGTCCTCACAACTCTCACTTCTTCTCCTGTACGACAGCAGTATTAATATCACATGCAAATGTTAGAGCTCAGATACATATCTTATTGTGAACATGCACTCTTTCTGCCTCAGTTCATTTTATTATTATCCGTCTCTTGTTTTTGTTTCAATAGTATCACTTATTCTCGATGTTAATCATTAATGTTATACCTACAGTGCAGTGTATCAGTATACTGCTTGATGATTTTGATAGGAGTTGGTGGTATTGAGGAAGGGTTGGTTTTGAATGGAGTTGGGTAAAACTGATCGTTCCATTGGGCAAATACCCCATAATAACCTTTAAGCATATTGTATTTCAAGTGTTCTGAGAGAAAACTAGACTTCTGCTCCTCCTCATGTCTCTGTTTTCAGGGTTTAGAAAATCTAGCCTGTGACGGGAGACTTTGACCAATCACAGGTCATTTCAGAGAGAGAGAGCGTTCCTATTGGCTGTGCTCCGGCTGGTGGGCGGTGCTTGGTATTTCCTCAACTGTTCTCAACATGGCTGCCGGGTCACAAACTTTTTCATTCTACAGCTAAACAGTACCTGTCTCATGCACTACTGTCAGGATATAGTAAAAATAACTTTCTTTAATCATATTTGCTCCGTTTCTACCTACTGCTGCTTTAACCATCTCGCGGGAGTTTCTCAAACTTTGGGGTGGCCTTCAAGACGCAATCATAAAAAGGAAACATTTGCTGTCCCCACCGACTTCTCAGCAAATGTGTGTCAGTGTCAGTAAGTCATAGTTTTACTAAGATTAATTAGAAATAGTGTGGGCACATACTTGTGGAGCAGTGTTGAAGGTCAACCTGGTACAGAAAAATGTCTAATATTTAACTTGCAAACCAGAGAGATATCAAAACTAAACAAAACAGTGCCGCGGGGAGATCTGTTGAATGAAATTTGAACTAAACTGTGTTATGAAATGTTAAGAAAAAGGTACTGTGGAGAGTTTTCTAGCATATTTCTAGACTGAAAGAGAAATAAAGTTTTATTAAAGACAAGACAAAATCGTTGTCATTGGGAACCCATCCTTAGATGTGATTGATGCATATATACTTCCAGAAAGAAATCAGAAAAATGCTTTGATGCTTATCATTAGAAAAAGGTATAACAAAGCATATCTTCACGTGCAGATGAATTCCTTGCTTTATGTCAATAAATGTGAAACCACGTACGTTTATCTTGTAAATATCCATTATCTGCCCTTATCTACACTAATATATATTAAAATGGAATATAATATAATATACCTATAAAACCTGGAGCATAAAAACTAAAAGTGTTCTTTTGAATTTGAAGTGAAATTAATGATTAACTGACATTATCACAAAACTTTCCCCTGTTTTCCCTGCTGAAACCTTTACCCTGTGAAGGGACTGTCCCTATTGGGAACCTTATTTAGACTAACAAATTTCCTCATACTGATGCTGCAGCAATACATAACAGAAATACTGTGCCAATACAGCCATACATGCATGCAAAAACACGCCTGCTACAGAAAAACCAGTGTTTATATGAAATGAGGATGTGATGATCCACTGTGCTGGATTTTAACATGTTTGCTGTGTTGGTGTGTCATTCCTTAGATACACACCGGAACACTCACCCATATACACCGAAGGAATGCATGTGTATACACATCAATACACGCGCCTACAAACTCTCTTAAAGCTTCAGTAGGCAGAATATTTTTGGCATCATTGGGCAAAAATTCCATAATAACCTTTCAGCATATTGTAATTCAAGTGTTCTGAGAGAAAACTAGACTTCTGCTCCTCCTCATGTCTCTGTTTTCAGGCTTTAGATAATCTATGGGAGACTTTGACCAATCACAGGTCATTTCAGAGAGAGAGAGCGTTCCTATTGGCTGTGCTCCGTCTGGTGGGCGGTGCTTGGTATTTCCTCAACAGATCTCAACATGGCTGCCGGGTCGCAAACTTTCTCATTTTACAGCTAAAAAGTAACTACAAGATGATTCTGAGAACATCTGAGGAGAGAAATAGTCATTACAGTAACAGAATATTGACTCATATTTGATCAGCGCTGCCTAGTTTGACCGTGTGATCGGAGTTCACGAGTGATTGACAGCTGCTCAGAGACGGCAGACTCCAGATCAGCTCTGACTGACACACCGCTCTGAGCTGCCGCTGACAGCAGCCCAACGAGTCGGTCCGTGTGCGTGTCGGCTTGAGAGTATAACCGAGTTAGATAGTTAATCATTTCGTTAGCAGGAAGTTGGGAGTTCGGAGGAGTTGTAACATTTATTCACGATATTCACGACGATTCTCGACAAATAAACTGTACACACGGACACTCGCTAAAGTTACGCCAGGCTGACACACAGCTGACAACATCGCAGCTAAACTAAATGATGCGTTGGAGACTTACTGGGAAAGTGGCTTCATGTGTCCGCGACACTACACGCAGCATCGTGGCTGCTACAGTAACTCTCCTGACGGTGAACTGGGGACTCAGTTGTCTGTTGTGCTCACACACTGCAGCCGGTGCACCGCTGCATGCGACGCACTAATCTTGTCGGTTAACGGTTAATAATCGGTTAACGAGGGTCGGTTATCGGTTAGAATAAAAAATTCAAAAGTAGCTTCCCTAGCCTCCACACAGCTCTCAACATGGCGATGGCTGAGCTGACGGTGCTAACAGTGTTTCCCTGGGGGGGGGGGACCGGAGGGTGGGCGCTACTCTGGGACGGCGTTATCAGCTCTAACCACCGTATGAGCGCAGTGCAGAGCAGCAGCCATGAGCTAGTGGTGCACGCACACATGCACTAACGTACTTAAAAAAACGCACGTCGGTCCCAGCTACTGTATGTAAACAAACATTCTCAGAACTTGAGTGCAAAATGTAGTTTCCAAGTTCTGCTCCGGAAACCAAAGTGTGACTACGTTGTGGTATAATAACCATTTTAAGTGAAATTATAGAGAAACTAGAATGGCACTCGGAGAGCGCAGACCTCCCCCAAGGTGACTTTAAAACCAGATCCCAGCTCCCAGCTGGCGGTACCGTGAGGTGGTCGTCTTATTATTAACACGGTGTGTTTCCGTGTAACGTATCGGCGGATGCCTCTCTCATTCAGCAGCCTTGTTATGTCTGTATAACGTTACACTACGTTGTCTCTCATCCCGTCAGCTACAGCTTTGTTCTTACGGACAGCAGCTCCACACACACATCCACACACGTATCTCTCTGCTCTCAGAAGGAGGCGGAGTCACGCGTCATCAACGCATCATCAGTTACACTGTGCATGTGTTATAACCTGTGGTCTTAATGCTCAGGCTGAACGGAATCCTTAAAAATATTCATCATGATCCGGATCGCCACCAAAATCTAATGGATTGTTCATTGTGCCCCCCCCCTCCAAAACATTTCATTCAAATCCATCACAGACTTTTGGAGTAATCCTGCTAACAGACAAACAAACAAACCAACGCCGGTGAAAACATAACCTCCTTCCTAGACCTTCGGCCTTGGCGGAGGTAATAAAATGGTAGAACAAGGTGATAAAATCAAATATATACATAAATGTGTATAACTATACACATGCATACACATAAAGCGATGTATAAATACAATACATATAGGCCTATATACTGCATACCACACATGCTCTGTACACATAAAAAGATCTCTGTAACTGTGCATATGGTGACCCAAGGATGAAAGCATCATCATCGACATTGTGTCGTCATACTGCTCTTGGTTGTGATATTTATCCTCATATCTTTTTGTTTAATTTAAAGGTCCCATATCGTGCTCATTTTCAGGTTCGTACTTTTATTTTATGATTCTATTAGAACATGTTTTCATGCTGTAATGTTTCCTCGTACCGTCTGCCTGAATATACCTGTATTCACTCCCTGTCTGAAACGCTCCGTTTTAGTAGATTTCAACGGAATTGCGTTGCTAGGCAACAGCTCGGGTCCACGTTTACTTCCTGTCAACTGATGTCATTCGTTTAGGCTTTGTCCGAAATCTCATACTCTGCACTACATACTCAACAGGTGTACCATCGTTCAACATACTTCTGTGTGAATAAACAGTAGTTTGGATCTTAATTTACGTCGTCACTTCCTGAGAGCCTCCTCGCCAGATTAGAGAGACGTGTAACCATGGTAACCTGTGCCAACCTCGTGTGACCAAAACGAGACGTTTGTGAGAGTCAAAGTCTGAATTAATTTAAAATACATATTACGCCCAGCAAAGTGAAATCCTTTACTAACAGTTAATTTGTCCTGTTATCAACGTTGTTGTTACTACCGCATTGCATTGTGGGTTATTTATGCCGCCGTAGTGTCCAGCGTTGCATACTGTAGTATTTCACCGGAAATAGTATGTAATTCACATATTAATGGTTCCATACGGAGGTTTCGGACATACTAAAATATCTCACGTACTGTTTTAGCAACTAAATAGCACGTTAGTGTGGAATTTCGGACGCAACTTCACACTGCAACAGGAAATAAACTGTTTACATTTAAAACTGTGTAATGGTCTAAATATTGTATATTTGTGACATCACAAATGGACAGAAATCCTGACGGCTTGTTTCACAGGCACAGTTTCTGAATAGTGTGTATTTCTCCATGGATTGAGCGTTTACATACTTTCACAGTAGTTTTAATAGTACTTAAACCTGCTTTAAGATAAAAAAAGACATGAAAATCTCACTTTTTTTACAATATTGGGCATTTAACTAAGCTTTCGAATGGTTCCCTTCAAAGCAGCAGCACTAATAGTGTTCACCATGAGGCCCTGATCTGTGAGGAGAGGTGTGATGGTGAATGCAGCTACCGGGTGGTGTTAATTAGAGAGTACCGGTGGATCCGGTGGAGCCGGTGTGACAGACAGGATCTCCTCCATGCTGTGAGCTCCATCAAGCCGCCTGCTCTCACACATCCTGAGCTAAAAAGCGGATTTCCCCTCTTCTTCTATTTAACCAGTCACAACCACAGGCAGTTTAACATGTAGGCCGAGCAACAACACAACAAAAAAAAAAAAAAAAAAAAAAAGAGCAGATTAGAAGAAAGTAAAAGATTTACCGTTACAAGTAGAGTTGTAGAGTTTTCAGCTGTGCAGAAGTTCTCCTCTATGTGATCATGATGATCAGAGAGTCGTGAAGTGAAGCCGGAGAGGATGCAGAGTGTTGACAACCAGGCCAGCCGCTAAACGGTCAGTTCCTCTAACTGTCTGCACAAGGAAGTAAAAGTTCACTTGCATTATAGGCTTAGCCTGCATGTTGTAAAAAAAAAAAAAAAAAAAAAAAAAAAAAAAAAAAAAAAAAAAAAAGGACCGGAAGCAAAGGACGGTATCTATGCAAACTACACTGAGCAGCAGGCGTCTGAAGGGGGGGGGGACTGTGAGGATGAACGCTAATGTTAAGTTATGTTATTAAAGTGCATGTGTGCTGTCTCTGCAGAGCAGCGCGCACACGATGCTGCGCCATCTTACAACAGCAATACATCAACATATGTTTGGTTGTCAAAGTGCGGTCCGAGGACCCCTACCGGTCCGTTAGAGCGGTCCACATCAGGTCCAACTGGGACATGACTATGAATCATCTCACTGACGTGAAACAATCCCAGTTATGAATTTAAAAAAAAAAGTGAGAAGAAAAGATGGAAGAATGTGGTTTTACTCTGTTTTCAGAAGAAGTATTCAAATCATGTAATAACTACTTAAAGGTCCCATATTGTAAAAAGTGAGATTTTCATGTCTTTTATATTATAAAGCAGGTTTAAGTTGTATATAAATACTGTGAAAGTATCAAAACGCTCAATCCACAGATAAATACACACAGCCCGTATTCAGAAACTCTGCGTTTGAAACAAGCCGTCAGGATTTCTGTACATTTGTGATGTCACAAATCTACAATATTTAGACCATTTCACAGTTTTAAACGTAAACATACTAAATGTGTCCCAGTTTATTTCCTGTTGCAGTGTATGTGAATGACATCAGCTGACAGGAAGTAAACATGGACCAAAGCTGTTGCCTAGCAACTCAATTCCGTTGCCATTCCGTTGAAATGCGCTAAAACGGAGCGTTTCTTACAGAGGGTAAATACAGGTCTATTCAAGCAGACAGTATGAGGAAAATAAAGTGTTGTTTGAACATTACAGCATGTAATCATGTTCGAGTAGAAACACAAAATAAAAGTATGAACCTGAAGATGAGCACGATATGTCCTCTTTAAAGCTGCAGTGGGTAGAAACAGAGCAAATATTGTTAAAAAAAAAGAAGTTATTTTTATAAAACGGTCACTATATCCTGACAGTAGTGCATGTAAAATGAGAAAGTTTGTGACCCCGGCAGCCACGCTGAGATCTGTTGAGGAAATACCAAGCACCGCCCACCAGCCTGAGCACAGCCAATAGGAACGCTCTCTCTCTCTGAAATGACCTGTGATTGGTCAAAGTCTCCCGTCACAGACTAGATTTTTTAAAGCCTGAAAACAGAAACATGAGGAGGAGCAGAAGTCTAGTTTTCTCTCTGAACACTTGAATTACAATATGCTGAAAGGTTATTTGGGGATTTTTTTCCCAATGATGACAAAAATATTCTGCCTACAGAAGCTTTAAGTAAAAGAAGTACTACCACAGTTAAAAAAAATAACCTACTCTATTACAATAAAAGTCATGCTCTCAAAACCTAGCTCAAGTTAAAGTGCAAAAGTTGCATAAGCATGATGTAGCCTACTTAAAGTATCAAAAGTAAAAGTATGTATTATGCTGCAGTATGATCCCTTTCAGAGTTAATATGATGGATTAAAGTGTTTTAATGTTGCAGCTGCTCATTTTACCATACTGTACACTACTGGGTAGTTGCATCAATAGTACAGTAGTAAGTATAGTACAATATTTCCCTCTGAAATGTACTTAACATGGGAAGTAACTAAAGGAAATACTTAAGTAAAGTAGAAGTACCTCACAATTGTACAGTACCTGGGTAAATGAACTTGAGAGTTGCTGGAGAATAATGCTGTCCAAAATGAAACAAACATTAGCAAATCTTTTAGGGGTTCATGGGTAAAAAATCCCCCCCAAAAATATGAAAATTAATTATTTGCAAATATATGAATATGCTATGTAATGCATGACTTATGTGAATTAGTCTTGCATTGTTTTACGACTTACAGTATGTCTCTTATTGTTAGCCTATAACAATAGTCATAGATATGTTATTAACCTGTATGAATGGTGCTATACAAGTAAAGTTTGCATTGATTGATTGATATATGAAGAGATAGACGGTGAGCATCTGTTCATACATTATGCAGTCAAGTTGTTATAAAACAGCATTTTATCTAGCTGGTGGTGGAATAAGTGCAATGAAGAGCATGAGGTGATCCCCAGATCAAAATGTATTCACATTTCACGGGAATAAAATAATAAAATCATTTCCATACACAAATACAACATTCTTTATGGAGCCATGTCCACCACGCCACTGTGTGAATTACTGTAACATCACATAAGAGATTTGCATGTGTAACTTGCCTCAGTAATTTGCATGATAGCAGAGCAGAAGAGGAGGAGGAGGGGGGGGGTGAATACAGAGCTGCCTGTCTCAGTCTCAGTCAGGTGTTTGTACTGGTACAGTTCAGAGGATTAGAGGTGTCAAAAGTGGAGATCTGCTCATTTATGTTGACGCCAACATTTTACAGCTCGTCTGGCAAAGTCAGACAAATGAAGACACATAAACAGGTCACTCACCTGAGAAACAAAAGTGAAAGTAGTAGTTGCAACCTCGAAGCTCCCTCTTACTTTAATATAAGCACCAGTGTGATAATCACTCACGAAGTCCGACCAAACGTTATATTATTAATATTCTGTTACTGTAATGACTATTTCTCTCCTCAGATGTTCTCAGAATCATCTTGTAGTTACTGTTTAGCTGTAAAATGAGAAACTTTGTGAGGAAATACCAAGCACCGCCCACCAGCCGGAGCACAGCCAATAGGAACGCTCTCTCTCTCTGAAATGACCTGTGACTAGATTATCTAAATCCTGAAAACAGAGACATGAGGAGGAGCAGAAGTCTAGTTTTCTCTCAGCACACTTGAATTACAATATGCTAAAAGATTATTATGGGATGTTTGCCCAATTACGGCAAAAACTTTCTGCCTACTGAAGCTCTAAACTTACTGCTAAAAGCAAAATGCTAAACCATATTGAAAATATGGTTTAGCATAAACATGATATACTGAATCACATGTGCACTTTATTAAAGCTGAGAGTTGGTAATCTTCAAAAACATTGTTGTTATATTTGTTTGAAATTCTTTCATTATATCCTGACGGGCTGTCATTTTGCCGACTTGGAGACTTTCTTGCTAGGTTTAGCGACTTTTGGAGCTAGTGCTGCTACTTTCATTGGAAAGGACACTTGGTTGGGTTTTTCCAGTTGGATAATTTTTAAAATCTAGTGTACTCTTGCTAGTTTCTCAACGTTACCAACCCTAGCTTTAAGAGATTGTTACATCCGAGCCAAAATAAACTCAGTAGAGTCTGATTGCAGCCGCGCGGGGGGGGGGGGGGGAGAACCAATGATCTACGCCTACGTAGATCATTGGTGTTCGTAGAACAGGAACGCCCAGTAGCTATTGACCTTTTTTTTCCCAGTTACTTTATTGTCCTGTTCGTGTCAGTCAAATCAGCGGCTATATATTCGTTCTGAGTACGATTTAACTCACATTTTGTCAAACTCTTAAATAATTTTACCATTATATGACTTTTGATGAAACAAGTGGGGCAAACTATAGCTAACTAAATGCTTAGTGTTACATTAATATATGCAATTTGTACCTATTCGATCTTAAAGCTAGCTAGCTTGTTGGCTTAACAAAGCTAACACATGATAACTACTGGCCGTGTCATAGCATGAATAAAGCTCATCTTGGTTTACTGTTTGTCTGCTGCAATTTTTGTGTCTTTTACGATGAAGTACGTACGGTAATAACAGCCAGAACCAGCTGTGCATTGAGAAAGTAGAGAAGAAGAAAAAGTTGGCGTTCCTGTCATGCTCAACTTAATGCAATAAGACAATAAAATGCAGAGTGTCACATCTGCATGGACGATACAAGTCTATTATAATGGTACATTTTACAGGCATTACTCTATCTGTCTTTAAACTGTTGTACATTTTGTTCCATGTTGTAGATTTAAAAAAAAAAAAAAGAAGCCATGTTGGGCTAATCAGTCCAACCTCCTAACTAACGTCTGGGCCATGATGTAGACCTTGAACAAAATAAATAAAACTAGAAGGTCTTTCTGAGAGCTCAGCAAGCCACTCCAAAATGGTTTCTTCCCTCCTTGGCCCGTGCTACACCCTTCCACCAAGTTTCATGAAAATCCAGTAGTTTTTCTGTAATCTTGCTGACAAACAGATAAAAACAAACCAACAAACCGAACCGCAAAAAATCCAGTCTGTAAAAATTGTTAGTTTGAAGGTTTTGTTTCTTGTATTCATGAAAGTTATCCCCAGCTGTCAGTTTGAGGAGTGTAATACAAAGTATATTAGAATCTCCAGTATTTGAATAAACAGTCAATCTCTCCTCTTGTATTCGAGAACTTCCCTGATTAACTCCTAAACTTCTCAAATGGTTAAAACCAAAAGGTTTTTTAATACTGTAGCAATAAAATAATCTGTTACACAGCAATTCACTATCAGACTTTTCTTAAAATGGGCTTAAGGTGATCCTTACCTCCTCTGAACCCACACCTTCATTATAATTCCATGTATTATTTTACTGTTATACATCACTATTGATGGTGTAACTTACTGTCTTCAACCTAATACTTCAGTTAGTGGTTTCAATAGAGGTGATGTGGATGCATTCTGGTTGACTGAAGAAGAAACTGCTTCCACTGCCTCTTCTTTGATAGATTTTTTTCTGTGGTATCTAACGAATTAATTCAAAAAAGAAAGCTGACTTGAAGCCACATTAGTTGTGCATTTCAGTAGTGTGTGAAAGGGATAGATCAGACTTTACGGACCACTTATTAGCTGCCTCGGACCTAGTTAGGCCTTGTTAGCCTGGTTCATGTTGTGATGACATCTTTCACAGACAAAACCAACTCATCTCAGCTGATCTGTGTAAACATGAGAGTGACTCTACTGTCGTGTCTTTAAATACGGAAGCTCTGAGAGGCAAGTGAGAAAAAAAAAACATTCTGCTGATGCATTTTCTGAGGGCGTTTTCACATTAGGTACGATTGATCCGTACCGTGCCCGAGTACGATTGCGTCCACGTGTGTTTGTTTATGTTGAGATCAGCTGTTCTAGTGGTGGAGCATCGTAAAACACTTCATTCAAACTTCACAGAAACAAAATAAAACTCACTAAAACCATCGTCGTTAATCTTTCTAACAATCACCAACTCTGGTTTGGTCGAAATAAACTCTTATTTCACCGAGATTGATGTGACCAATAAATTAGCTAAATAAAATAACAAACATCGCCTACTATTGTTTATATTTTAAGGAACCTCTTGCCTGTCTTCCTGCTTTATCACCCACGGCCGTACAGTTCAGAAGATGAGATCGGTGCATGCTGCGTGCATATACAGATTTCGGAGGAGACCGGCGGCGTTGAAAAATTGACCTTTCACAACTACTCGCTGACTGCTAACGTTACTCGCGTTACTCGCGTTAAATAGCTTCCGTGTCTCGGTACGGTTGGCTTTCACACCTGATACGAACCGTACCCGAGTACACATGATCCGTGCTCCAGACCACCTTTTCAAGTGCACTGGAGTACGGATCGATGAACCGTCCCCGAGTACGGTACGGAGCGTTCACACTGATCAAACGAACTGGGACTTTGGGGTCAAGTCTAAACACGAGGTAGGTCCGGTTCCTGAATCGAACCAATGCGAGGATGATACGTTGTTTAAATCTTCCAACTGGTCCGGTTTGTGTTCACAAAGACAAAACTCAAACGGTCTGTTCATGTTGGTGTTGATCTGGAGCTCATATCAGCAAACTTTAGTAGAGACGGCGGGCATTTAATTTAATTTATTAATGCAGGCATTTGGAGGAAGACGCTGTCCTCATCTTCAGCCCATAATATTTTAAGGAGGCATCTCACTTCCTTCGTCGTGAGTCCAGGTTTGTCCCCCGCCACTGCGCTAATAGCTACCGCTAACCAAAACAGGAAAAGGAAACGTTCTTTTAACCAATGAAATGACAGATTAAATGGTACACTTCCTGTGTTCGGTTTGAATGGTGTTCACACCAGGAACGAGCCGCTCCAGAGTTCACCAGGGAGCGGTTGTTTGGTCCGCACCAGGGTTCGATTCCTGCGTTCACACCAACCCAAACGAACCGCACCAAAGTGGGGGGGGGAAACGCTCCTGGGTTCGGTTCAACCGGACTAAACAAGGCTGGTGTGAACGCGACCTTAAAAAACGGACCACCAGAATGTTTTTTTTCTCACTTGCCTCTCAGGACTTAAAAGAAGCTGCGTTTTGTGTGTGAAAGGATCCGAGCAGAAAGAAAGGTATAAGTTCATGAACACATGATACCAGGTCAGTCAGTACCAGGTGGACCGGAAGGCCTCAATAAGTTCAGATTGTCTTTGTCTCCCTTGTTGCCCCTCACTGCTCCTGGTCCTCCTCTGGCTCCCTGAGGTTCTGACTGTGCAGAGTCTTCCCTGCCATCTCTATCATGGCCTGGAGCTCTGGATTCACATCCAGGATACTTCTCTTGCTCCCCCCCTCCTCACACTGAAACACAAAAAAAACATGCAGAAATACCACGGGTTTAATCTGTGTATTCTAAAGGAAGCAGCTGGAATGTAAGTGAGGTTCTCTATTTGGGGTTTATTACATACCTGATGTGCATCTACCTGAATTCTTAAAGGTCCCATATTGTAAAAAGTGATGTCATGTCTTTTATACTATAAAGCAGGTTTAAGTGATATATAAATACTGTTAAAGTATCAAAACACTCAATCAACAGGGAAATACACACAGTCCGTATTCAGAAACTGAGCGTTTGAAACAAGCCGTCAGGATATCTGTACATTTGTGATGTCACAAATCTACACTATTTAGACCCATTTCACAGTTTTAAACGTAAACATACTAAATGGGTCCCAGTTTATTTCCTGTTGCAGTGCATGTGAATGACATCAGCTGACAGGAAGTAAACATGGACCCAAGCTGTTGCCTAGCAACGCAATTCTGTTGCAATTGAAATGTACTTAAACAGAGCTTTTCAGACAGAGGGTGAATACAGGTATATTCAAGCAGACAGTATGAGGAAAATAAAGGTTTTTTTTTAAACATTAAAGTATGTAAACATGTTCTAGTAGAAACACAAAATACATGAACCTGAAAATGTACACGATATGGGACCTTTAAAGAAAATTGGCGGCCAGCTTTATCATAATTCTACTGAATATGGATTACTAGAAAAACAGACATGAGCCTGCAGTGTAGGCTCACAGCAGTGTTGGACTTCAAGATTTCCTTGGAAAACACTATGAATCCTCCTTGACATTTGCAGGATAAATAAAGAATCGAACAAGTATTCTGAGTGCCAAATGGTGAGCAAACCACAGAACCACAACGTCCCCAGTTCCCCCCTCTCGCCTCATCAATTACAGGCAAAAAAAGCAAGTACTCTGACCTCCTCTGGTTCTGGGGGTTTTCCGACCGCCCACACTTCCATTGAGTCCAGGGTGAAGTCCTCCTCTCCAGAGAGCTGAGGGCTGCCGTAGGTGGTGCACTTGGGCCGTGCGCGGCTATGACCACGGCCAAAATCACTGTCCAGCCACAGGCCAAAGTAGCCGTGCTGACCACCCATACCCTGATGAAGAGAAATGTGTTTAATAAGAATAATCTTATCTATCAATGAATGTTATCAACCCCTTTTAAAGCTGCATTAACCCTCTGAGACCCACAACAGACCAGTTTTAGTCTCTTTTAGGGGGGTCCAGGGGGGCTTTAGGGGGAGATAGCGGGTAAACAGTAGATGTCACATAGAAGTGGTGTACATCATCTGAAAGCTGGGAACCTGAAGATTAATTTGAGATGCAGCTCAGCACTGTGTGTCAAGTCATTCTAGTCATAAATCAGAAATAAACATGCATTGTTCAAAATCTCAAGCCTGCAGTCAATCCTGTGAGAGCATGTAGTGGGAGCAGAGTCAGCTTAATGACCAAGGGGAGGAGTTTAGAGAAGGGGAGGCTATATAAAGGCTGCTGTGTTCTGTTCAGATCCCTTTTGTCTGAGACCATGCTGCAACACCAGCAAGTTGTTCACAACGATTTTGATAATTTTTTTTAGGCAGCATATGGTTTATATTCTTTGAGTTATTTCAACATATTCTCTACCCTAATTTAATGTGTATATCCACCTCCTTAATAGATCCTGGGATTGTTCTGGAGCGGTGTAATATAGGCCACTTACCTGTGAGCTAAAGTCAGATTGAGTAAGTAAGGCAATCTGTTAATTTTGTGAAGAAAGTGATTGTATATTTTGTTAAATGGTATTAACTTATGTTTGTTAAAGTTAGGTTCCGGATGGAGAATGTTAAAGTATTTCACCCTTAAGAAACTGATGCATTAATAATGTAAGATGACTATGTACCTTTTATTTTTATTTCTAATTGTGGTAAGCATGGCAATATATTGATTTCAAAGTCCTAACTTTACGAGAAAAAAAGTCGTAATATTACGAGAATAAAGTCATAACTTTACGAGAAAAAAAGTCGTAATGTAACGAGAATAAAGTCATAACTTTACGAGAAAAAAAGTCGTAATATTACGAGAATAAAGTCATAAAGGCTAAAGATAAAAAAATAAAATAACACGTAAAATTACTACTTTATAATATTATGACATTTTTCTCGTAATATTGTGACTTTATTCTCTAAATCTCAGATTTATTTTTTTTCCTCAATGTGGCCCGAATACTCCGTCGTACCATAGACCTACAAGAAAGATAAATAAAAATGAAAATATAAACAAAAAAACAGTTATTCATTTCCATTTTTATAAATGCACAGGGAGCCACTGGAGAGGGGCTAAAGAGCTGCAGGTTGCTGACCTCTGACCCCTGACCTCTGACCCCTGACCTCTGGTGTAAACAGTCTGTGTGGAGAGCGAAACACACGTAGGCTGAAATGCAACCCATTGGCTATTGTCTGACAACGATTTTAGCTTTTTATTAGCTTTCATTTATAAAAATATATCTGCATTCATATGCACATATCTGTTTATAGAGATTAGCCGTAGATGTCGTCTCTCAACTCCAACTCCATTCTCGCGTCTCAAGTTACGCTAGTTACGCAGTTTTAATAAAGGTTTTTGTCCCCTCAATCAGAAAACTTGCTACTCTATCAGACAATATCTGAAAAGCAGTATTCACAGGCTAAATTAAGTGAATTACATTGTAATCTCCATGTGCTAATTACAGGCCCTGAGCAACAGGAGTTACCCTCTGTTACACTAGTGCAGTCTCACCAGTCCGTTGGGCATGGTCTGCTGGTTCTGGTTGAGGTACATGAAGTGCTGGTTGTATCCTGTTGCTGTATAAACTCTCAGTCTGGGGGACACAGTGAACAGGAAGCATCTGGAGTCACCTGCACACACACACATATATATATATATATACAAATTATTAAGATCTGAGAAGAAAGTCAAGTGACAGCCCACAGTATTTAAACAATTAGTAGTACTTCCTCAATGTGTCCTTTTATCGGTGCTTTATATCAGTCCTGATCTGGGCTCCGGCATGCGGCTCTTCAGACCCTCTCTAGTAGCTCCCTGTGGATCTTCATTTTTATTCATCATTGTTGTAGGTCTATGGTACGACGGTCGTCTACCGTATTAGGGCCACATTGAGGGAAAAAAAATTAATCTGAGATTTAGAGAATAAAGTCATAATATTACGAGAATAAAGTCATAGGTTTACAAGAAAAAAAGTCGTATTATTATGAGAATAAAGTCAGAAGTTTACGAGAAAAAAAGTCGTAGTATTATAAGAATAAATTCTTAATATTATAAAGTAGTAATTTTACGTGTTATTTTCTTTTTTTCTCGTAAAGTTATGACTTTATTCTCGTAACATTACGACTTTTTTTTCTCGTAAAGTTATGACTTTATTCTCGTAATATTACGACTTTTTTTCTTGTAAAGTTATGACCTTATTCTCGGAATATTAAGACTTTTATTCTCGTAAAGTTATGACTTTATTCTCGTAACATTACGACTTTTTTTTCTCGTAAAGTTATGACTTTATTCTCGTAATATTACGACTTTTTTTCTCGTAAAGTTATGACTTTATTCTCGTAATATTACGACTTTTTTTCTCGTAAAGTTATGACTTTATTCTCGTAACATTACGACTTTTTTTTCTCGTAAAGTTATGACTTTATTCTCGTCAAATTACGACTTTATTATGGAAATCTCCAATTTTTTTCCCTCAATGTGACCCTAATACTCCGTAGTACATTTGCACTTTGGCCCTCACTGCATTAGACTTATATTCTATATACTTAGACTATAAACTGTTTTACCTTCATCACAATGATCAAATGTTTTGCGGCTCCAGACAGATTTTTTTTTTTTTTTCCCCTTAAATGGCTCTTTTGATAGTAAAGGTTGCTGACCCCCTGACATAGTGGCTAACCGCCAACGGTGCTTCTTTTGAAAAGTAATTCGCCTTCAATTTAACAAATCCTAGTTTATTTTTTTAACAGATATTTAACTAACGTTAAATCTGCATTTTCTAAAATGTCCTTGCGCTGAGCTCTTGTACTTGTTGTGCTGTTGGCGGCTGTACTAACAACCAGACGAAGCTAAATCTGTGGCTTCAACAACAGTGTGTTGAACGTGCACCCAAAACAAAAAGGGATTCTTGTGACCAACGGTCCAGTTTCCATCGCCGACCTACAGACGAGGAATCCAGAAGAATGTGGCTGAGAAACCTTAACTTGAAGAGACACCATTAACCCTTTAAGTTATGTGTGCTCAACGGAGGAAAACCTGTATCCTACTCTGTGGTTGGACTACGAAAGAGCAGCGGAGAAGAGACGTCGGGTCCTTTAAAGGACTGACAGCAGAGCCAGGAGAACATCAGGTATGATTTCATGTGTAGGGAGGACTCAGCATTTGAGCGTTGGTTTAATGACAGCCAGTCACTTTCACTAGTTCCTGTACAGTTTAAAGTGTAAGGCAGTTTATGACACGGAGTGCAGGGCAGCATTAGACTAAAGATAGTTTAAGTACGGTTATCTTTGTGTAGAAAACTAAACCTTGTTACTGTGGAAGTACTGATCTGCCTCAGAGCTTTTCAGATTGTTCATCTCTTCACCGTCTGTAGCAACGGAGTCAATAACGTAGCTGAATATGCTAGTTAAGGTTATCTGAGGCCACTTCTTCAGGTCGTCCTCCATCTCTCCATGGTAGAAGGCAGAGCTATGATCACATTAACCTGTTGGAGCTGTAATAGGTGGTGTTCACACATGTTTTACAAGAATTTTTAATACAATCGCTCTAGGAGAGAGGATTAGCGTACCGTTACCACGGAGAACGCCGGTTCAGTGACACAATGCGCCGGAAGTTGCGCCCATAATTCACGCAAGGCATCATGAGGAATAAGGTGGATAAGAAAAATAGTGCCGCACTGTTTTAGCATTTGTATGATCCGTGAAATAAATTTGAGTTTAATCTTTAGCTTTGCATTACTTTCAATTCCCCAAAATACTGAGTAATAATTAGTTCTGTGTGTGGGATCAGACGGAGCTATAGTCTCTTCTCTCACCCTGGAACTGAGGTTTGACCTCCCAGGCGTGGGAGGCGAAGCCCCCAAAAACGTGCCCCTTTGTGTCTTTGACCAGCAGCAGGGTCGGCCCGCACCTCGTCAGGCCGGTCACCATCCTGGAGAAGCTCTCCCCGTGCAGCCGTGTGGAAAACACAAGTCTCCAGGGGGCGTTGTAGCTGTCTGGCAACTGGAGAGATTAACACAGAGTGGTGAAACGACAGTGTGTAAAAAATATACGAAAATATCATTCAATACAGGCATACTGTCATTATTTAGACCAGAGGTCAGCAACCTGCAGCTCTTTAGCCCCTCTCCATGGGCTCCCTGTGGATTCTTAAAAATGGAAATGAATGGTTATGACTTTATTCTCGTAATATTACAACTTTTTTTTATCGTAAAGTTATGACTTTATTCTTGTAATATTATGACAACTCATTTACCTTCTGATAATAATTTCGAGTGTCACAGATGGAATTTTTAAGTCATGGGAGAAACATACATAAATATACAAATCTATTATGACTTGATTAGTAATGTGCAAAGCAAAAGGTTTAGTGTGGGCACGATAGTGACGTCTGATGAACTGTCTGAAGTTATAATAAAACTAGATGATAATAACGTAGGTGGAACAAATCACATTACTGCTACACAATATGATGGAAAAACCTCGTCCTCCTCTTGATCCGCCACTTGATTTACTGGAATTCTAGTTCATGCCGCTCTAAATGACTCAATGCTCTCAGTGCTGTTAGTTCCTGTTATAGAAATAGAACGGGTTGAATGTATGGTAGTGATAACTTTATGACTACAGCCCCGCTTGTGTCCGGTCCAAGGTGTTTGAAAGAATTCTGAAGGACAGGTTCACAAACTATATTACATTTGGTTATATTAGACATTTTGCACGAACAGGAAATTACGCAATACCCAAGTGGATGTGAGAAGACCCGTGATCGGGCAGCGCTGATCCAACATTTCTCGGTTCTGCATGGGTCCGGGTCCCAGCTTTCAAATAATAGACAGTTTGGTTCCGGGTAGTGCATTTCTTTTTGTGTTCATGGCACAAATCTTTGGATCCGTGAAGACCTCTAACCATCAGCTGATAAGAATCGGTATACGTCCCCAAATAATGTAAACTGAAACATTGGGACAATTCTCCAATTGTTTTAACTTCATTAAAAAATCAGTCGCACTGTGGTTTTAGAACGTTCACCAAACATTTAATTTAAAATCTAACCTGTGGTGCCAGAAACATGAGGGTGGGAAGGTCCAGCAGCAGACACCTCAGCTCTTTCCAGGGCGTCTCCCTGCAGGGAGGCAGCAGGGGGGGGGGAGGACGGCCGCTCAGGGACACATTCAGGGCCTCAGCTACCAGCAGCTCCAGGTACAGAGACACCTGGGAGGTCCTGAAGATCCAGTCCTCCAGAGAGGAGACATCATAACCTCCCTCATCTGAGGAGAGGAGAGGACAAGAAACAACATAACCTCACTGATCTGAAGAGAGGAGAGGAGAGGAGAGGAGAGGAGAGGAGAGGAGAGGAGAGGAGAAGAGAGGAGAGGAGAGGAGAGGAGAGGAGAGGAGAGGAGAGGAGAGGAGAGGAGAGGAGAGGAGAGGAGAGGAGAGGAGAGGAGAGGAGAGGAGTTGAGAGGAGAGGAGAGGAGAGGAGAGGAGAGTAGAGGAGAGGACAAGAAACAACATAACCTCACTGATCTGAAGAGAGGAGAGGAGAGGAGAGGAGAGGAGAGGAGAGGAGAGGAGAGGAGAGGAGAGGAGAGGAGAGGAGAGGAGAGGAGAGGAGAGGAGAGGAGACAACTTAACCTCCCTGATCTGAGGAGAGGAGAGGAGAGGAGAGGTGAGGAGAGGAGAGGAGAGGAGACAAGAGGATAGGAGAGGAGACAAGAGGAGAGGAGAGGAGAGGACAAGAAACAACATAACCTCCCTGATCTGAGGAGAGGAGAGGAGAGGAGAGGAGAGGAGAGGAGAGGAGAGGAGAGGAGAGGAGAGGAGAGGAGAGGAGAGGACAAGAAACAACATAACCTCCCTGATCTGAGGAGAGGAGAGGAGAGGAGAGGTGAGGAGAGGAGAGGAGAGGAGACAAGAGGATAGGAGAGGAGACAAGAGGAGAGGAGAGGAGAGGACAAGAAACAACATAACCTCCCTGATCTGAGGAGAGGAGAGGAGAGGAGAGGAGAGGAGAGGAGAGGAGAGGAGAGGAGAGGAGAGGAGAGGAGAGGAGAGGAGAGGAGAGGAGAGGAGAGGACAAGAAACAACATAACCTCCCTGATCTGAAGAGAGGAGAGGAGAGGAGAGGAGAGGAGAAGAGAGGAGAGGAGAGGAGAGGAGAGGAGAGGAGAGGAGAGGAGAGGAGAGGACAAGAAACAACATAACCTCCCTGATCTGAAGAGAGGAGAGGAGAGGAGAGGAGAGGAGAGGAGAGGAGAGGAGAGGAGAGGAGAGGAGAGGGAGGAGAGGAGAGGAGAGGAGAGGAGAGGAGAGGAGAGGAGAGGAGAGGAGAGGAGAGGAGAGGAGAGGAGCGGGAGGAGAGGAGAGGAGAGGAGAGGGAGGAGAGGAGAGGAGAGGAGAGGAGAGGAGAGGAGAGGAGAGGAGAGGAGAGGAGAGGAGTGAGGAGAGGGGAGGAGTGAGGAGAGGAGAGGAGAGGAGAGGAGAGGAGAGGAGTTGAGTCAAATGGAGTCACACTTCGTTAAAGGTTCTCTATACTATATCCAGAGCATTAATATAGCAGCAACCAATAATTTGATATGTAAAGAGATAGTGGAGTAATGTCTACCTGAGCAAAGAAGGAAGTCTCTCTCCCACTGTGTGTGTGTTGTAATCAGAGCTTCTCTGTGTTTTGTTGACATAGCTGGGCCGGCCGCGCGTGGTCACCGCTCTGCACTGCTCTCATATGACAGTTACAGCTGATAACGCCGTCCTGTCCGACGGCGTCGCCGTGGAAGCGTAGCACCCACCCTCCGGTTCCCCCTCAGGTTAGCACTGTTAGCTAGGTCAGCATTGTTGCCGTTGTTTTCACTGTTAGCGCTGTTAGCAGCGTTAGCTACGAGCTGCCGGCTCAGCCATCTCCATGTTGAGAGCCATGCGGAGGCAATAGAAATGCTCCCAATCCTGCATTTAGCACCTTTAAGGAATTCTTCACCCCCAACATGATAATTTCAATATCAGTTGCTCACTGCGTGTTACCTTGAATTCTTTAAGAAAACTTTGTTTTCTCACATGCCTCCGCAGTGAACGGATAATCCGAAAAACGGAGTGATGAATTGAAGTAAATGGTCAACAGCAAAACCGTCACCATGGAGGCATGCGAGAAAAACGTTTTCTTCAAGAATTCAAGATAACACGCGATGAGTAATTGATATACAAATGGTCATTTTGTGGGTGAGGAATGGCTTTAATATGTTCAAAAATCTTTAAATCACCTGTTTACCTGAGGGTTTGAGTTCAGAACACATCTGCTCTGCCAGGAGTTTGACACCCAGGGAGCCGTCACCCATTTTCTCTGGCTTCCAGGCCTGCAGGCGCCCTCTGTGGACCACAATCTGAACTACAGCAGAAATCAGGTCCTGGAGGAACTATGGAGAAAAGGGCCAGAGTAGGGCGTCAGTAGGGAGTAATGGAGGTAGCAGAGCGAGAAGAGAGGGTTGTGACGAGAGATAAAAGTAGAGAAGATGAGAAATACTTCAGAAATTGACACATTATTTAATTTGACCCTCTACTCACCTCTACCACCTGCTCACATGTGACAACCGTTGCTGCCCCTGAGCCACGCTGGGACATTGCCATGACGAGAGGAGCCCGTTCTTCTGCAGTGCCTCGCAGGCTGTCTGCTAGGAAGATGACCAATTGCTCCCGACTTACTCCAGAGGCAGCAGAGGAGCTGGTCTTCCCAGAAGCTGCGGGTGCTGCCGGTCCAGGGTCGATACTACACATGCACTGGTAGACTCTCCTCACCATGGAGTCTGGTGCCTGGCTGCCCACTGAGGACTGGGACAGACAACAGGAGGGGTTGATTATACACTTGCGATACACTGGCAGAAACTACCTTTCCCTGACAAATATAGTCAAAGAAACACAGCTTATTTCTGAGTGCGTGCACCTACTGTAGCTATAGGAATTATACAGTCTATTTACTGCTTTAACAATCTCACCTGCAGCATCTCAAGCGTTAGAGTCTTCCCTACTGGTGTTTTCCCCGGGGGTCCTGAAGGGTCCCCAGCACCGCCCTGGAGCCTGTCAAAGACCCCCTCAACCAAAGGCCGCTCCTCGGGGCGGAAGCGGGCCAGACGCTTCTGCACCACCACACTCTCCGTGTTTCCCATGGTGCTCTACAATCCAACACAAAGTATAGCAGAACACACACGGCAGTGTCATTATATTAACATACAATTTAAAAAAATTCACCCAAAAACAGAATGCATATAGTGCAATATTGATTTCAGTATAGTCATATACGGTATTTGTGTATATCGAAACACCATCTAGCTGGCTACTTATCACATTGTCAGGACTTAGAGTAACGATATCATGAATCTTTGAGTTTGACACTCAATTGACTGACTTTGTAGGCTCAGAGAAGTCTGACACATTCCAATAATAATTTGTTTTTATCAATCAGTTGTAAAATGTGACCACATAATAAAGATAATAATACATTTTATTTATATAGCGATTTTCAAGAAACTCAAAGACACTTTACACAGTTAAATATCCAAGCATCAAGGCTGCTGTTGTCCTGTCTTATTGAGTTGATAAATTATTCAGTATCTAGGGCCGTGGTTCCAAACCCTATTTAGGATATGACCCCTTAAAATGTGACTCCTCATTACAAGTTTATTTTTTATATATATATTTATATATATATATATATATATATATATATATATATATATATAAATATATATATATATAAATATATATAAATATATATATATATATATATAAATATATATATATACAAAAATATATATCTATATATATATATATATATATATATAAATATATATATATAATTTTTTCCCCTTTTTTTCGAGGTTGTTTTCATATATGCAATTTACAGTTCGTAATTACATGGTTATAAACCAATTTTTAAGTAATTGAGCTTAGAAACAAGAGAAAACAACATCAGCATTCAAAATTGAAATAAATAAAACAGAAAATAGAATAAAATAAAATCATAATAATAATAAAAAGAGAAAAAACAAATAATAATAATAATACATTAAATAACATTATTACAAGTTATTGCCTTAGTGTCCTCCAATAGTTTGATTTTTAATTTTTCACAAAAAAAACATATTTAAATTAATTAATCTTTTCCCCATCACCAACCCTCAGAAGTGTCCTGTGACCCCCAGATTGGGAACCAATGGGAACAGCTTAAAGGCAGTAGGCTATTTAATCATACAGCCAGTTGTCTCCATGGTTACATAAAATTAACTTCTCATCTTGGCCCTTTAATGAGTACCTTCACTTAGCTAACGTTAGCATAGCACAGCAATAACGTCACTCCCCTTGTATCCCCCCTACACACACAGTTAGCTAAACACTGTGGTTGTCATGACAACATAACGTGCGTGATGTTCTCGAAGCTAATCAACATTAAAATGAACTCTCAATGTGTCGCTAACCTTTTAAAGAACAGCAGCTAAGCTCTCCATCCTGCACATAGCGGCCAAAACGGTAAACTTCCGGGTGCTGGTTATGGACGTCATTTATTGTAGCCAATCAAATGAGCCAAATGTTCACTTGCTTCATTGTGATTGGTCCGTGGTGTCAGGAGGCGGGGAGAATGGGCTCGTTCATTGTAAACTTCCGGGTGCTAACAGGGAAGACATTTATTGTAGCCAATCAAATGAGCCGAATGTTCACTTGCTTCATTGTGATTGGTCCGTGGTGTCAGGAGGCGGGGAGAATGGGCTCCTTGTTCATTAACACACTGGGTCAGTTTTGTTTTCAGTGTCGTCTGTTTCTCTGTCTGTTGCTGTATTCAACCACAAAGTGCAGTTACACTGTTACCTCAAAAGGTTTGAAAATAGCATTTAGAAAATCATTTGTTTTATAGTAAAAGGGAGAAAAACTAAATCATTGTATTACATTATTTAAAAAAAAGCATGACTCATACTGAGGTGTTAGTGATTACTCCTGCATTTATTCTCCATCTTTTAATCAATATATTTTCCAGGAAATAAATATTAAATCGGACTGACGACGTCACTGGTGTTCCATTTTATCCCATAATTTATTTCACATGCAAACACACATGATATGCCTAAAACCCACATGTAAGCCTACACAAAAACCTAGTAATTTACAGTAACATGAGGAGGAGCTGTAATTTCATCCCATCTTTCGCCAGTAGAGTCTGCACAGGAGTAACCGAAGAGAGACAGAGCCCTTTCCAGAAACAGCAGGCAGTTGAAAAGCGCCTTTTAAGGGCATGAGATTTACTATGTGAGTGCACTGAGCTGGGTGTGTTGCATTGTAATGAGGTCTTGTAGGACGGTGGATGCACCCACGTCGGCACAGCTGAATGTGAAGGTGACGTGCAGCCATCTGCCCACGCCAAGTACAGACTGGTGTAAAAAGGATATGATGAATCAGTGTGTGCAGCATCAGATAAACCACAGAGCTAGAGAATCATTTCTGAACCTCAGTCTTCTGGAGTGCATTTACTGTACAAACAAGTTCCAAAGTTGATAACTGGGTCATAATTGTGTTTGACCTGGTCCCGTTTTAGCAGTGACAGTAGCTAGATTGCTAGTTTTTTTACCCCCTACCTAAAGTAACCTTAATAACCTACCTACTTAAATTCCTACGTAGAGTGAGCCATTATATTTGTCATCGCTGAATCACCAACATTAAAAAAAATTTCCCGTCTTCTTACTGTATGTATGATAAACATGTCGATACTATCTGTTGGTGTCTACATACAGGATAAAGGTTAATAACAAAAACCTTTGTGCTGATGCTATTCAGTATAACCAAAATCTGTAAGACTCCAAAAGATGAACATGATGCAAGATGTGCAATGTCCAGGTTGTTATATTTTTGGTAGATTCTAACAGAGGTTTGTCTTGTTATATACAAAGAGAACAAAGTGAGGTGCATATTTTGAAAAGACACATATAATTTTAACTTAACAATTTGATTTAACAAAATCAGTTGATGGAGAGAGATACAAAATAAGACACTTAAAGCTGGGGTAAGCAGTTTATTTTTGGCATCATTGGGTACAAATGCCATAATAACCTTTCAGCATATTGTAATTCAAGTGGTACCCCAGCGTAGGCAGTTTTCTGGAAAAAACAAAAACAACAACAACAAACAAACCGGGCGCGGCCCGGAGTCTGATATAATATTTTTATGAATAAAAGTCTGAATTGTATTTGTGTTTTATCTCAAAACATGTACTTTAAACCAGCCAAACAATATTGGTCACCGTCACCCACTGACTGCTGCGATGCAATTTGTCATTTACCTATCACGTGCATTGTCTATCAGCGACGTTGTTGCGGAAACTTGTTGTGGATCCACCTTATTCTCGGGGGCGTTACTGTAGAAATGATCATGGGCGTAACTTCCGGTGAGGTAGCGGAAGTAGCAGTAAGCTAGTTAGTCCCATAGGCTAACCATAGTGTCTAACCACCAACGGCCTTCGCCTTCAATTTAGCAAATGCTAAATGCTTTATATTTAACAGATATTTAGCTAACGTTAAAATTGCATTTTCAAAAACGTCCTTGCGGAGCTCTGGTACTTGTTGCGCTGTTAGCGGCGGCTGTACTAACAACCAGACGAAGCTAAATCTGTGGCTTCAACAACAGTTTGTTGAACGTGCACCCAAAACAAAAAGGGATTCTTGTTGTGACCAACGGTCCAGTTTCCATCGGCTCCCATTGTAGCGTCTGTTTAATGACAGCCAGTCACTTTCACTATTTTCTGTACAGTTTAAAATGTAAGGCAGTTTATGTAACGGAGTGCAGGGCAGCATTAGACTAAAGATAGTTTAAGTACGGTTATCTGTGTGTAGAAAACAACTAAACCTTGTTACTGTGGAAGTACTGATCTGCCTCGGAGCTTTTCAGATTGTTCATCTCTTCACCGTCTGTAGCAACAGAGTCAATAACGAAGCTAAATATGCTAGTGTAGGTTATCTGAGGCCACTTCTTCAGGTCGTCCTCCATCCCTCCATAGTTGAAGACAGAGCAATGATCACATTATCCAGTTTGAGGTGTAATAGGTGGTGTTCACACATGTTTTACTAGATTTACCTCCGCCGTTATGTTTTCACCGGCGTTGGTTTGTTTGTCTGTCTGTCTGTTAGCAGGATGATTCCAAATGTTGGGATGGATTTGAATGACATTTTTTGTAGGGGTGGAGTGTGGCACAATGAACAATCCTTTAGATTTTGGTGGCGATCCAGATCATGATCCGGATTCAGGAATGTTTTTAAGATTTCCGATCAGCCTGAGCATTTAGACCACAGAGCATAACTCATGCACAGCGTAGCTGATGACGCGTTGATGATGCGTTGATGACTCGTGACCCCGCCTTCTTCTGAGAGCAGAGAGATACGTGTGTGGATGTGTGTGTGGAGCTGCTGTCCGTCCGCGGTGAGAACGAATAAAGCTGTAGCTGACGGGATGAGAGACAACGTAGTGTAAAGTTATACAGACATAACAAGGCTGCTGAATGAGAGAGGCATCCTCCGATACGTTACACGGAAACACACCGTGTTAATAATAAGACGACCACCTCACGGTACCGCCAGCTGGGAGCTGGGATCTGGTTTTAAAGTCACGCACCTTGGAGGAGGTCTGCGCTCTCCAAGTGCCATTCTAGTTTTCAATACAATCGCTCTAGGAGACACGACTAGCGTACCGTTACAACGGAGAACGCAGGTTCCGGTTCAGTGAAACGACGCGTCCGAAGTTGCGCCCATAATTCACGCAAGGCATCATGGGAGCTAGGAATAAGGTGGATAGACAGTGCGGTTTATAGGTGCGGCGCTGTCCGTAGCACTGAAATGGAGCGAAGGAGATTAATAGACGGACAGAACGTGATTTCTTAGTTTGGTTTCTTAGCCTGCTTGTTTTTCATGGTTGTAAAGAGAGAGAGAGAGAAAACACTGTCACTAAAACACTACACAGCAGTGTATAACACTATGAGACAAGATTTTACGACTCCGATCAACTAGGTGAATTTTTTCTTTGCTGCGTCAGTTGAATGAGCTCATGCATGCGGCCTCAGGCTGCAGTTAAATGCTAAAACACAGTGTAACAGTGGGACAAATAGAGTAACAAAGTCACCAAACTGAATAATGACAGTTGGAAATATTCATTCAAAATTTGCGATTATTAGCGTAACATCAGCTTTCGTAAGCTGGTGGTCATACTGTACCAGACCAAGTAAGGTTGTGCGTTTTATTACTTATCAATTCAAATTTATATCAGAATGAGGAAGAATGTGTTTATTTTTCATTAGTTAGCATCACTTTGAAAGGAAAAGGCCCCTACAGTGGAGAGCAGGATGATAGGACATTTTCAAAGTGTTGAGATTATTGGGCAAATTAACACTAAAAACACGACATGGTCACTCTGAGTTAACGGTTGAAAAACCTGTGGGTGTAATCAGACCAGTCTACACTTTAGACCAGTCTCTATCTAACTCCTTCTCTATGCTCTTTTCATTCTCTCTTACTCTGTTTCTTCATCAAACAGGTACAGACAAAACTAGGCGCTACACCTGGTTCACTGATATATGATTGTGTAAATGCACACGTCCCAATAAAAGAGAGCCTTGTCTTGATTACTATGAACTGAAGTGTGTGTGCATGCTTCTATACTGACTCAGCTGTCAGCAAGCTGAGACTTGAGAAGTGAGCCTTGTTGGTTCTTCTTTTCTCTTCCCTCAGTTGCATCCCTATATGGTAAAAGTCTCACTGCTGAGTGACTGCACAGGAAATCCACCATTTGAATACCAAGTTCAAAAAAGAAAAAAGAAGAGAAAAAAAAAGTCACACATACACTTTGATAGACTGAAATTGTCACCCAAGTTCAAAGTGTTCGTGTATATCCATTTCAACTAATTCTACTCTGCGCTGGCTTGCCACATGTAACTGTAATCACTTTTTACTTTCTGTGTTTGGTCTGTATTCTCAGTCCAGAGGTAAAGATCATGAACATGATGACGTAACATTTTCATTCATTAAAAAGACACAATGACGTGGAGTAAAAACGGTCCTAACCCAAAGCATGTTTCTGTGGAGGTTTTAAATGAGGCCTGTCTGTTTTTCCCCGGTCTCACAGTAGAACAACAAAACAAATGAGTTCCTGTACACATTTGTCTTGTATGCCCAAGTGTTTTGCATGTGTGTACTGAAGGATTACAAAAAGGCAAATAGTAAGTGGACTGCATTTATACAGTGTATCGCTTTCTGTAGTTTTAGTGACCACTCAAAGTGCTTTACAACACCAGCCAGCATTCACACATTCACACTCACATTCAGACACTGGTGGCAGAATATCGACTATTGGGATATTATATTTGGGATACTGTAAAGATTCTCAAAAACACTGTATTGATTTTTAATTAATAGTTTATATGCAAAGTCAATACTTTATTTCTGTTGCAAAGAGATGTGTCCTCTCAGTGTATGTGCCCTCTCAGTAGTGCTATGATGCTGGAGGTTACAGAGACCCACTGTTCTGATTGCATAAAAAAGTAAACACGTTATGCATATGGTGGTGTGTCTTTATACTATGACAGTTTTCCTAAAATTAGATTTAAAAAAATCACAATATCTCACCTTACTTACAGTATCGCAATATATCACAATATATTGAATCGTGATACGTATCGTATCGTCAGATTCTTGCCAATACACGGCCCTATAGAGGCTAACATACAAGGTGCCAACCTGCTCATCAGGAGCAATACACATTCACATGCATGGGAGAAATTTGGGGTTCAGTATCTTGCTCAAGGACACTTCGACATGTAGACTGCAGGGGCCGGGGATCAAACTACCAACCTTCTGATTAGCAGATGACCGTTCTACCTCCTGAGGACAATTTTTGGTTTCTTATGGAGAACCTGACTATTTCCTCACGCATGTGTGCATGCATCTCAATGCACCACCTCAGTGACCAACCATACTGTACATACTGTACATGAACCTTTATTAAGAATCATATCTCTCTCTGTCAGCTGCAGTGAAAGACAGCTTCCTCATTTCTGGTCTCTGTGACGGCAGCTGATTCATCTGCTGAAATAATCCAGGATGTCATCACAGCTTTTATGTGGGTGTTGGGACTTCTGCTTGCCGGTTTGACTGTAAAGTGAAACCTTGTAAAAACAGGCCTGTTGCAGAAGGCAGCCCCACTACGCCCATGACGTACAGGAGCTTAGATGTTTCAACTCTCAGAAAAGTAATCTGTCTGATTTGTTCAGCCGGGTGAGAACAATGTCTTTTAAATATGGAACAGACATACAAATAAGTGTAGTGCCCGAAAATGCAAAAATGGTATCAAATTAGTTATTTAATAAAAGGTCACTATTTGCATAATTTTATAACATAACGCTGTTCCTTGGCATGTCAGGGTCCAGGTCCTGGTATTAAGGGATCTGGGGTTTTACAGACCGAGACAACCAAACAAGCTGCAGTTGGGATGCGTTAAAGCGGTTAAAACCCTTTAAAAAAAACGGTCAAAATAGCAGCGCTGACATAGTATGAACAAATCTGTAACTGTAATCATTTCCTCCCGTGTTTCCCCCGGGAATCCAAGGGATCTGCAGGACCAGACCGGAAAAAACAACCAATAGGAAGCTGAAAAACCCGGATTGGTCAAAGCTCCCGTCACGGGGGCTGAAACATTTTAAACCCGAAAACGGTCAGAGGAGGGCAGAAGCTGTCTCAAACATTGGGAAACAATATGCTGTTATTAAAGGGGTTTTTCCCTTTAAAAAATTTCCTCTGCAGGTTTAAATCCAAAACCGCAGCCGGAGAAGCCAATGGCCCTCTCTCTAGAAGCTGCATGTGATTGGTCATCAGTCTCCCGTCCGGGCTAGATTATTACCCTGCCTTTATTTACAGTGAGGAGCAGAAATCTATTAAAATCACAGAACACTTCGGTTCAATATTATAAAGGTTATTAGGGATTTTTCCCAATGATGGCCCCAAAAAACAATGTGCCAAAAGGGCAGGTTCAATAAAAATAACTGCTTTAGAGAAGTCACTGCCTGAAGAGCAGAGAGTTTTAAATAATTGGAGAGTTTTCTAAATAGTGGGACCGGGTTTCATGATTGGAGTTTAATGGGCTTGATTTACAGTTTAATGGGAGGCTATTAAAATACAGCCACTTGTTCGTTAGTATAAAGGGGTCACAAAGCAGACTTTACTCAACCTCGTGGCTCCAGAAGACAAGTGCAATGTGCCAATAGGGCAGGTTCAATAAATGAATAACTATTTTACTGGGAGTCACTGATCCGTGAAGAGCAGAGAGTTATAGATTAATTAAAAGGAGAGTAGAATCTTCTGAAGGAAATAGATGAGCACGGTGTATCAGTGATTGGAGTGAATGGGGGAGGCAAAGTTGAATGGGAGGAGAAAAATACAGTAATTGTTCGAGATGGCAAAACGGGGTCAGAAAGCAGAATTACGTCAGACACTGCTGGTCTGAAGGAGACAGACAAAGGGTGTAGAAGGGAGGAGGAAAGGAGACACGTGTTGCCTTAAAGGCCGAAGTGAACCTGTCAACCAAGTTAAGCTGGTTTACTAAAGGGATTTCCACTCTGATGAGCAATTATATAACAAACGTGACAAATGTCAGCAATTAAAAGAAGCTTTGTTTCATCTTTCGTGGAAAGAGCGCCGCCATGTTGCAGTACTCTAGTCTGTGACATCACGAGGTTGGTTGGCTCGGCTGAGTTACAGAGATACAACGGTAGAGACCGTGAAAGACGGAGACTGAGGAGACACACTACAGGAACCTACTTGCCAACCTTGAGACCTTAAAAAAAAGGGAGGATTTCCCATCCACAGTGGGAGGATCTTGGGGTCCTCCCCCAGGAAAATTAGAGTTTCAGAGACTTTGAATTCCTGCATTCTGGTGACTTTTAAAGAGTGAAAGTAACAAAAAAATTAATACACTGCAACAGCATTTTTTTTGCTAAATAGGCCTACTTTTAATTTTACTTTTAGTTCAAAGCAAAGAAAACTGAATAATTCGCCCCTCTGACGTGAACTTGTGTGAATCTCTGGTATAAACTAGACTAATATTCATCAGTTTTCATTCACTCATTCAATCATTTTTATAAAATGTACTTTTCTGCTTCTTGCATTGCTTCCTTCGCTCGCTCAGTCTAGATTGGTCAGCCGTCTTTGAAATAACCTTTGGAACAGGAAGTCTGCTTCACATTTCAACTTCCTTACATACAGACACAGATAAGGACTTCTGCTTAGTTTCAGTTTAATTATATTTAGCCCCAAATTCAACGGCTAACAGAGGCATTGTAGAAAAGCTGAGACAGAAAGAAGAAGGAAACACATGCAGAATAGCATTTTTAGCAGAGCATTCAATTATTAATTTTGTATGCATTTTCAGATGTATCAGTATGGTCAGCTGATTTATGAGCCAAACTTAATGACATTGCATTTGCTGCATTGACATCCGTGAACAATGACAAAGAAACAAGAGTGGAATTCTATAGATAAATGTAGAAAGTGATAGAGGAAAAACATTAAAAGATATGATCAATAAGACCAAAGAGATCCAAAGCATATGCAGTAGAGAGTTGGATATCAGTTCAGCTAAGTTGCAGGTAAATAAAACTGGTAATTTTATTTAATTGTGACAATTTTTATGCCAAGAAATTCTGCATAAATCTAAATTTTAGATTATTTTTGGGCATTTTAGGGTTAGATTTAGATCATCTTGGCACACTGAAAATATCCAACCTGAATAATACCACTAGTACTATACTACTCAACAAGTATTGGGTATCAAAGCCTGATATATCTTATTCGTCTGTTCCATAGAGCCAGATCGTTGTCCAAACACTATTAAAAACACACTGTTACACTGGTTTTTTTTTCATTACCATGAACACACACACTGCAGTTTATTTTGACTTAATCCCACATACTGTACACCGTCCTGCTGTCAGAAATACTCACAGTAGATTTATTTATTTATTTATTAATTTATTTATTAATTAATTTATTAATTAATTTATTAATTAATTAATTAATTTATTTATTATTTATTTATTTATTTATTTATTTATTTATTTATTTATTTATTTATTTATTTATTTTTTTTGCACAAATAACAACTACACAAACATAACAAGAAAATAAATAATATACAGTGCAGGAATAGACAAAAAAAAAACACTGGGCTTATCTGAAGCCTCCACCTAGAGACAAGATTAATATACAGAAATAATATGACGACATAATAGTGATGACAAACAATCAGAACAAGATATATACAGTATAATAACAACAATAACAATACAATATATACAAAAAGACAAGATGTGTGCATGATGTGTATAAGCAAAGAATTTGAGAATTTGTTTTAAAATAGGTCTTGACTAGTAGTAGCAGGTCTAGTAGTATACTGGTAAGTGTACCACTTCAATACTTCTTGGGACTGAATTGGCCCACTTTCTAAGTATACATTTAAGTATACTTTAAATGTAAGAGTAGTAAACTTTGAGTACAAAACTAGTTTACATCCAAATTGTATTTTGTACTGCAACTATACTATGAACTAAACTACAAGTGAACTTGTAGGTATTCTAGTTTACCAGCTATAAACTTGTAGCCCACTTTTTAGTTTAAGAAAGTACACTTTAAAGAAGACTCTCAGTAAACTACTAGTTTTTTTTTACTGCAAGTATACTTTTAACATGTTTGTTTAAATTAACTAGTACTTAGCCAAACATACACTTTTCTGTATACTTTTCAGTATACGCCAAGTATACTTGGACTTTTCTGTATACTTGCCAAGTACACTTAGACTTTTCTGTATACTTGTTGGTGTAGGCCAAGTATACTTGGACCTTTCTGTATACTTGCTAAGTACAAGTAGACTTTTCTGTATACTTGCTAAGTACACGTAGACTTTTCTGTATAATTGTCGGTATAAGCCAAGTACACTTAGACTTTTCTGTATACTTTTCAGTATAAGCCAAGTATTCTTGGACTTTTCTGTATACTTGCCAAGTACACGTAGACTTTTCTGTATACTTGTCGGTATAAGCCAAGTATACCTGGACTTTACTGTATACTTGCTAAGTACACATAGACTCTTCTGTATGCTTGTCAGGATAAGCTAAGTACACTTAGACTTTTCTCTATACTTTTCAGTATAAGCCAAGTATACTTGGACTTTTCTGTATACTTGCCAAGTACACGTAGATATTTCTGTATACTTGTTGGTATAAGCCAAGCATACTTGGACTTTTCTGTATACTTGCTAAGTACATGTAGACTTTTCTGTATACTTGTCGGTATAAGCCAAGTATACTCAAGTATAATTTTGTTAAGTTCATCTCTGATAAGTAAATAAAAAGTAATCTGAAGGCATACTCTCTTTAAGTTTTAAAAGAAGTATACTAATATCACACTTGAATAAACTTTTTTCTTTTAAGGGTAGTCTGAGCTCAGCTGTTAATGTTAGCAAGATCACTGTTTTCCCGATTGCAAACTGAACATACTCCATCCTCCCGTATTCCCACTTCCATTCATCTTGCACAGTCATCTTTTTTATTTGACTTATCTTATTTACGCATTTTGCTAAATGTATCTTACTTTATTGTTATTCTATTAGGCACTGGTGCTAGAAATAATACTTTTTATTTTATACACTTGAACTGGTTGTAATTTTGAGCAATCTCTGGCACAAGAATTTCCTTCGGGATTAATAAAGTTCTATCTTATCTTATTTAATCTTAAATCCATGAGATCTGTTAATTAGACGACAAGAAAATAACACCAGACTAACTTTGCAATAAAGATGACATCATTCAAACAGTAGCATATTTCATATGAGAGGCGAATAACCCAGAGGGGCTGATCATCAGTAGAGATAAAAAAAACAAAAAAACAATAACAACTGACATCACAGCAAACAGACACCCCACTGTCAGCTTGTATTTTGAGTGTAAACGCACTCAGTAAACTCGATAAACAGATGCTCATTTGGGGTGAGAGAATGAAGTGGCCCCCGGGCGAGTTAGTCTCTGACAATGGCACCTCTGTGCCAACACTGTGCAGCGCTGGCACACAGGAGCACTGAGAACTGACCCATTCACTCTCACATTCCCTCTCTGTCACTCTGTCTTCCCTATTCACATGGCCTGGAAGAATCTGAAAAGAGACCCGCCCCACCCCCACCCCCATTTGCTTTGCTCAGTCGCGCAATTTTCAATTTCCAAACCCCCCTTCATCCTCCCGCCAACCATTATCTCTCTCTCTCTCTCTCTCTCTCTCTCTCTCTCTCCCTCTTCACATTTCAGTCAGCCTTCCAACACCTTACCAATTTACATTTTATTTAGACTGACTGCCACAGTGAAATACATTAGGAGCCTAATGCCATTCCTGGACCACAAAAACATTACAAGCAACCAAAATAAAAGAGTTTCGTAGGTCAGAGACGTAGTGGCTTTATAAAATCCCCGTATGGAGACCATGTGTGAGTCAAGATTTTGTTAAACAAATTATAAATTATAGACTTAAAGCAGCAGTGGGTAGAAACGGAGCAAATATGATTTAACAAAAGTTATTTTTATATAACGGTTACTATATCCTGACAGTAGTGCATGAGACAGGTAATCTGAAAAAAATCATGTTCCTCTGTGTCCTCCGGTGCTCCTAATGGTATCTGCAGGATTTCACAGACCGAAGGAAAACAACCAGTCAGAGCTGATCTGGAGTCTGCCGTCCAGCTGCCGTATATGAGAGCCGGCTATCAATCACTCGCGAACTCCGATCAAACAGTCAAACTAGGCAGCGCTGATCAAATATGAATCAATATTCTGTTACTGTAATGACTATTTCTCTCCTCAGATGTTCCCAGAAACATCTTGTAGTTACTGTTTAGCTGTAAAATGAGGAAGTTTGTGACCCGGCAGCCATGTTGAGATCAGTTGAGGAAATACCAAGCACCGCCCACCAGCCGGAGCACAGCCAATAGGAACGCTCCCTCTCTCTGAAATGACCTGTGATTGGTCAAAGTCTCCCATCACAGGCTAGATTTTCTAAAGCCTGAAAACATGAGGAGGTGCAGAAGTCTAGTTTTTCTCTCAGAACACTTGAATTACAATATGCTGAAAGGTTATTATGGGATTTTTGCCCAATTACGCCAAAAACTTGTTGCCTACTGAAGCTACTGAAAATGCATGATAGGATTTTTTGGCCATTTGCGGCCAGTGGAAACAAGCTGTAAAAGCGATATTGATAAAGCTTCACTTTTTAAGTTGAACTTGTTAGCAAACAGTTGTGTCTTTACACATTTCTAGTTTCGTATGATATCAGTCGGTCGGTATCGCCAGGAATCCCGCGGATCTCAGAGGGTTAATACAAGTGCAGTTCTATCTAGAATCTGCTGGTTTTAAGAGCTATCACTACCCTTGTTCATTATTTATTTTACAACAGGCAAAGTACAACAATCACTAATTAATGCAAAAAGAAAAGCGATACAGCATACGCTATGCACTCTTAGAAATAAGGCTTCCAAACGGGTTATTCCTGTAGGGCTGAGGTTCTGCCAGGAACCATTTGCTTATGAAGAGCCCTTTTTTGAAGACAGGGGTTTTCAAGGGTTCTTTGAAAGACTACGGATTCCCTTAAGAACCGTTTTCATCCAAAGAACCCTTTTTTGGAAGAAAAAGTTGTACAGGGAATGTTGAAAGCATGTGTGTTAAAAGGGAATGCCGGAATCTGGGTGTCGTGATTGACGACCAGCTAACCTTCAAGGTTAACGTGGCCTCAATTGCTCAGTCGCGTCGATTTGACCTGTACAACATCAGGAAGATCAGACCCTACCTGTCTGAGCATGCAACACAACTTCTGGTACAGGCTCTTGTAATATCACGCATTGACTACTGCAGCTCCCTACTGGTAGGCCGACCTGCATGCACCTTCAAACCTCTGCAGATGATCCAGAACGCAGCAGCGCGACTGGTCTTCAACCAACCCAAAAGAGCACACGTCACTCCGCTGTTCATATCACTCCGCTGTTCATATCCCTCCGCTGTTCATATCCCTCCACTGTTCATATCCCTCCACTGTTCATATCCCTCCACTGTTCATATCCCTCCACTGTTCATATCCCTCCGCTGTTCATATCCCTCCACTGTTCATATCCCTCCGCTGTTCATATCCCTCCGCTGTTCATATCCCTCCGCTGTTCATATCCCTCCACTGGCTCCCAGTTGCTGCTCGCATCAAATTCAAAACCCTGTTGCTCGCTTACAGAACAGCAACTAAAACAGCACTCCCTCCCTCCTACCTGAACTCCCTCATCCAGGTCTAAACTCCCTCCCTCCTACCTAAACTCCCTCATCCAGGTCTAAACTCGCTCCCTCCTCCCTGAACTCCCTCATCCAGGTCTACACTCCCTCCCTCCTACACTCCCGCTCTGAACTCCGCTACAGTATTTCCAAAGACTTGAACCACGCCACGATGCCGTTTTGCTGTGTTGAGCAAAGCGTGGGCGCAGTGCGCCGCTTGTTGAGCGCTGAACCCAGCGGTGAGTGCAGTGCAAACCGTGTCCTGTGTGAACGGCACTTTACGGTTCTCGATGAAACCTTCGGAATATAAAAGGGGTTCTTGTTAGCACCCTGAAAAGGTGGAAAGGTTTTGGATAGAACCTCCAGGGAGGGTTCTGGGTGAAACCATTACACCATAGAAGGGGTCTCTGTAGAACCTCTCATAGGGAGTTCTGGGTGAAATCTTTCGCAGATGGTTCTAGGTATAACCCTTTATGGTGGGTTCTAGGTAGAACCCTCTGAAAGGGTTCCAGGTGTAACCTTTTTAAAAGGTTCTACCAGGAACCAATAAAGGGTTCTACTATAGAGAGGCAAAGTCCCGCCCCTTCCGATGGACCACCATGGGACCTTATTTCGGAAGAAATATGAACGGTAGACAACGGAGAGAGATAAATATTATTTTGATCCCGTTTGAATTGCTCCATGAATCACACAGATGATGTTTGTCAATTAAAAACATAATTTTACAAGTCAAGAAAGTCTCAGTTTGTTGTAAAACTGCTGAAGTATCAGACTGTGAAAATACGTCATTAGTTAAAATCATTAAAAGTGTGGTAGTGACGTCTCTCTCTCTCTGAAGCTACGATGTCTGTGTGTTTCCTACTGGGATGAACTCTCACCAGCAACAGTTCTGATCCTTCTTTCTTTTCCTGGCTGATAAAAAGACCAGGAGTCACTGATAAAACACATCAGGTCAGATAACGCTTCATCTGTGAGTGGAACAGAGCTAAGTTAGCTAGCTAGTGTTGGTGACGTACGAGACGAGAGATGTAGTTCACTGAGCGGTTTCACACAAAACTAAATGATACTACGAGAAACTGTGAAATTATGTTTTAAATCGACAAACATCATATGTGTGATTCATGGCGCAATTCAAACGGGATCAAAAAATTATTTGTCTCTCTCCGTTGTCTACAGTACATAATTTTTCCGAAATAAGGTCCCATGGTGGTCCACCGGAAGGGGCGGGACTTCGGCTTGAATAACCTCATATGGTATGGTTTTAATTCTAAGAATGGGGAATAAGATATCAGGGAATATTTCTTGAGTAGATTAATTCATAACGTGGGAAGAAAGACCCCCTCCCAAAACACACACACACACCCATGGCGCCTGCCTTTCTCTTTCTTGGAGACGTTCTGAGCTCACTCCCAGACTGAGGGCTTGTTTCAACATCATTCAGTCTCACCAGACGACTCGGAGCACGCTGGTCCGTTGGATCTGGGACCCATGCTGAGCTGTGACTAACCACATGTTGAATCAGTCAAACAGCAGTGACGTAGACATATAGATTGAGAGTGAAAGGAAACAACTGACCAAGTCTGAAAGGCTTTTATTTCAAACTCTAAAGTAAATGTCTTATATTGTGTATCCATGACTGAGAATTATACCGATGTAATGGGTTTCAGTCTTTTGGTGTTTGCAGGAAAAAAAAAAAAAGACACGTCATTGGTGCCATAGCATGTTTAAACTGGAGCAGAGCACACATGTTGTTTTAGTTCTTTATCCCACCAACATGACTTCTATCACCATCATCGTGTCTACACAAGATCGTCATCACACAAACATCTAGAGACATCGGGTGGCTAAAAGACAATTCTTGCCTTTCTCTCTCTCTCTCTCTCTCTCTCTCTCTCTCTCTCTCTCACACACACACATGCTTGGACAGAGCACATGACTTGCTGTGGGCTGTAAAATATGCTGCTGCGTTGAGGAGGTCTGAGGAATGCAGGAAGGATCTGAGTGGTATCGTTCTGCAGGAACTGATCTGACAGTCCTTGTTTGGACACTCCTACAGGTCCTGTATGCCAACATCTCTCTCTCTCTCTGTCTCTCTCTCTCTCTCTCTCTCTCTCTCAAGTTCAATTTAGTTGACATCCCAGAAAGTTACGCTCGTCCTTGGTGTACGTTGTGATGTCTCACTGATGCATTTTATCAAGCAAAACAAGGAAACAAAGCTGACAAGTACAGACATGGAAACGATTAAGGGGAGTTGTGATGTTACAACTTGGGAACAAGAAAGAAAAAGCCTTCACTCTTCACATGAAGACGTAAATGATGAAATCAAATCCTGTTAGTCACATTACATTATAGCTCATTTCTGCATTAATCTAAGAATCAAGATGCCTGTCGATCAATCCTACTGTGATCAAATGGACGTGAAATAATATCCACCGATCAGCCATAACATTATGACCACCTGCCTAATATTCAGTAGGTCCTCCTGACCCGTGGAGACATGGACTCCACTAGACCTCTGAAGGTCTGCTGTGGTATCTGGCACCAAGCCGTCAGTAGCAGATCCTTTAAGTGCTGTAAGTTGCGAGGGGGGGGCCTCCGTGGATCGGACTTGTTTGTCCAGCACATCCCACAGATGCTCCGTTGGATCGAGATCTGGAGAATTTGGAGGCCGAGTCAACACCTCCAACTCGTTACCATCCACAAGATGTAAAAGAAAACGTGATTCATCAGACCGGGCCGCCTTCTTCCATCGCTCCGTGGTCCAGTTCTGATGCTCACGTGCCCATTGTAGGCGCTTTTGGCGGTGGACACGGGTCAGCACGGGCACCCTGACCGGTCCCCGTACGCAACAAACTGAGATGCTCTGTGTGTTCTGACACCTTTCTATCAGAACCAGCATTAACTTTTTCAGCAGTTTGAGCTCCAGTAGCTCTTCTATTGGATCGGACAACACGGGCCAGCCTTCGCTCCCCACGTGCATCAATGAGCCTCGGGTCTGACCCTGTCGCCGGTTCACCGGTTTTCCTTCCTTGGACCACTTTTTCTGCTTCCAACACAAAGTTCAAAGTTCAAAATGTTCACTTGCTGTCTAATATATCCCCCCCCACTGCCAGGTGCCATGGTAACCAGATAATCCATGTTATTCACTTCACCTGTCAGTGGTCTTAATGTTATGGCTGATCGGTGTAAATGAAAACTAAACAACAACATGGCTTATCACAAATGAATTAGACAGTTCCTGGTTTGTGCTTACAGAATATGTGTGGTACTTTAATTCCACACAGTATAGGCACACAATTAATATCCCTGCATAAAAAGATAAATTAATATCTAATACCCTAAATTTACACTATTTTAAGACTCTGATGATGGAAGTTCATTGTTGACCTCTAAAGGTCCGTACCTAGAGCTGGCCGCTTGTGTTCGGATCACTCAGGATGTTAATACACCAGGTCTGAACTGGGCCTCAGTCTCGGTTTGAGACCGTGAGAACAATGACAATTAAACTCCGGTTGCACTCAGGAAAATTGTTGTGTGGTTTCAAAGGAATGAAAAAAAAAAAAATTCAAGGTATTGTGTGTATATTAGGAGGTGGGTGTTGACATCCAGTAGTTCCTCATTCTTTGGAACCTGTGCAAAACAATATAAAAGAGGAAATGATACTCACACTCAATCATTTCTCCATGCCCCAAACTGATATGACCCCCAGAACATGATCTAATCTATGTAGAAAGCATTAACCTCAGTGACCTAACGCCCCTTAAAGCTGCAGTGGGTGGAAATGCACCAAATATGATTATGAATAAAGTTATTTTTATAAAACGGTCACTATATCCTCGCAAACTCCGATCAAACGGTCAAACTAGGCAACGCTGATCAGATATGAATCAATATTCTGTTACTGTAATGACTATTTCTCTCCTCAGATGTTCTCAGAAACATCTTGTAGTTACTGTTTAGCTGTAAAATGAGAAAGTTTGTGACCCGGCAGCCATGTTGAGATCTGCTTAGGAAATACCAAGCACCGCCCACCAGCCGGAGCACAGCCAATAGGAACGCTCTCTCTCTCTGAAATAACCTGTGATTGGTCAAAGTCTCCTGTGATGGGCTAGATGTTTTAAAGAGGAGGTGCATAAGTCTCTCAGAACACTTGAATTACAATACGCTGAAAGGTTATTGTGGATTTTTTGCCCAATGATGCCAAAAACATACTGCCTACCCTCCACTTAAACTCCCACGAGCTTAAACTACATCCTGGACTGCTCACTTCCTCACAGTTTCCTTGCAGCCACAGCGAGCGGCACCAGAGCTCTGTCATTACGCAACCTGCTATTAGTCCTCATGGATCTCTGCAACCACCCGGCCGGCCTGTCAGACACACAGAAGCCATGTTTGATCAGTGGCTGAGTCACGCAGACGAACCATTAATCCATTCATCTGGCAGCTGTAGCAGAATAACACACACACACACACACACACACACACACACATGCTGATGGTGTGTGGGTTTGAACAGCTGGGAGAAATCTACTGACCTGATAAAGACTGGCAGCCGTCACTCACACTGACAACATCACAAGAGAACGCACAAATTAAGCCTCTTTATTGGAAATCAGTGTCCAGTGATTATTTCACTGCCTCTACAGACATGCTGGCTTTCCACACCCATGTGAATGCAATGTGCAAGAGGCTTACTGACTGTGGATTCAGACGTTAGGACGAAGTATTCAATGATAACACACTTGTGTATTTACCTATCCTGGTGAATAGTAGCTTGGTATAGAAAATAACTGTTTAAATACAGGGCAGTGAAAGAAAATATTCTCTGAGTGCAACTAATCTGATCATTTCAGTGTACAATTAGATTTTAGAAAGGAAGAGAGGATGTCAGCGTAGCTAAACAGCATTACAGCTCCCGATTATTACAGTAATAATAAGTCACCTAATAACATTACGTTTGAAATGACTGACGTTTAATAAGTGATGTATTCATTTATGGAGGTCTAACAGAACGACGGTTGGGAGGATGGTTAGGCTGCAACAGATCGCGCGGACCTAGTTGACACACTGTATGACTAACACTAAAAAACACTTTGTCTTCCTGCCCGACCGCTGACTGGCTGAGCATGACGATTACAGCGGTGACCATGGAAACCCTCGGGATTCCCCTAAGCTCCCAGAGACGGTTGCTGTGTGGACTTTGAATCCACAAGTGCCATAATGCTCCCGTTACCTCTTCCTACCTACACTGGTAACAGCAAGAGATCTAAAAAGGCCTCAAATGAAATATGCTTCTTCAGACTTGTGTACCTGCTAACCTTGAGACCCTAAAAGTCTGGGGGGGTCCTCCCCCAGGAACATTAGAGTTTCAGAGACTTTGTTTCCTGCATTCTGGAGACTTTAAAAGAGTGATAATAACAAAATAATAAGAACACTGCAACAGTATTTATATGTTAAGCTTTTAATTTTACCTTTAATTCACAGGAAAGAAAACTGAATAATTGACTCGTCTGCCGTAAACTCGGTGTACGAATCTCTGGCATAAACTAATATTCATCAGTTTTTAATTATTTTTTTCCCTGCATGAATATTTCTTACTCTTAGTTCTCTCTCCTTCTCTCACTCAACCTGACAACGGCACCACTGACCTCTGAACCCCGTTATTTCTGACGGCTTGCGCCGCATCACAACGGCTTTTCGCTGCATCGAGCACAGCCCAACTTCGGACGCTGCACGCTGTGATGTGCACCCCAACGGCGAGCGAGGGAAACGACATTTGGTCGTCCGGGTGGAAACAGTAGGAATTATACTGTACATGCTGTACAGAGCCAGAAACAGGTTAAGATAATGAAAAGGGGAAAAAAACGGTTAAAATTTGCCATAAATCCGGAGAAATAGGGGAGAACTGTGACCCCGGGAGGAAGCCGGGAGAGGGCGATGAAAATCGGGAGGGTTGGCAGGTATGGTAATGGCGGCCCAACATTGGCGGGCCACTTCTTGGTAAAGTGGAGAACCCTTTAGCAGAGCTTTGTGACAGCGTATTGCACCCTAACACTGTCAGACTCCTGATGGACAGTTTAAATACAAACATGAGATATTGACTTTTTTTATTCCACCCATTCATCCTCTGTCAAAACCTTGCGCCTACATTACCCACAATGCAACGGACCACCTACAGTTTGGTAGGAGATTTGTGTGTGTGTGTGTGTGCTAGTAGCGGCTAATGGAGCCTCGAGCCGCTAGCCGAGATGAGAACTGGGCTAATCTTTCTAACTTCACACCCCCAGAAACCCCCCCGTCTTCAGCTCCAACTGATGCTGATGTCAGCGGTGCAATCACCTCTAAATGTTAGTTTGGTAACAAGCCAAGGTGCAGGACAAGATGTGTGCATGCTCGTAGATAAAGAGGACAGAATCCGTCTCGTCTATTAAGCTTCTGTAATGTGGGTTGTTGTTCAAAGTTCGTGGCTCTTGTTGTTTCGCTGTCGTCTGGCTGTTAGTCGTGTGAATGTCAACCAATGACAGAGTTACTGCTAAACAACTTCAAGTTCTCTGTTTACGAATATGGAGAATCAACAGCATTATGACTGATTAATTAACAGATGGGGCACCATCATGAAAACCAAAAAGTAAAGAATAAATTTGCTCCTTTTGGTTTGTGATTGTTTTTGTGGAAAAAAAAGATCAAAATCTACTGTAGCAGAAAATATACATGCAATTTAATTTCAGTTGGAAACCAGTAGTAGAAAACCGTGTAAGGATTTAAGATAGGTTCTTTATCTTTTAAACAAATCTATTGCTCTACAATATCTATAACTACTAAACTAACCCAAGTCCTCACCAAAACACCTACTATTCTTGGTAATACAAGCTTCAGACACAAAAAAAAGACACTTTGAGAAGCAGGTTTTGGAAAAAAAACATCAATTTTTATTTTGAAATGACTGATCTTTGTGCCCACTCGGTTTTCTTTCTTTGTTTTTTTTTTACATTATTTTTTTGAAAATCTCTTCTGCCAATGACCAAGATAACAATGCTCTTAAAAATAAAAATCAAAAGGTAAAACTCTTCAGAGAAAATAAAATTCATCTCAAAAACAAAAAAAAAAAAAAAAGGTACAAGAAAAAACATCCATTTTTTTGCAGGGGGAAGAGAGGGTTGAAAACAAATAAACAGAGATGCTACGACCGAGATGTGGCTCCTCTTGGGTTGGAACGATAAGCCCAGGCCCATGTCGCCATGAGCTGTGTGCAGATCAAAGTCCCGCCCCCGTGTAAGGACGACAGCCAATCACAGTGTAGTGTTCACAAGCTCCCATGATGCCCCTCTCTCCCTGGGAGGCTAAGGCAGTCAAACACAGTAGGTTACAGTAGGCATGGATACCTTGAAGTGGTAGATCGTGAGATGAAACACCAGAGGAAAAGATCTCCAGTCTCAGAATCCTTTAAGATTTTGGGAAACATTCAATACTTGACTACAAGTGCTGCAGAGGGTCAATATATTAGTTGTTTCTCTTGATTTCTATGGCGTAATATCTGCAGGCAGAAAGCCTCCTGTCAGACCAAGAGGCTCATTCTTTGTACTCTTCTACAAATTCTCCAGCTCTGGAAACAACAACTGGAAGGAGAAAGTAAAAAGTAGATCGAAATAAGGTCCAGAAATGATCACACACGCAAAAAGACACATTTGGACTGGCGGTAAAAGGGATTGACAGCACAGAGCACAAGTATGAAGACAGGAGGACGAATTACAGTCGGACATAATGGTCGACTTTGAGGCTGTAATCCAAACACAGCTGTCTGGCTAGAGATGAAGTGGTGGCTTAAAGTGTGCTTAACATTATAACTCAAGATTAGTCAGCAACCATCACCGAGGATACTGCTAGACAACGGAGATCTTTCCCTCCTGGAGGTACAGTGTATCATGACTAAGAGCATGCTCTGGTGTCAAACACACGCCTGCAAGCACAGAGTTTCCTTTCAAAATGAGACGTCTACCCTCGTCGGTGAACTCATTCTTACAACACGGTCCGTGATCACCATTTTGAAGTGAAACCCTTCAGTTTTTCCCCATCCTCATTACATGAAATTATTCCTAGCAAACAGTTCTGAAGCCTTTGATGCAACTTCCTATTGCTCAACTGCAGCCCAGCTGAGATGAGGATGAGCGTGAGATGTTGATGCACAGCACAGTAGATAACCAACCATGAGCTGACTGGGGAGAGGGCAGAGGCTGGGAGAGGAGAGAAGGCAGTTTGTGATAAGAGCGCGTATGCACTTGCTTTTAAGTACATATTTATGTGTGTGTGCACGGTGGCTAACTTGCATATTCTGCACTCCTTCAGAGTGTTGGCTGCGCACATCCTCAGAAATCACTGTACACGTTTGTCAGTGTGGACACGACGGTGTACGCAGACACCCAATGTAGAAACACGTCCGCTGTCAGCGTCCATTTGTGGACTTTAAGATCCAGCTCTTAAAGGAATAGTTCAACATTTTGGGAATTTTTCTTGTTGTTTTTTCGTGGGTGGATGAGAAGGTCGATGCCTCTCTCGTATCTGTCCGTTCAATATGAAGCTACAGCCAGCAGCCGATTAGCTTAGCTTAGTGCAAAGAACATACTGTACCTACCAACACCTCTAAAGCTCATTAATTATATACGTTGCATCTAATTTGTTTAATTGGTACAAAAAAAACAAAGTGTAAAAATGACAATTCTGCGTCTCACGGTGGGTTACGTGCATGATTATGTTTCTCGGCTAGGAACGGTGACTTCCAGGAGTATCCGCTGGTTGCCTGGCAACGGCTTCCATCGTCGTTTTTACACTTTAGTTTTTGTACGGAGAGACATGAAATGTTGATTAATGAGCATTAGAGGTGCTGGTAGGCAGATTCTGTTACCTATGGACCTGTTTACCTGTTTCTTTTCGCTAAGCTAAGTTGTGTAAGGGATAATGTACAGCGAGCCGGTCATTGTTGTGAAATAAACCGCGTCCGAAGGGGTTAATTTCACAACAATGACCCGCTAGCTGCACATTATCCCGCTTATTACACGGTTACTTACTTAAGAAATCAATAATTTGATTTCACAAAAAACGGTCCTCCAGAGTCCGACATCAGAGCTGTGCCCATAGCAACGGTCTGTTATACATAGCGACGGTCTGTTATACATAGCGACGGTCTGTTATAAAGAAATAACAGACCGTAATTGACCAATCAGAATCGAGTATTCAACAAAGCCGTGTAATAACAGCTTCTAATCACCAGCTATAAATTTACAGTAAAGACGGGAAAGTGGTATCAATCATCTAATTCTGGGGGGGGAAAAAAGCATATTTCCAAAAATATTTTTTAACAATATAGTTATGTCCTCGAGCGTCAACTTGTTAAGGTGTCTTTATGTGTGCAAAATCTGAAGGTTACAAGGAAGATATTCCAGTGTCGGCCCGGGACGATTTGGCCCCGATCTGCCCCCCAGATGTCCTGTGGATGTACTTTTTGATCTTCCGGATACACAAACCGATGCAAGCAAGTTTGTGAACAACGCAGCTCACACGTGCACTGTTAAAATGAAGTATATAAACGCTCTAATGCAGATGCTATCATTTTAGAGGTGCACCAACAGCATCTGAACTGTGCCAATACACTCCGTAACTACGGTAACACTGATGTGTTTCTATCTATTCTGAAGCTGTTGTTGACAGTACATGAGTAAGCTGTTAAACTAGTGGAAAAAAAGAGAATCTACTTCTAATAAGCCATAATTAGGCAGCATAAACAGTGTTTGGTTAGTATTTTAAAGACTGGTTGTACAAACTGCTCCTGGTGCACCTCGGCTTTGTTTGTGCGTGGATTTCCCTTTCGTCAAGAAGCCCTCTCCATCCCGCCTCGCCCTCTACCCAAGAGGTAGCAGCCTGCCCCAACCCCCTGCCCCCACTTGTTCTGCCACACCACCACCCTCCCCCCCCCACCTCCCCCCAACCTCAACCCCAACCCCAACCCTTCCAGTGGACCATGGCACTTCTCTACTCGGCCTGAGCGTCGTAGTTGGCTCCACCAGCCTTCTTCAGCTCTGTGCGGATGTTGTCCGCGTCCAGTTCCCTCGGGTCACTAAACATGAACTCCTTGGCAAAGTTCTGCAGAAACAACACAGTTCAGAAAAAAAAACTAAGTTATTGTTGTTGGGAAGAAACCAGGCTAAGGTATTAGGGGGGGGGGGGGGGGGGCTGATCCCAGCTGACATTGGGTGAAGGCGGGGTGCACCCTGGACAAGTCTCCACACTATCACACATAGAGACAGACAACCATTCACACTCACATTCACACCTACGGGACATTTAGAGTCAACAATGAACCTGCATGTCTTTGGACTGTGGGAGGAAACCTGAGCACCCGGAGAAAACCCACGCTAACACGGGGAGAACATGGAAACTCCACACAGAGAGCCGGGTTTGAACCTGTGACTCTCTTGCTGTGAGGTGACAGTGCTCAAAACTACAGCAAAACAATACTTTCAATAGCTTTGAGGAATATAAACAGTTAATCTAGAAAATCCTTTTTCCTTTAAGAAAACATGACAAACTTCTCAGTGCATCAGTCAAGAACCTGACTGGGAAATTGATGCCAACTTTTGATACTTCTGCAGACACAACAGTGTCGGTTGGTACCAAAAAAAGTACTGATGTTCAATACCCAGCCGTACTTAAGGTCTATATATTCAAGGTCAATGCCTAACCATAACCATTCGAGGTCAATGCCTAACCTTAACTCTTCAAGGGCAATGCCTAACCTTAACCATTCGAGGTCAATGCCTAACCTTAACCATTCGAGGTCAATGCCTAACCTTAACCATTCGAGGTCAATGCCTAACCTCAACTCTTCAAGGTCAATGCCTAACCTTAACTCTTCAAGGGCAATGCCTAACGTTAACCATTCGAGGTCAATGCCTAACCTTAACTATTCAAGGTCAATGCCTAACCTTAACTCTTCAAGGGCAATGCCTAACGTTAACCATTCGAGGTCAATGCCTAACCTTAACTCTTCAAGGTCAATGCCTAACCTTAACTCTTCAAGGGCAATGCCTAACCTTAACCATTCGAGGTCAATGCCTAACCTTAACTCTTCAAGGGCAATGCCTAACCTTAACTCTTCAAGGGCAATGCCTAACCTTAACTATTCAAGGTCAATACCTAACATTAACTATTCAAGGTCAATGCCTAACCTTAACTATTCAAGGTCAATGCCTTACCTTAACTATTCAAGGTCAATGCCTAACCTTAACTTTTCAAGGTCAATGCCTAACCTTAACTATTCAAGGTCAATGCCTAACCTTAACTCTTGAAGACCAATGCCTTACCTTAACTATTCAAGGGCAATGCCTAACCTTAACTATTCAAGGCCAATGCCTAACCTTAACTCTTCAAGGTCAATGCCTAACCTTAACTCTTCAAGGTCAATGCCTAACCTTAACCGTCTCGCGAGAGTTTCCCGAATTGTGGGTTCCCTTCTAGACATGACTTAGAAATTCTTCTGCATGTCTTCGTTTGATTCATAATGATTAATATAAAAATGCTGCAATCAAATGAATCCAGCAGTGTCAGATATACGACAGGTAAATGATTTATCTTCTTGATATCTACAACTCTTTGGCAATAAATAGCATAGAACAGTTGAATGTTAACAACAGTTGTCCTCAAGACGAGGGTACAACATTATGGCTGTTTAGTTAAGCATTAGTTAAGACTTTGATCACTCGTATCACTATGGAGCAGTACTCCATAAGTGATGATTGAGAGGGAATATTTTTGTATCAGTCTATACATTGTTTTTTAGTTAATTCTTGCATATTATACCTTTAATATATTAGTTAATTAATAGTATTGATTAGTGCAGCTTTCACATATGAGAATATGAAGAACATAAATGTTCTGTCGATAGATTCAAATATTTAATCGCGATTAATCACATGATTGTCCATAGTTAATCGGGATTAATAGCAAATTAATCAGTCATTGCTACGGAGTACGGAGCCCCCGTAGACCCCCTGGAGAAAATTTAATTAACTCTAACTCAGATATTGACAGATTCAAACTTCCTGGATCAATAAATCATAACCGAAATGTTAACAAAAATATTCAATAACTTCAGTATTATACAGTGTAGTACCGCCAAAATTACTTCACACATCAATGATCTCCTCATAGTTGTACTACAAGACTTAGTTTGGGAAAATATGCTTTTGCATACTTTTGGTGAATTTTTAAATGGGAAAAATATTCAATAACTTCACTGTTATAAAGTGTAGTGCCACAAAAATTATGCAAAAATCATATTTTTCCAAACTAAATGTTTTAGTAGGAGATCATTGATGTGTGAAGTGATTTTGGTGGTACTACACTGTACAATACTGAAGTTATTGAATATTTTTCCCATTAAAAACTCACCAAAATTATACAAAAGCATATTATTCAAGTGTTGTAGTACAACTATGAGGAGATCACTGATGTGTGAAGTAATTTTATGGTACTGCACTGTATAACAGTGAAGTTATTGAATATTTTTATAGCATCTCTTGCACTTTGTAGACTCACAGCCGGCTGCACATAGAGACCGATGTAATGTGTCCAGCTCGGAGGACTAAAGGCTCGTTGTGATATAAATGAGCTTGTAGCTCGTTGTCTACCTCACTACGGTTAGAAAGAGCCCTCGTTGGTGTTTTAACAACGTTTCTGTTATGAGTTACTGATCCAGGAAGTTTGAACCTGTCAATATCTCTCTAACTTTACCGAAGTCAGTGACTTGACAGTTTCATATTATCCAGAGTTTAGATGGTTTGTTGTTTTAACAGCACTCTGTGGCTATATCACCTCTGTAACCTCCCAATTACAGCTTCACTCTCTTTCACTCTCACGATGACAACCGTTACTTTAACTAGGAGTCTCTGACCTGCACGACCTCCTTGACCAGCGCCTTGTCGGTGCTGATCTTGGCACGCTGCAGTCCGCTGATCTTCTCACCGATCCAGGTGATGAGGGTGAACTTGGCTCGTTTGCTCATGGCGTCTCCCATCGTGATCCGGACGAAGCCGAACAGACGAACGTCATCTGAGGGAAGAGATGGAAGAGACTATGTAAGACTGAATGTACACGTTGGAGGTTCTTACAGCGGATATTTTGAAATGTTACACACAAACAGCAGTCTGTTGTTACACCAGGTATGACTTCCTGTCGTGTGCTATAAGGTCATGCTCTGTTTTTACATCTGCTGATGGAAAAAAGCTACACAATGTGATTCCAAAGTCAATCAATCAATCAAACTTTATTTATATAGCACCTTTCAAACAAGTCAAATGCAATTCAAAGTGCTGGACAGACGATCGACAAAAATATCGAGTGTTAAAAATGGATTAAAGCACACCAAAACAAGCAATGGAAAAGTTCATTGAATAAAAAAGCAATAAAAGATGGGTATTTAAGATAATAAAAGATAAATTAAATACAAGGAAAAAAAAATAACAATACAAATTATGAAACTACCCAAAATAACCAGATTGTATTAAAATAATAGAATTTTAATAAAATAAAATAGAATAAGAGAGATAATAATGATCAGCAATAAAATTTTGATTAAATAAAATAGAGTAAAATAAACACTATAATGATGATGATAAATAAAATAAGTATTAAAAATAAAAACCATAAAATTATAAAACTCTACATAAAAGCAAGACTAAATAGATGGGTTTTTAGTTTACGTTTAAAAATATCAATATTTTTTTTAAATATTGATATTTGAATATCAATATTTACACTACTATATTGACACTACTTTGAATATAGTGTCACAGTGTGTTTTATGATGTGTAAGTCTTGTGTAGTGGGGATGTACCGATTAGTTCGAAGCTTCGTTCATAACGTTGACATTCGAACCCTAAATCAACTTTCGAATGCTGCGCAGCTTCTGTTTTTTGCGATGTCTGTTCACTAACATTCGCTCCGTAGGATTGTTTCCGACATGTGTGATCCAAACATTTCCAATAACTCCAGAGCGTTATAAAGTCCAAAAATCTACATTTATTGAAAAAAAGATAGATTTAATCATTATTAAAATTCACAACTTGTTTTGATATAACAAAAATATTCTGCTTCAATCCATATTTGTTGGCATTTAGCCTTTCAAAAACAAAATTTTCACTGCAGTCAAAAAAACTGTTTGCTCTCCTGCTTGCTAGGTGTGTAAGGAAATATCGAAATTATCAAGTATTGCGATAGTATGTTTTGTGATACTGTATTGATTCTCAAAATCACTGTATTGATTTTTAACTAATAGTTTACATGCAAAGATTAAATCTCACTTAATACTTTATTTATTTTGCGAAGAGGTGAACCCTCTCAGTGTATGTGCCGTCTCAAAGTAGAGCTATGATGCTGGATGTTACAGAAACTGTCGCAGATCTCACTGTCCTGATTGCATAAAAACGTAAACTTTCTTTTACTCAGATCTTTATGCATATGAAGGTGTGTTCTTTATACTATGATAGTTTTGCTGACATTAGTTTTTAAAAATTGCAATATATCGCCTTACTTACAGTATGGCAATATATCACGATATATTGAATCGTAACCCCTGTATCGTGATACGTATCATATAGTCAGATTCTCACCAATACACAGCCTTACTGCTTGTTGCACATAAAGGGAGGCACGTACCTGTAATAACAGGGATGTCTAGCAGCAATCTAACATCACCATAAATTACATTTATACAGCCAAAATAACAAAAAATCTATTTTTTTCCATATTTTTTTAGGGTGATGACGTCATAAAATATGATGACAGACATTGAAAGTTTCAAAGCTTCACATGTAAAATTAAAAAAAAAAAAAGAAGTTTGTTACAGCCCTATGGAGTCGCATCAAGTGTTTCAAAAATGCACCACGTGTATGTCTTGTTGAATACTAGGCTCTGCTGTCTGTAATTCCTCTGCTCTGGCTGAGTCCCAACACCCCTAAACTGGGTGAAGTGTGTGTGTGTGTGTGTGTGTGTGTGTGTGTGTGTGTGTGTGTGTGTGTGTGTGTGTGTGTGTGTGTGCAATGAGGAAATATTCAGGTCAACAGACTAAATGAGTAAAATCTTTTGTGAGCCTTGCAGTTGTGTCCCGGTGACCACGCCTGTCACTCTCACGGTGGTCCGCTGCAGAGCTGACTGTGAATAATGTCTGAATACAGGCAACAAGGTTAAAATGAAGAAAGAAAAAACCCACTTGTGTTGTTTTTCTTTCTGGCTTGAACCTCTTCAGGCCTCTAAATCCTACTCAAATGAACCGATGTGAGCAGGGAACATCGCTCTTTAGCGTGAACTGCCCACACATGCAACATGTAATGAGGGTCACTAGGAGACACAGCTTGACTATAAATGGTAACACGTCAATAAGATTGGGGGGTTATTGTATACCCAAAGTATTGTAATTTTCCAGTAAAGTCCGCTATATCCCCTAGACCAGCGGTCTGCAACCTGCAGCTCTTTAGCTCCTCTCCAGTGGCTCCCTGTGGATTTTTAAAAATGGAAATGAATAACTGTTTTTTTGTTTACATTTTCATTTTTATTTATCATTGTTGTAGGTCTATGGTACGACGGTACGACGGAGTATTAGGGCCACATTGAGGAAAAAAAATAAATCTGAGATTTAGAGAATAAAGTCATAATATTATGAGAATAAAGTCATAATATTATGAGAATAAAGTCGAAATATTACGAGAATAAAGTCATAACTTTACGAGAAAAAAAGTCGGAATATTACGAGAATAAAGTTATAACTTTACGAGAAAAAAAAGTCGTAATATTATGAGAATAAAGTCATAACTTTACGGAAAAAGTCGCAATATCAGGGTATAGTCATAAGGTCATTAGTTTACGAGAAAAAAAGAAAATAACACCTAAAATTACTACTTTATAATATTATGACTTTTTTTTCTCGTAAAGTCATGACTTTATTCTCGTAATATTACAACTTTCTTCTCGTTAAGTTATGACTTTATTCTCATAATATTATGACTTTTTTTCCTCGTAAAGTTATGACTTTATTCTCGTAATATTACAACTTTTATCTCGTTAAGTTATGACTATATTCTCGTAATATTACGATTTTTTTCTCGTTACGTTATGACTTTATCCTCGTAATATTACGACTTTTTTCTCAAAAAGTTATGACTTTATTCTCTTAATATTACGGCGTTTTTTCTCGTTAAGTTATGACTTTATTCTCGTAATATTACGAATTTTTTCTCGTTATGACTTTATTCTCGTAATATTTCAACTTTTTTCTCGTAAAGTTATGACTTTATTCTTGTAATGTTACGACTTTATTCTTAAGTTATGACTTTATTCTCTTAATATTATGACTTTTTTTCTCGTAAAGTTATGACTTTATTCTCGTAATATTACGACTTTTTCCTCATAAAGTTATGAATTTATTCTCGTAATATTCCGACTTTTTTCTCGTTAAATTTTGACTTTATTCTCGTAATATTACGACTTTTTTCTCGTAATATTACGACTTTTTTCTCGTAAAGTTATGACTTTATTCTTGTAATATTACGACTTTCTTCTCGTTAAGTTATGACTTTATTCTCGTAATATTTCAACTTTTTTCTCATAAAGTTATGACTTTATTCTTGTAATGTTACGACTTTATTCTCGTTTAGTTATGACTTTATTCTCGTAATATTACGACTTTTTTCTCATAAAGTTATGACTTTATTCTCGTAATATTACGACTTTTTTCTCGTTAACTTATGACTTTTTTCTTGTAATATTACAACTTTCTTCTCGTTAAGGTATGACTTTATTCTCGTAATATTTCAACTTTTTTCTCATAAAGTTATGACTTTATTCTTGTAATGTTACGACTTTATTCTCGTTAAGTTATGACTTTATTCTTATAATATGACTTTTTTCTCGTAAAGTTACGACTTTATTCTTGTAATATTATGACTTTATTCTCGTAATATTACGACTTTTTTCTCGTAAAGTTATGACTTTATTCTTGTAATGTTACGACTTTATTCTCGTTAAGTTATGACTTTATTCTCATAATATTATGACTTTTTTTCTTGTAAAGTTATGAATTTATTCTGGAAATCTCAGATGTTTTTTCCCTCAATGTCGCCCTAATACGCCGTAGTACATTTTCACTTTGGCCCTCACTGCATTAGACTTATATACTTATATACTTCATCTGAGTCTATGTGGAGGTAGAAGGAAGTTACCGCTTTTATTGTTGTAGTCTGAGTAACGTGACGTCATATCCGTTCCGTATCCGTCAACCAAAACAAACCTCAGTGAGCCAAAACGAGAAAGTATAAAACGTCGGAGGATCGTCGTGGATACGACTTGTAGCCTCACATGTTAAATCCAAAGTGGTAAAGACTACACATCCAGTAAAGGTTGGAAACACTTTCGGTTTCACACATCGACAGGAAAAGAAAAGCTAGACATCACGGCTAAAGCTGCATGCTAACTCTGGATTATATTCACCAGAAATATAAAACATTACATGTCCCTTATTAATTAAAAAGAAAATACCACCAATCTGTGAGGCAAATGTCTTTATTCTTTGATTTTTGGGTTGCTGGATAAAAAATGTAATAAATACTTCCTGACAATGACTGATATATTTGACTTCAGGACATCTCTGACTACATACATGCTGAAAATAAAACATTCTTACTGTATTAATTTAGATATTTTCAAAGTAAAAGTCCCTAGAAGTGTATAATTCAACTTTTTTCATGGTCTAGTGTTAAAACCCAAAGTGTTTCAAACCTTTACTGGATATGTAGTCTTTACCAATTTGGATAGACAGATTATTTAAACAGCGTTTGTAGAGGAATGATTCTGTCCCAAACTGTTTGATAACTATCAGCTGTTTGATCACTATCGGCTGTTTGATCATTATTAGCTGTTTGATCTCTATCGGCTGTTTGATCAATATCAGCTGTTTGATCACTATCAGCTGTTTGATCAATATCAGCTGTTTGATCACTATCAGCTGTTTGATCAATATCAGCTGTTTGATCGCTATCGGCTGTTTGATCGCTATCGGCTGTTTGATCACTATCAGCTGTTTGATCGCTATCGGCTGTTTGATCGCTATCGGCTGTTTGATCGCTATCGGCTGTTTGATCACTATCGGCTGTTTGATCACTATCGGCTGTTTGATCTCTTTATTATTGTTCTACTGTTTATATTGAAGATGAGGACAGAAGCAACAGTTAGACCACTGTTCATTTAACTTGAATAGAAGCTGGTTTATTATATTTCTTGTTAAATATTGCACTACCTTGTATCTTGAGAACTGAATCAGGTCATGTAGTTAGACTTTTTTATTATTTTCTAATAAAAGCTGTATGTATTTGCCATTAATCGTTGTTTACTTGTTTATATTATATCAATAATTAATTTATCCCTGATTCCCTCACAAGAAAAACTTTGAAGAATCCTGACCTGCTCTGTCCAGTATCACATATTTATTTCACAGTCACACTGACTGAATTTTTGGCAAAAAAAAAGTTACTGAATCGATTTCAAATCATCGTATCGTATCGCATCATATCGTATCGCATCGTATCGCATCGTATCTAATCGTATCGTATGTCATCGTATAGTATCGCATCGCATCGTATCGTATCGCATCGCATCGTATCGCATCGTATAGTATCGCATCGCATCTAATCGTATCAGATCGTGTCGTATCGTATCGTATCGTATCTCAACGCATCGTATAGTAGCGCATCGTATCTCAACGTATCGTATCTCATCGTATCTCATCGCAACATATCGCTCTAGATGAGCCAAATATCATCCTTGAATCGTATCGGAACCATGGAAAGTGATACGTATGATATCGTTGTAAAAACGTATCGTTACACCCCTAATAAATATATATATAGTTCTTCCTACTCTTGCCCAATAGTATATAGCACTTTATCAAAAGGTTTTAAATGAAAGTGTTTCTAAAGTAGACTATGCCACATCAAATAGGCACATTTCTGGTTAAGCCCGCCTCTGTACAGACTTAGTACCACCCCTTAGGTGCTCTTCTCCTTTTATGGACCAAAATGGTGTCACCCACGTCCTTCATTGGACACTCCCCTTTTTCTGCTTCATCCCTACCCTATTTAAAATGTGTTTTATGATGACCCTGATGAAGGCCACAAGCTGAAACACACTGCTCTCACAATAAAGTTGTTGCTGGAGTTTTGACCTCTTCAGACTTTTTCCTTTCTCCATGAACTTTGGAAGTAGGTGAAGTTGTGCAAGACACCCCCCCCTCTGCTTCTATAATAAATCTAATAAGCCCTCTGTTTAGCTCCTGCACTTGATTGTCACATGTTCTCACAGCCGTCATATCGGCAGGCAGGAAACACACCGTTCTCTGTCCTGCTGGCAAATATTACATATGTAATAATTGCTGATGTAGCTGGTTTCACATCAGACAGTCTTAGTAAAAAATATACATTTCCACTATGCCAGACATGTGCTAAAAACTGCATGATGAAGAAGAGAAGAGGTACTGAACCCAGAGTTCCATTTCAACATATTCCTTTCCTTTATGGATATTTATTTATTCATCAGCAATTAAGAGCACCGTCTTGGGGAGACAACTATAGTGGAAGTAATGTTTTTGTGGTTAAACTTGGAGCCCACAAGGCTTTGCAGAGATCATTTTCTAAATGATGACTTTCATATTCCCCCCCCCCTTGACGTACAGACACAGTCAGCTGATTCAACTAAGTCAGATTTTAGATTTGTTAAAGAGGATGTAGAGAAGGTGTAGTACAGTTTGTGGAAAAATGTAGGCTACTCATGAAGTTACTTCACTTTAGTTTAAAACATGAAGTAAATAGAACGTTTATTTCACACACACAGATGTCCAAGTGTGATTATGTCATTCACACCGGTTTCCACCAAGAATTTGTAGAGCTGGGACGATTCACCTTTCTTCTGATCCGATGCTATCACGATACTTAGGGGCCGATTCAATATGTATTGTGATTTTAAAGTACTGCGATTTTTGTTAACTTTTTTAACACTAGACCATGAAGGGAAAAAGTCGAATCATAGACTTCTAGGGACTTTTACTTTGGAAAATATCTAAATTAATCCAGTAAGAATGTCAAATATATCAGGATCATCGTCAGGAATTATTTATTACATTTTTTATCCAGCAACCCAAAAATCAAAGAATAAACACATTTCCCTCACAGATTAGTGGTATTTTCTTTTTAATTTATAAAGGACTTGTAATGTTTTATACTTCTGGTGAATATAATCCAATCAATCTTATTTCCATAGATGTATTTTGTATATACAGTTCCCTTTGTTAACACCTTATTTTGAAAAGCGGACGTAGTCCCACGTGTCTACTTCCTCTAACTTCTCCAAGTCCGTCTCTAGCTCTCCCGTCAGCTCCGTCTCTTTATCCATCCATGGTCAGCTCCATCGGGGCCGTTTCAATGCATTTAACATAAATGTCAGTATATGGGTGCTCTACAGTTGTAGCGTCGGCCCATTTGACCACGGAGATGAGAGCGATGGCCGGCTCGACCGCACGTTACCGCGATACGATAACGTTTCCTGTCCGTGACAGAGTTAGCATGCAGCTTTAGCCGTGATGTCTAGCTCTGCTTTTCCTATCAATGTGTGAAACCCAAAGTGTTTCCATCCTTTACTGGATGTGTAGTGTTTACCACGCTGGATTTAACAGCTGAGGGTGCAGGTCGTATCCACGACGACCCTCCAACGGTTTATACTTTCTAGTTTCTGCTCGCTGAGGTTTGTTTTGGTTGAAGGATACGGAACGGATATGACGTCACGTTACTCAGACTACAACAATAAAAGCTGTAACTTCCTTCTACCTCCACATAGACTCAGATGAAGCAAATATATCGATTCTGGCATTAAAAAAACATTTCAAAATTTGAAAAAAAAAAAGAAATCGCGATACATATGTGAACCGATTTTTTTTCCACCCTAGGTGGAACCTAGACTTTATTCGTTTGCTTGCTTTCCTCACTTCCGTTTCTCTTCTTGTGCATGAAGTCACTTAAGCTGAGCAGCCAATCAGAGTGATTTCTCTCACCAAAGGGCTCCGGTGCCGATTCAACATCCTGAATCGGTCAAAAAGCCGCTGACACAGGCCGACAAGTGCCGACTAGTGCCAACGCTGCGGGACACAACGCAGAACCTACGGCCACGGATGCTCAATGACGGCCCGACATTGGCCGACAGCCGAGTACTAGCAAAGAAAGCCTTGACACTCATTCTGTATCCTTACTGGATTAACAACACACAAAATCTGGATGTAAATCCACTGAAGACGTACTGAAAATCTATAAAGGATGATCACAATTTAATCACAGTCGACCAAAAGTCCATTTCCCTGCACCAACACTACTGCAGTGCACCACTGACTGACAGAAACATAGCCAGAGTTGTTCAGCGTCACTTCTTAAATTCTACCAGGCAGCATTATTATGAAACATCACCCTAAAACTCAAAGTGACCAGAGCATCCGACCCCCCCACGGACTGGGACAGTCAGCATCACACATCAGCCAGGAAGTGCAACATGAGCACAGCTGGAGGGATGTAAGTTTTCATCATGATCAGCTTGTGTCTGTGTGCAGTTCATTGACTAGTTGATAGAGTTCATTTTGATATTCGGTTAAAGCTTCAATAGGCAGAATATTTTTTCAGCATATTGTAATTCAAGTGTTCTGAGAGAAAACTAGACTTCTGCTCCTCCTCATGTTCTGTTTTCAGGGTTTAGAAAATCTAGCCTGTGACGGAAGACTTTGACCAATCACAGGTCATTTCAGAGAGAGAGAGCGTTCCTATTGGCTGTGCTCCGGCTGGTGGGCGGTGCTTGGTATTTCCTCAACAGATCTCAACATGGCTGCCGGGTCACAAACTTTCTCATCTTACAGCTAAACAGTAACTACAAGATGATTCTGAGAACATCTGAGGAGAGAAATAGTCATTACAGTAACCGAATATTGATTCATATTTGATCAGCGCTGCCTAGTTTGACCGTTTGATCAGAGTTCGCGAGTGATTGACAGCCGGCTCTCATAGACGGCAGCTGGACGGCAGACTCCAGATCAGCTCTTACTGGTTGTTTTCGTCCGGTCTGTGAATCTTGCAGATGCCGTTAGGAGCACCGGAGGACACAGAGGAACATGATTTTTTTCAGATTACCTGTCTCATGTCAGGATATAGTGACCGTTTTATAAAAATAACTTTTTAAAATCATATTTGCTCCATTTCTACCCACTGCTGCTTTAAGTCATCTTGTGATCTATTTTCTGATAAATTTATTGACTAAATGAGGGGATCTACGTCGATTTAATATCGCACATCCATACAGCTGAAGTACAAAAGGGAGATTAAAAAACGATGCACGAAATTGAAGCAGCAGAGGCCAAGATATCCTGACTTCATCAGAGACACTTTCTTGGCCCCCCGAATGTCTGGTAGATACCCACGTCTTGCAAACTCCACATCCCCAGTTTGTAACTCAGGCTTTCTGTCATAAAGCTGTAGTCTCCAAGGCAACCCTAGCCAAGATAACCAACATAAACTAAACACTCAGAAGGACAATCAATCACTCTATGAATTTAAATTAAGATAATTCGATTTCTGAAATCAAATTCTGTTCATTTAAGCCGAGTTCCTGTTAAAAGGTCATTTGGTTTTACTGAATGGCATTAAGAGTTATGACAGTGGAACCTGTATTATCTTTATGTACCTGTTGAAGCAGCTGATTAAGACTTCACTTGGCAGAGCCTCAGAAGCGCTGTCCTCAGATCAGACCAGCCGCACATTAACAGGAGCAGCCACTATAAAAAAGTCTTATCACTGGAGTCACTAAGGACATCGCTAGTTTCAACACCTTGCCTGGGCCAACACACGCACATGCACACGCACACGCACACAGTCACCTGAATCACCTCCCTTTATCTTATCTGTCATTGTCACCATTAGAGATACAGAGAGGAACCAGTATAAACACATACCTTCACCCACACACACCCACACTTCCTCCCTCTGGTTTCCTGGTTTGTCTTCCCTTTAAAGCCATGCTGACACTGCATGCACCCCCCCCCCAATGCAAAGAAAACTGCACTGAAACTACAACAATGATGAGACAGCAAAAGAGACTTGTTGGGAGACACGTTGCTCTGCATATATTGACTTCATTTCAGCACACCAAGTCTTCCTGTGAACCTCTCTGAGAACTCGCTCTGTCCATCTGAGACAGCCTGGAAACTACAGCCGTCTCCTGTGGACGGTGTCAGGTGGGTTTGGCGAGGTGTGGTGTTACCAACATGTTAAAGCTTCAGTAGGCAAAAAGTTTTTGCTGTAATTGGGCAAACATCCATAATAATCTTTTAGCATATTGTAATTCAAGTGTTCTGAGAGAAAACTAGACTTCTGCTTCTCCTCATGTCTCTGTTTTCAGGCTTTAGAAAATCTAGCCCGTGACGGGAGACTTTGACCAATCACAGGTCATTTCAGAGAGAGAGAGCGTTCCTATTGGCTGTGCTCCGGCTGGTGGGCGGTGCTTGGTGTTTCCTCAACTGTTCTCAACATGGCTGCCGGGTCACAAACTTTCTCATTTTACAGCTAAACAGTAACTACAAGATGATTCTGAGAACATCTGAGGAGAGAAATAGTCATTACAGTAACAGAATATTGATTCATAACTGATCAGCGCTGCCTAGTTTGTCCATTTGGTCCGAGTTCAGGAGTGATTGACAGCCGGCTCTCATAGACGGCAGCTGGACGGCAGACTCCAGATCAGCTCTGACTGCTTGTTTTAGTCCGGTCTGCATTAGGAGCACCGGAGGACACCGAGGCACATGCAGACTTCTACGAACTTGTCCGCATGGCCACAACGCTTCAAGTGGTAGCAGAGCGATCTACTGCACATGTGTGGAACGCGTCTTCCAAGCGGACTCCAGAAAGTAGTATAAACAGAACTACTACGCGTCCGTAGTGGCCGCAGTCGTCCGTGTACGCGTCCGCTCGGGAGCATAACCAAGGCTTAAGACTTTGCTCCAATAGACGTCTCAGAACTGTGTGTTTCTGGCCCAACATCACAATCTGATGATTTAAAACATAAATAAACTAATTCAGTTAAACACTCCCCTGCCAATAGATGCATACAAATTTTAAAATAACATTACACGAGTGATTCTTAACAGTATCTGTTGTCCACAGCTGACCTCCTTCAGTTCCTTAAATCCCTGCAGCCATCTGAAGGCAGCAGCACAGACATGATGCTGAATCTGGAGCCTCTGATTTGAGATGTCAAAATACTTGAAGCAAATGTTCCATTACAGCCAGTGGACGGCCTCTGTGTTTACCTTGTAACAACCCATGAAGTACATGTTGAGATATTTCGCTGGATAAGTGTAAAGTCTGACCTCCTGGTGGCACTACATGAAAATTCAAAGGATTAATTAGGTCAAGAATTTCACAGCAATCCAGTTGAAAGGTTGTTAAAATCCAAAATGGCAACCTGATGGTGGCACTAGAGCTTCTTCTAGTCAGTCAGAGTTTTGAGGAAACCTGAGAAACACCTTCCCATCAGGGGACATTCAGGACTGGATGTCCCATAAACTGATAGTTTGGTGACTTACAATGAATAATTTATGACACTGACTAAATAAGTTCTTGGTTGTTGATTCATTCTGTCAGCAGAAACTGTGTTTTAAAAGTCATGGTGGCAAATCAAATAAGATGTAAGGATTTAGGACTGGGTTGAACAATGACCTGCCTTACATGCAGTAAAGAGCTGGAACGATTCACCTATCTCTCGATTCGATACTATCACGATACTTGGGTGCCGATTCGATATGTATTGCAATGTTTAAGTATTGCGATTCGATATTGTGATTTATTGCGATTTTTGTTAACTTTTCTAACACTAGACCATGAAGGGAAAAAGTTGAATCATACACTTCTAAGGACTTTTACTTTGGAAAATATCTAAATTAATACAGTAAGAATGTTTGATTTTCAGCATGTATGTAGTCAGAGATGTCCTGAAGTCAAATATATCAGGATCATTGTCAGGAATTAATTAATACAATTTTTTCCAGCAACCCAAAAATCAAAGAATAAAGACATTTCCCTCACAGATTAGTGGTATTTTCTTTTTAATTTATAAGGGACATGTAATGTGTTATACTTCTGGTGAATATAATCCAATCAATCTTATTTCCATAGATGTATTTTGTATATACAGTTCTCTTTGTTAACACTTTATTTTGAAAAGCGGACGTAGTCCCACGTGTCTACTTCCTCTAACTTCTCCAAGTCCGTCTCTAGCTCTCCCGTCAGCTCCGTTCTCTTTATCCATCCATGGTCAGCTCCATCGGGGCCGTTTGAATGCATTTAACATAAATGTCAGTATATGGGTGCTCTACAGTTGTAGCGTCGGCCCATTTGACCACGGAGACGAGAGCGACGGCCGGCTCGACCGCACGTTACCGCGATACGATAACGTTTCCTGTTCGTGACAGAGTTAGCGTGCAGCTTTAGCCGTGATGTCTAGCTCTGCTTTTCCTGCAATGTGTGAAACCCAAAGTGTTTCCATCCTTTACTGGATGTGTAGTGTTTACCACTTTGGATTTAACATGTGAGAGTGCAGCTCGTATCCACGACGACCCTCCAACGGTTTATTCTTTCTCGTTTCGTTTTGGTTGAAGGACACAGAACGGATATGACGTCACGTTACTCAGACTACAACAATAAAAGCGGTAACTTCCTTCTACCTCCACATAGACTCAGATGAAGCAAATATATCGATTCTGGCATTAAAACATCCATTTCAAAATCTTAAAAATTAATTGCGATACATATGTGAATCGATTTTTTTCCCCACCCCTAATGCAATATATATTTGATTGCATTGATCCATTTCTACTTCCTGCAGCTGGATAACTTAAAGATCAATAGTCAAAAGGAGTCCTCCTCTTGCATCAGCTCCTCTTACACTCAGAGATTTTTTTTTCTCTGTAGAGTTACAACTTCACTGCTAAATGAGAAAAAAACAAGTCCATACGTGTGTCGTCTCTGCACAGGGAACCAATGGCAAATGCACCAGCAGACATGTTGTAAAGCGGTGGTGATAAATGAGTGATTTCAACATAGGAATGTGTGCTCTGAAATATCAGGAAGAAAAAGGAGAGTACAGGCCTGAGGCAGCAAGCTTTAAAGACAACAAGAGCAGGCATCAGAAAGAGCCACACCCAACATCTGAGCAGATGCTTTACTCTGTGAGACACAAGAAGGGACCTTACACAGAGTGTTAGATCTATTTCTCTACATCCATCCAGCACCCAGGAGTTATTTTTGCTCACTGGGCATCATTATCTTAAAGTCCCTCCTCGACTTTTTTTTGCTATCTTTCTCTTTTTGTGATGAGCAAAAAAACGGGCTCCATGCAGACAGAGATACTACTAATCAATCACTGTGCTGTGCAGTGAATATACAGCAGACTTCATTAAAAAAGACACACACAGTCAGACAAGAGGGAAAACATGTTCAGCAACATGTACTGTAGATGCATTTTTTTTAATTCAAAGTAAGTGAAAAACTTGTATGAATGAGTTGGAGAACAAGGCCTAAAGTTTAAAGTAGGCCTCTGCATCCTCCCAATAGTAATTCGAGGAAACAATTTTGCACCGTCACACAAAAGGTTGACCTTACATATTTCACCTTGTTAAAACCACACACTATTGTAGAACAGATTATGCAATGCATACAGTGCTAAGTGCTTTGACAGTGTAGTTACTGTAGGCTACAGGGCTCAAGGCCAATGGGTGACAGAGCACAGAGTCTTAAAAGATTAGTGTCCTGCCAAGTCAAGCTGCGTGGCACATATACAGGAGGCTGTTTTAACCCGTCCTGAGGCAACACAAAATGACTAGTCGGCATGCCGGGAGATATACGTTTCAACTAGGGTGGAATATTTAAAACATGTCTTTACCTGTGCACATGTTCTTGAAGTCCTCATAGTCAGTCCCTTGTCCCGCAGGCTCGATCATAGTGTCCTTATATTTAAACACAGCCCTGGAAGATGCAAAAATACACCGTGTTATCACTTACTGTGTTATCCATGTCTCTGTGCAGATCTGTTGATTCACAACACTGGGTGCACATCAGGCCCCATTTTGCAGACTGGAGCCAGACACAAAAAATGCCTAAAACACCCGCATGCAAGGTGGGGAGCTGTGTGTCAGCCATGTGCAAGTGTCACTACTAGCTATAACGTTATCCTCCTCTGAATACAGGACAAAGGAAATTACTTCTGCCCCGTTGGGCCTGATAACTGTGCAGTGTGTGACCGCTAAATAGCCAGAATACAGATCAGCTATAGCACAGGACACTGAATGCTGCAGGTTTTAGCCAATATTGTTTGCATTGGAATCGGGATTTCCTGAACCAAACCCTCACTGTGCCATTCTAGCGCCTATTCAGAGTAAGCACATTGAACTTCATTAAAAAAATCAAGCAATTTAAACTTGGATTGGTTAAATGCAAATGCTCATGCGGCATATAATACATTTAATTACATTTCCTGCGTCTTTATGAACCCATCTTCCATTCGGCGTGCATCCAGTTACCGAAAAACTGTGCTTTATTTAAATAAAATGTAAAGTTTTATTAAAAAAAAAAGGTGCGCCTCTTATTGTAGCAGAAGCCAGTGGGCGGTAACAGGGCGATGGGAATTAAAACATTTTCATGTATTATATGGTTGCCAGAAATAAATAACAAGTCTTCATTATTCACATGATGTGCACGGTTATGTGCACGAAACAGTTAATTGCATAAAGGAAACGCACATTAGTCGCATCGTTTTAACGCAGTGTGGATTCGGATCCGCAGACTCACCAGTTAGTGTCCGTATTATCGTCCCTCACTTGGTTGTAAGCCTCTCTGCAAGCCTCTTTATCGATCTGGGTTGCCATTTTTTCAGTATAACGTTAGACAGGGAATCGAACAGGCGATGCGTGCAAAATGAGGAGGAGAGCAGGAATAAAGCAGCTAACTTCTACAGCTGATGATATACATCAGAGAACTATAGAAACTGATGTCGTTATACAATAAGGCTGCACTCCCAAATCACGACCACTGCACTGGAACAACAGAGGAAAAGGACGAGTCTTCTTCTTCTTCTTCTCCTTTATTTCCTGTATATTGAGCCTTTATGGGCGTTGGTGATGCTCGTCGATCAGAGAAGTTCCCCCAGACGTCGGATTCACCTTCTCCCTGTGCTTGGTCACTGGTATGAGGGCCAATGTCAAGGCAGACACCACACACAACAGTGTATATCCGGTGCGGACTTTCAAAATAAAAGTAGCCAAAACTCTGCTGTGTTATATTTATGCCCAAAAAGTATATAAATGCAATGATAAATCAAGCAGTCAGAAAAGTATATCATATTTTTCCTGTGTCCTTCATTCCTGCAGCTGTCAGACATACACACCAATAACTGCACTTTACTGTACACTGACTGTGCAATGTCAATACTACTCAGGTGTAATTCTGTTTGGCGTAGCCTGGAAGCTGCTTGACATCCTCCTGGATCCACCTTCCCACATATAATCACATTATATGTATTCCTTTTTGTCATGAATTGTCTATGTTGTATTTTCATTATGTTGTTACTCTGTACACACGACATCTATTGCACGTCTGTCCATCCTGGAAGGAGGATCCCTCCTCTGCCGCTCTTCCTGAGGTTTCTAAAAATTTTTCTCCCTGTTAAAAGGTTTTTTTTGTGGTTAAGTTTTTCCTTAGCCGATGTGAGGGTTGCACTGTCAAGGACAGAGGGTGTCGTATCCTGTACAGATTGTAAAACCCCCCGAGGCAAATTTGTGATTTGTGATTTTGGGCTATACAGATAAAATTGATTTGATTTGATTTGATTAATTCATACTGTGCAATATTTTCAGGTGGAATTTCATTCTCACTGTGCAAAATAATTTTTCCACTTGTGCAATTTTGTTAATACTGTTTATATTGTTCCTATTTTTTTATATTTCCTTCTATTTAAATTGCTCATATTTTGTTTCACTTTTGTTCTGCTTTTTTTTTTTACTGTGTTGTATCTTGCTTTTTGTTTTTACTGATGCTTCTTGTTTTTTGCACTATCCCCTTTGCTGCTGTACACTGAAAATGTCCCCACTGTGGGACTAATAAAGGAATATCTTATCTTATCTTTTTATTATAAAAATGAGCGTACAGCCTTAGAATCGTCACCTCTCACCAACCTGGTTAGGACGCCTTATTCAATTTTTTTTTTTTTTTTAAATACGTTTTCTCCATTATTTGACATATCTTTATGAGCAATTTATTATTTCTAATATCCCTACATTTGCTATATATGAGTCTTTTAGGTATGAAGCGATATTTCAAAAAGTAACCCTTAATAAACATGAGAAAAAACTGCCACCAACGACAGAAGAGTAAAATTGTAAGATGCATTTAATGATTATATCTATTATATATTGCTGGAACTTGGAAGAACAACTGATTCGCTTTTTGTACGCCAGAAAATGCAGCATGGGTGAATAGTCTATTTCACACTGTTTTATTCTGAAGCAAAACAAACAACTTCCTGTTTTATATGGGCTAAATTTGGGTAAATGTCCAGTGCAGCGGTATTAAAATCCACCAAATACGTTTCAATAGTTTTATTTCAGTTATGAGATTTAATTATGTTTAAATACAAGCCCCCACGTGTACTAGGTTATACAGTACAAAACTGTACCACATTAAATAGACATTAAATAGGCCTATTGCAAAATGCTGTTCATTGCAACATCCTTAATGCAGGTAGGCCTGCAACACAAGACTAGTGGCTACTATACACTTAAATACAATACAAACTTTATACATCCACACAATACAGCAGCATACATCTGTCAGCAGGGCAGGGCGGGGTGTGCACGTGTAAGGAGACAGGATGAAGTGCAGTGATGACGTCAGTTCAGGAGGCAGACAGCACAGAGGTCAGAGGTCAGTTCACCCCTTCTGGGAGTACTGAGTCCATCAGCACCACCGGCTCTCTGATGACCGACAGTGACGAGGCCTGATAGGGAGGACGACCACCATCCAGCCTGTCTGAGCTCCATCACTCTGGGTAGTCTGGTACAGCATCCCCCACCGCCACCTGCTGGTCCACCAGCACATCACACCCAACTGTTCACAGCAAAGTAGTGACCATGACTCAGGTGTTAATGGTACAAAAAAAAAGAACTATCAACAGTGAGCATTAAAGCTGCAGTAGGCAGTATATTTTTCCCATCATTGGGCAAAAATCCCATAATAACCTTTCAGCATATTGTAATTCAAGTGTTCTGAGAGAAAACTAGACTTCTGCTCCTCCTCATGTCTCTGTTTTCAGGGTTTAGAAAATCTAGCCTGTGACGGGAGACTTTGACCAATCACAGGTCATTTCAGAGAGAGAGAGCGTTCCTATTGGCTGTGCTCCGGCTGGTGGGCGGTGCTTGTTATTTCCTCAACAGATCTCAACATGGCTGCCGGGTCACAGACTTCCTCATTTTACAGCTAAACAGTAACTACAAGGTGTTTCTGAGAACATCTGAGGAGAGAAATAGTCATTACAGTAACAGAATATTGATTCATATCTGATCAGCGCTGCCTAGTTTGACCGTTTGATCGGAGTTCACGAGTGATTGACAGCTGCTCAGAAATGGCAAGGCTCCAGCTCGGCCCTGATTGGTTGTTTTCCTCCGGTCTGTGAAATCTTGCAGCAAGTGTTCTGAGAGAAAACTAGACTTCTGCTCCTCCTCATGTCTCTGTTTTCAGGGTTTAGAAAAATCTAGGGAGACTTTGACCAATCACAGGTCATTTCAGAGAGAGAGAGAGAGCGTTCCTATTGGCTGTGCTCCGGCTGGTGGGCGGTGCTTTGGTATTTCCTCAACAGACCTCAACATGGCTGCCGGAGTTGGAATTAATGTACAATTGTGTTTGGTTCCTGCTCATGAGAGGGCAGACGAGATTGCAAAGATAGCATTGAAATTAAATGATGATGAAATAATGAAAGTTTCTTTTGGAAAAGGTGAGGCCGTATCGTTAATAAGAAAGGCAGTGAGGGAGTTGTGGCAGAAGAAGAGGGACACAGATACCAAAGGGAGAAACTATCACAGTATACAGAAATCATTTAAGGTGAAGGATTTCAAAGGGAAGTGCAGAAGAGAGGAAGTGCTTTTTTCCTGAAAATGTTGAGCATGTTATTATGAGGTGTTGTAAATATAATGCAGAGAGGAACATCTTACGTGATAAGATATATGAGCTAGAATGGGGATGGAACTTGGAAGGGATTTTAGGGATGAGTGAGAAAATGAGATAATGTTGCAAGGCTCAATTTATTTTTCTTAAAAATACAGGATTAGATCGTAAGATATAGTTTTTTTGTTGTTGTTGTTGAAACTTTCTCATTTTACAGCTAAACAGTAACTACAAGATGTTTCTGAAAACAATTGAGGAGAGAAATACGAATTACAGTAACAGAATATTGATTCATATTTTATCAGCGCTGCCTAATTTGACCGTTTGATTGGAGTTCATGAGTGATTGACAGCCGGCTCTCATAGACGGCAGCTGGACGGCAGACTCCAGATCAGCTCTGATTGGTTGTTTTCCTCCGGTCTGTGAAATCTTGCAGATGCCGTTAGGAGCACCGGAGGACACAGAGGAACATGATTTTTTTCAGATTACCTGTCTCATGCACTACTAATAAACTAATAAAAATAACTTTTCGTAATCATATTTGCTCCATTTCTACCCACTGCTGCTTTAAAGGTAATCATAATCTTGTGCATCCATCTTCATGTGTTATTGATGTGTCTGTCTCTATGTGTCAGGCCTGTGATAGTCTGGTGAACCCCGCCTCCACCCAATATCAGCTGAGATCGGCTCCAGCCCCCCCGCGACCTTGAATAGGATAAGCGGGTACAGATAATAGATGGATGGATGGATGTAAAATGTAGCCTACAGTGTGATTGTACAAATAGGCCTACTGTCAAGTCAGAAACTCCAGATAGGTTAACCTACTTTATATTATATATATTTTGTAGGTTTCATAATAGGCCTATATGTCATTAAAGACATTTATTTAATTTTTTGCAGCAGGCAACAAAATGAGCTGCTGGTATTTTCATCTCCTCCCCCAACAGAAAAACGTGTTTTTCATCATCATGCAGGGTCATAAAGTCTGGAAAACCTTTTTTAAAGACTTTCATAATATTGATCTGCAGTGGTTTTATAATTCGGACACATACAGAGGAAACACATCTCCATTTCAATGTTTAAGTGATGTGGTCCTTTTTGTATAAGTGACCTCTTTTGATCTCTAGTTTATGGTCACTCACTCTGGATTTAGTTAAGATTTCCATTCAGATTCTATATTTCTTTATGTTCTGCCAGTTTCTCTGTTGAGGGATGTTTGGCAGCTCGGATTGCTGTTCCAGTTGTTCCACACACACAGCACTGATTACAGAGCCAAAATTTAACCACTTTTTTTATTTTGGCATGTATAGGGGGAATGTACCGAATGTCTGCTCTACATAGCCTTCATTATTGTGAGGTAATTATGGGGACAATATAGTTTTACAGAATTTATAGGATGGTTAGAAATATTTTTTCTGGGTGGGTTTATACTTTATCTCTTCCATCATGACATGAGTATTCTGTAAATTACTACACACAGTTATTGCACATGCATTGTCTGTGGTTCAGGATATTGCAAAGCATGACTCATGGAAAAAGAAAACTACGTCTTTTTTCCTCTTAAAGACGTTTTATTAGTGAAGTGTGTAGTTATTATCTGATTGCAATCACAAACTCCATCCTTTCTGAAAGACATGCACCCTTACATCGTCATATAGTTACATTTCTTTAAAATGTTCTGTGACATTGCCAGTCTTGAATGTACTCGCATAGAACTGGTTGTGAATGGTCCATTAGGTGCATATTTCCTGTTATGTTTTCAAGGCCTATTGAAGGAGGCTGGGTCATGCGTCATCAATGCGTCATATCTTTGGGTACCACACATGCGCAGTAAAACCTCCTTTAATAGGCCTTGGATGTTTTTTTTAAAGCCAGTTCAGCTCATGGGTGTATAAACTACATTTCCCAAGAGTCATAACATTGGGTTGAAAGGTTTTGGCTTCAAAATAAAATGGCAAAATAATGAGATGATTAAATTTTTAAGTGAATATTCCATAAACACTTAAATTTTGAGAGACCATTAGTTCCTGTTGGTAGAGTCCCCTTTTCCAACATAAAAAAAACCCATTACATACTATAACTGCAGCAAAACTTGCAAAAACTTTAGAAACCCTATAGGCCTACACAAAGCTATCACACAGTCAGGTGTTGCGGCTTATTCAAGATTCAAGATGTTTTATTGTCACGCCGGTTATACAGGTACAATCGTGTGAAATACTTTTTGCTGGGAAGCTCCATTAAGAAAGAAACAGTAGGTTAAGTAGCAAAAGAATAACATAATAAAATAAAGTAAAAATAAAATAAAAATAATAGTGTATTTACAATAATATACAGTATAATAATAAAGGAAATATTGGTGTATGGTAAATATATACAAGTATTGCACAGGCATTTTTTTTTTTTATATTGCACAGAGGTATGCATTGAAGTATTGCACTTTTTTATTGCACTTATTTATTGCACATAGTGAGAGAGAGGGTGTTTGGGGGTGTGATTTATCGGTTTAAGAGTCTGATGGCCTGGGGTTATTATTATTATTATTATTATTATTTGTACAATACACAAAAACAGTAATATAAATATTAACACAGCATTAAGATTATTTTAGTCACTCTTTGAATGTTTTAGTTTGCTGTTTTTTTGTGTGTAATAAGACAATAGTTTATTTTGAAAACCTAAACCGGAAGTCCATTTGTTTATTCAGAGCTAGCTGACGGATCGCTACATTGTTGAGCTCTTTCCGTGGTGGAAGAAACAATGTATCTCTGGAGATGTCTCTGTGCGAAGTGACGCATCAGCGCGTGCTCAGAGGCTTTCTGCTCCACGATCAGTCCGCAGTGTGAGTACGAGTCAGTTACAGCAATGAGAGCTTTAAGGGTTTGAATCAGAAAGTGGCAGAACTGAACATAGTTTCTTGTTACTGGCTGTGAGTGTTCTCTAGCTAGCTAACAGCATGAGGACCAAATCACGAGCGTAGAAAGATGGAGGCAGCATGTTTTTTGGCATCATTGGGCAAACATCCCATAATAACCTTTCAGCATATTGTAATTCAAGTGTTCTGAGAGAAAACTAGACTTCTGCTCCTCCTCATGTCTCTGTTTTCAGGCTTTAGAAAATCCAGCCCGTGACGGGAGACTTTGACCAATCACAGGTCATTTCAGAGAGAGAGAGCGTTCCTATTGGCTGTGCTCCGGCTGGTGGGCGGTGCTTGGTATTTCCTCAACTAGATGTCAACATGGCTGCCGCGTCACAAACGTTCCTCATTTTACAGCTAAACAGTAACTACAAGATGATTCTGAGAACATCTGAGGAGAGAAATAGTCATTACAGTAACAGAATATTGATTCGTATTTGATCAGCGCTGCCTAGTTTGACCGTTTGATCGGAGTTCACGAGTGATTGACAGCTGCTCAGAAATGGCAAGGCTCCAGCTCGGCCCTGAGTAGTTGTTTTCCTCCGGTCTGTGAAATCTTGCAGCATCCGTTAGGAGCACCAGAGGAAACAGAGGAACATGATTTTTTTCAGATTACCTGTCTCATGCACTACTGTCAGGATATAGTGACCGTTTTATAAAATTACATTTTTTAATCATATTTATTTATTTATATATTTTAAGTTAGGATACATAACTTCCCTGGTTCTCACTTCTGTGAAGGTACGTGTCCACAGGATCCGTCCTTTCCACGCTTCCCATTCATTGGCGGCGCGATTCGAGAGACGTAGCGTCACGACGGCCGTTCCTCATTTGCATAAAGTTGAGGTCTAGGCTACTTTATGCAAATGAGGAGCGTCCGACGCGACTCGCCGCCTCTCGAAACTCCCGAGAATCTTTTAAAATAAACGTTGTCGATTCAAAATAAAGACAGATTCAGCAACATGGATTATTTCTCGTTTTCAGAAACACATTTCGATGAATTATTTTCGTGAAATAAGAGAAGAAAGTTTCCAAATGAGCCTCCATGTTGTTTCTGGTTCTAAAGCTGGGAGCAGCAGCCCACGGAGGGAAAGAGTTCGTCCAATCAGATGCCGAGTGTGTTGCGTCTAGTGGCCGCACACCAAGCATCCAATGCTGGGAAGCTGCGCGTCCCCTCGCGATAAAAAGACGCGCCGGTGGACACCGACCATGAGGGAATGATTTAGTACAAGGGGAACTAAATGATTAGTTAGGGGACTAATACTGTGTGTGTGTGTGTGTGTGTGTGTGTGTGTGTGTGTGTGTGTGTGTGTGTGTGTGTGTGTCCTTTAGATGATGCCTGCCTGAGGGAATATAATGGATAATAGCAAACCGAGTCGTGTGTGTCGGCCTCAGCGGATCAGTGAATCGTCCAAGGTCAGTGTGTGTGTGTGTGTGTGTGTGTGTGTGTGTGTGTGTGTTTGTTTGTGTGCGTTTGTGTGTGTGTGTGTGTGTGTGTGTGTGATTTCGTGTAATTCACTGCGTTGACTGAACCCGTTCACCGTACACACAAACACCATGGTGAAAATATACACACTAATCTAAGGTGGAGGAAAATAAAAATAAAATGAAACCCCCTCAGTTAGCTAATGCAACGAGTTGGGCTAAATAACTACACCTAACCAGCTAACTACACCTATACATCTAACTAACTAACTACACCTAACTAGCTAACTACACCTATACACCTAACTTACTAACTACACCTAACTAACTAACTACACCTAACTAGCTAACTACACCTAACTAGCCAACTACACCTATATACCTAACTAACTACACCTAACCAGCTAACTACACCTATATAACTAGCTAACTACACCTAACTAGCTAACTACACCTATACACCTAACTAACTAACTACACCTAACTAGCTAACTACACCTATACACCTAACTAGCTAACTACACCTAACTAACTAACTACACCTAACCAGCTAACTACACCTAACTAGCTAACTACACCTATACACCTAACTAACTAACTACACCTAACCAGCTAACGACACCTAACTAACTAACTACACCTAACCAGCTAACTACACCTAACTAGCTAACTACACCTAACTAGCTAACTACACCTATACACCTAACTAACTAACTACACCTAACCAGCTAACTACACCTAACTAGCTAACTACACCTAACTAGCTAACTACAGCTAACTATACCTAACTAGCTAACTACACCTAACTAGCTAACTACACCTAACTAGCTAACTACACCTAACAAGCTAACTACACCTAACTAGCTAACTACACCTAACTAGCTAACTACACCTAACAAGCTAACTACACCTAACTAGCTAACTACACCTAACTAACTAACTACACCTAACCAGCTAACTACACCTATATATCTAACTGGCTAACTACACCTAACTAGCTAACTACACCCAACTAGTTAACTAACTACACCTAACTAGCTAACACCTAACTAGCTAACTACACCTAACTAGCTAACTACACCTATATATCTAACTGGCTAACTACACCTAACTAGCTAACTACACCCAACTAGTTAACTAACTACACCTAAATAGCTAACTACACCTAACTAGCTAACTACACCTATATATCTAACTAGCTAACTACACCTAACTAGCTAACTACACCTATATATCTAACTGGCTAACTACACCTAACCAGCTAACTACACCCAACTAGTTAACTAACTACACCTAACTAGCTAACTACACCTAACTAGCTAACTACACCTATACACCTAACTAACTAACTACACATAACTAACTAACTACACCTAACCAGCTAACTACACCTAACTAGCTAACTACAAACAACTAGTTAACTAACTACACGCAACTAACTAGCTAACTACAGCTAACTATACCTAACTAGCTTACTACACCTAACTAGCTAACTACAGCTAACTATACCTAACTAGCTAACTACACCTAACTAGCTAACTACACCTATATACCTAACTAGCTAACTACACCTAACTAGCTAACTACACCTAACTAGCTAACTACACCCAACTAGTTAACTAACTACACCTAACTAGGTAACTAAAGCTAACTATACCTAACTAACTAACTACACCTAACTAACTAGCTAACTACACCTTACTAGCTAACTACACCTAACTAACTAGCTAACTACACCGAACTAGCTAACTACACCCAACTAGTTAACTAACTACACCCAACTAGTTAACTAACTACACCTAACTAGCTAACTACACCCAACTAGTTTACTAACTTCACCTTACTCACTAGTTAACTACACCTAACCAGCTAAACCTAACTACACCCAATTAGTTAACTAACTACACCGAACTAGTTAACTAACTACACCTAACTAGCTAACTACACCTAACTAACTAAATAACTAGAAAGACAAACTGACAGATAAACAGATTTATCAGTTTGCTGTTCAGGCTCAAACAATCATGACTTCAGACCTGCAGCTTGTAGGATGACCTTTGACCTGCAGCTTCTACTATAGTCAGACCTCATATTCCCATTTTATGGTGCTGCTGGTGCTGGTGGTGCTGGTGCTGGTGCTGGTGCTGGTGCTGGTGCTGGTGGTGGTGCTGCTGGTGCTGGTGGTGCTGGTGCTGGTGCTGGTGCTGGTGCTGGTGGTGCTGGTGCTGGTGGTGCTGGTGCTGGTGCTGGTGCTGGTGCTGGTGGTGCTGGTGCTGGTGCTGGTGCTGGTGCAAGGACCGTTGGAGGTGTGGTTATATAGTACGTTACCGAGGGATCAGGGAAACGGGAAAGACTGACTGACTGATTTCAACAGAATTAGGCTGAACTGAACCTTCAGATCTCAGCAGACACATACAAACTGATTTTGAGCAGAAAGAGTAGACCTCGAGACCTTCACCAACCGTGTTGTGTTTGCAGGTGTTCCGCTGGGTGGATCACGCCGCGGAGGTGTTAACGGGCCTCAACGAGCAGCGGCAGCACAGCCACTTCTGTGATGTGGTGCTGGTGGCTGATAACCAGCGGCTCCCTGCTCACAGAGCTCTGCTGGCCGTCTCCAGCCAGTACTTCCACGCCATGTTCACCGTGGGCATGAGGGAGGAACGCCAGGAGGAGGTACACACTGTAGGAGGATGCACAGAAATGGTTCTACGCTGGGAAAGTCAGGGAATTGCCTTGTTTCTTTGTCTCAATTCCTCATTCTGTGTTTCTTTATCATTTTTCTAATTAATGCTCATGTAGATTATTAATAGTAAAGTCATCAAGATAACTCATGCTTTGATAAATGTGTCCTGATTAACCTCCATTGTCCTCTTCCCGTTTGCAGGTGGAGCTGGTTGGGATGTCGTACATTGGTCTGAACGCCGTAGTGGACTTCCTGTACAGCGGGGAGCTGCCGTTAGACGGAGGAAACATTGACTATGTGCTGGAAGCTGCTCACCTTCTGCAGGTAAGAAACTGAGAACATTCTGTTCAACACATTATGTTAAATGTATTAGAGTGATCGTATCATATTACACTGTAAGTGAAAGACAGAAGGACAAACAAATCTTTTGTTGGTTAGTGTTTAAAATAGTGATATGAATATCAACTGTAAGATATTTATTTAACTGTGTATTATAAAGAATTTAATACATTTGTACAAATTAAGAGGAGGTTTAAAGCTGTTTAGAGTAAGCACTGATTCACTGTTTATATAGTGGTTATTAATGCTTAATAATAGAGGTTACTATGGCAAGCTGTTTTAAGATTTAATAGCTGAGCTTGATATTACAGATATCCACAATTACATTGTGACTAGTCAGAGTTCTTATTCCAGATATCTATAAGGTTATTGTGACTAGTCCAAACAGTTAGAGATATCTGTAGTTCAGTTCTGACTATCCTAAATAACAGTTACAGATATCTATAACCTCATTATGACTAGTCAGAGTTGTTGTCATGACGATGCTCATCAAGGCTTCCCATTGGATATCGGCCCAACAAAGCATCTGAACAGCGTCAGCAGAAGCTTTCGCTAACTCGGATAGTTCGGTAAAGTGTGAAAGATATTGACAGATTCAAACTTCCCGGATCAATAACTCATCAGAGAAACATAGTTAAAACACCAACGAGGGCTCTTTCTAACCGTAGTGAGGTTAGACAACGAGCTACAAGCTCATTTTAATCACAACCGGCCTTTAGTCCTCCGAGCTGGACACATAACATCGGTCTGTATGTGCAGTCGGCTGTGAGACGAGTGGTTCAGGGACCGCTGTGGATCAGATAGTTAGAACATGACATGAAATAGAAAAAGAGCTCATCATCGAGGAATCTGTGGCCAACGAGAGCTTCGTTCACTAGAGAGTTGTGGTAGATATTTACAGCCTGTTGTAGATTTATTGTCTCCAGAAACACTTTAGAAACCCATACGGCTGCAGTGCAGCGCCATATTTTGTTGGAATAGCTTCACCTCCCGTCCCAATTACAGATATCTGCAACGTCATTTCACCTAGTCACAACTCTAATTCTAGATATCTGTAATTACATTTAGACTATCTATAACTCCAGTTAGAGATATCTACAACCTCATTCTGACTAGTCAATATTTAATTTTAGATATCTAAAAAGGACGATGTAGATATCTACAGTTGAGGGGAATTAAAGATATCTTGAACTGGAATTATGACTATTCAGAATTAAATTGTAGGTATCTGAAACTGGAATTATGACTAGTCACAATTCAGTTGTGGATATCCGCAATGTTAATTATGGATATCCGTAATGAGAAACCCCATACACATGAAAGGCAAAAGTAGTTTGAATCATACTAGTCAAAATGTAATTAGGGATATATAAAGTTAGAGTCTTGACTAGGCAGAATGATGTTGCAGATATCTCTAATGTTAAAACGGTTAAAACGACTATTAAATTGTTAATAAAAAAATAAAAAAACAGTATAATTCATTATGATGGAAACAAACCTTTCATTATTAAAAAGACCTGTCAAATGCAAAAAGCTTGTGTTGTCCAGGTGTGGCGAGTGGTGGATTTCTGCTGCCAGTACCTGGAGAGGGAGGTGAGTGAGGAGAACTACCTTTACCTGCAGGAGCTGGCTCTGCTCTACAGCCTGGAGCGACTCGACACCTTCATCGACCGCTTCGTCCTCACACGCTTCGCTACGCTCTCCTTCACCCTCGACTTCCTTCACAACACTCCTCTACACAAGCTCACGTCCTACCTCTCCAGCGGCCAGGTAAACACTCCTCCTGTTTATATGTTGCCCTTGGAAACAGCAGTCGATGAAAACAATCACGACACAACACGGTGATGTTTGGGGGAAAAAGGCGTGGGGGTGAGATTATAAAAAGCCACCGTCATTAATATCCTCTCTGGTCTCTCCATCATCAGGTTCAGCACGACAGTGAGCAGGCTCTCCTCCGGGCCGCCCTGCAGTGGCTCAGCGAGACTCCCGAGCGGGCCGCCCACGCCGGACAGCTGCTCTCACACATCCGCTTCCCTCTGATGCCAGCGGGGGAGCTGGTGGAGCGGGTGCTGCCGGCGGTGCGGGCCCTGCTGTCGGAGGGGGGGGGCTGCGAGGCCCTGGTGGAGGAAGCTCTCGGATACCACGCCCGGCCCAGCGCCCAGCCGCTCCTGCAGACAGGACGCACCGCGCTGAGGGGGGGCTCAGAGCGGCTGCTGCTGATTGGAGGAGAGGTACGGATGGGGGACGGATCACTTTGATGATGATGATTCAAATTTTTAGAGATATCAAAATCAGATGGCCGACTACCACGTAGGTTCTGCTCCTGTGTGAGATGATATAACTCTCCACACCAGCAGTAGTCTGTATTCATCATTCAGAAACGGGAAAGTGGAAGACCGAGGACGGCGGATATACAAGCTGTTGTTATGATCAGTACGTGAAACAAAGTAGTGATGTGCATTCCAAGCAAAATACTATTCGATAATCACTGGGAATGATTATTTTTTTGAAAGAGAGCGAGAGACACAGTGGGGGGAAACAGCATGTAGGGTCGGCACATTTTCTTATCTAGCGCTGTGGATTAAGAGTTTATTTCCACCGTACTGTTGGAACAGTGGAGGAGTCCGGTGGAAACACAAACCACGACGGTTTTGGTGAGTTTTATTTTGTTTCTGTCGGGTTTGAATGACGATATGTTCCGCTGCTGGAACAGCTGATCTACCTGATGAAACTACGAGGGGTGCAGAAACTAAACGAATAGTCGCATAAACTAGTGGATTTTTTATGATTTAATGACTATTCGAAAAATTGAATATCATCCTGACCCATTCCTAAAACAAAGCGGCGTCTGTCACACCGCTCTCTCACTATTTCTCTCCTCAGATGTTCTCACAATCATCTTGTAGTTACTGTTTAGCTGTAAAATGAGAAAGTTTGTGACCCGGCAGCCATGTTGAGATCTGTTGAGGAAACACCAAGCACCGCCCACCAGCTGGAGCACAGCCAATAGGAACGCTCTCTCTCTCTCTGAAATGACCTGTGATTGGTCAAAGTCTCCCGTCACATGCTAGATTTTTGAAACCCTGAAAACAGAGACATGAGGAGGAGCAGAAGTCTAGTTTTCTCTCAGAACACTTGAATTACAATATGCTGAAAGGTTATTATGGGATTTTAAGCTTTAAGCTTTGACCTGGTAATATCTCGGCAGGTCTTGCACAGACACACATCTTTGCATTTTAAAAACACGGATTCCTGTAACGTCCTCCCTTTTACTACTCCAGGTGTCAGAGCGTGGAGAGGAGCTGAGCGCCAATGTTTGCCGGCTGGACGGTGAAACGGGAAACTGGGAGGTGGAAACCGAGCTGCCGGCCGAGCGGAGCCACCACTGCCTGGCGGTGCTGGGCGGCTTCATCTTCGCTGCTGGAGGCAGCTCGTCCCGGGACAACGGTGGAGACGCCGCCTGTAACCTGCTGTACAGATACGACCCCCGCAACAACCAGTGGACCCGGGTACTGTACCAGACACTTCCTTTCTCTTGTCAAATACTTTTCAGTTTACAAATGAGGTGTACAGAACATGCTAATTTGGATGCACAGAAAAAAAGGGTCAGAGCATTCAGAGAAGGAGGTAATCTGAGATGATCCCCCCCCCCCTCCTGCTGCCATTATTTATTCTTTTATTTCTTCCTGTGTGCTTGTCTTTTAGCAGATAAGTAGCCCAGACACAGTGACAGTGTGATGCTTTTCCAGGGTGCTGCGATGAACGAGCGGCGGGTGGATTTTTACCTGGGGACGGTGGGAGAGTTCCTGATCGCCGTGGGCGGGAGGAACGACGCCGGAGCGTTGTCCTCTGTGGAGGTTTACTGTCCCGCGGAGGACTGCTGGTCCTACGCTGCAGGACTGCCCAGGTAGGAACACCTTACTACAGGTTCGCTGTTTCACGGGGAAATTTCTCTCATGGTTGGGTCGCCATGACATTTGTCATTTATGGTGGTTGACTTTTCAAATAGAACTACCAATATGTCACTGTGTGTGTGATATTCATCTTTTTTTTTGGAAAACACATTAATGCAGCTTTGACAATATACCTCAAAAAACCCATGATGGAATTCCTGTCAGCCTAAAGCTGGTTATACACTGGACGATTTTAGCCCTCGGAGTTCGGTCCGACTCATTTTAGAGTCGGACCGTCGGATGAATTTCTGACATGTTAGAAATTTTGGTCGTCCATCCACAGGCTCTCTCACAGGTGAAGCAGAGACACGAGCTGATTCCCAACGTCAGCGCCGTTTTTCTCCTCTTTTTACAGTAATCAGAGCGTAGCTATCAAGATAACAACGTAGGTTACAATAGATATAGCTAGTAAAACGTCGCTAGCTTACCTCCAGTTCTCTCTGCTAAATGCACAAGCCATTACAGCAGGTTTCTGCCTTGTTAGCATTGTGACCCGTACAGACCTCTGCTAGCAAACACATTTTACCTGCCTCGGAGCTTTCAAACCAAACTTTATTGACAACTGTCAACAGCCAGAACGGTCCTAAGGGGCCGGCGGGACGTGTTTTTTTTTCTATTTTACACATACAGTGTGATCACTCAGGTCACGGCTGACGATCGGAACGTACAGTGTGATCGCTCAGGTCGCGGCTGACGATCGGACCGTACAGTGTGATCGCTCAGGTCGCGGCTGACGATGGGAACGTACAGTGTGATCACTCAGGTCGCGGCTGACGATCGGACCGTACAGTGTGATCGCTCAGGTCGCGGCTGACGATCGGAACGTACAGTGTGATCGCTCAGGTCGCGGCTGACGATCGGACCGTACAGTGTGATCGCTCAGGTCGCGGCTGACGATGGGAACGTACAGTGTGATCGCTCGGGTCGCGGCTGACGATCGGACCGTACAGTGTGATCGCTCAGGTCGCGGCTGATGATCGAACCGTACAGTGTGATCACTCAGGTCGTGGCCGACGATCGGACCGTACAGTGTGATCACTCGGGTCGCGGCTGACGATCGGACCGTACAGTGTGATCACTCGGGTCGCGGCTGACGATCGGGCCGTACAGTGTGATCACTCGGGTCGCGGCTGACGATCGGACCGTACAGTGTGATCACTCGGGTCGCGGCTGACGATCGGACCGTACAGTGTGATCACTCAAATCGTGGCTGATGATCGGACCGTAGGAGTAGGAAGAACACAACAACATGTCTAAAATCGTATAGAGTGTATGTCCAGCTTTAGCTTAGTGTGGCTGTAGACATTTAGTCTTTGTCATTATACTTCTTGAGTGCCCATTTATTTTACTAGCTTTTTGTTTCTTTATCATAGATTTTTTTCTTCAGCTATTCATTTTTTTTTACAGCGCAACATTTGTCTTTTTGAATTCTGTCTTTTCTAGGTTTACTTACGGCCATGCTGGGACGGTCCTCCGTGGTGTAGTCTACATCTCAGGTGGTCACGACTATCAGATCGGCCCGTACCGCCGAGATGTCCTGAGTTACGATCCATCACGGGACAGTGAAGTGTGGGTGGAACGCCAGCCCATGTCTCTGGCCCGGGGCTGGCACTGCATGGCCTCCCTCAACCATCTCATCTACGCCGTCGGGGGCAGCGACGACCACGAAGACACCACGGAGCGCTTCGACATACTGCAGGTGGAATCTTACGACCCGCTCGGCGGCCAGTGGACCCGGGTGGCACAGCTGCTGCTGCCCAACAGCGAGGCTGGGCTCGCAGTCTGGGCGGGGAGGATCTACGTGCTCGGGGGCTACAGCTGGGAGGGCATGGCGTTCTCCAGAGCCACTCAGGTGTACGACCCCGACAAGGACTCGTGGTCCAGAGGACCCGACCTGCCCAAATGCATCGCGGGGGCCTCGGCTTGTGTGTGCACTGTGAAGCCCTCGCCATCATCACCCTCTCCGGAGAAGAAGAAGATGGGACAAGGGATAAAAGGAAGATTACACCTGTCGTAACAACAGTGATGAAGGACTTTCTCTAAGGCCGGACTTCTGGCCGAGACAGAGCCTGATGCATATTTCTGATACAAAATCTTTAATAGAAGATACATATTTTGCTAATTGAATAATTTTCTCACAAGCTCAAGGGCACTGCAGCCTCACAAAGGGAGAGATAATGGTAAGACCTATAGTTGAGTAACATACTGTGTGCCGGAGCATTAACACTGTACAGACACGCTTCCTGACCACGGTGGGTCACATTACCAAAAACAATCTGTGAAGTCCCTCATAATCCTCGTTCAGCTCCACAGTCAGGCTGCTTTGCAGGACTAAGAGTGGTGCAATTGACATCGTCTAAAAGAGACATTGTAACCGCTGCCTCTGGAGTACAGATTAATTTAAATGATTGTTTATGTGTTATTTTATAAATATATGGACAGATTTAAAGTGATCCGCGGACTGAAAAGCCTCGACTGTACTCTGTTAGACACCAAAGTAGGGATGCACCGATATCGGGCCAATACTAACTAATACTATAGCTGGATCGGATATCGGTGGTCCGATCTAATCAATTCAATTTTATGTTTATATGTATATATACACCGATCAGCCATAACATTATGACCACCTGCCTAATATTGAGTCGGTCCTCCTGACCCGTGGAGACATGGACTCCACTAGACCTCTGAAGGTCTGCTGTGGTATCTGGCACCAAGCCGTCAGTAGCAGATCCTTTAAGTCCTGTAAGTTGCGAGGTGGGACCTCCGTGGATCGGACTTGTTTGTCCAGAACATCCCACAGATGCTCCGTTGGATCGAGATCTGGAGAATTTGGAGGCCGAGTCAACACCTCCAACTCGCTGCCATCCACATGATGTAAAAGAAAACGTGATTCATCAGACCGGGCCACCTTCTTCCATTGCTCCGTGGTCCGGTTCTGATGCTCACGTGCCCATTGTAGGCGCTTTTGGCGGTGGACACGGGTCAGCACGGGCACCCTGACCGGTCCCCATACGCAACAAACTGAGATGCTCTGTGTGTTCTGACACCTTTCTATCAGAACCAGCATTAACTTTTTCAGCAGTTTGAGCTCCAGTAGCTCTTCTATTGGATCGGACAACACGGGCCAGCCTTCTCTCCCCACGTGCATCAATGAGCCTCGGGTCTGACCCGGTTCTCCTTCCTTGGACCACTTTTGGTCGGTCCTGACTAGAGGTCGACCGATATGGGTTTTTATGGCCGATGCCGATGCCGATTTTTACAGAATCAGGACAGCCGATGGCCGATATATAATGCCGATTTCTTTTGCCGATATGTTTGGCTGGTTTTCTTTTTTTCCTCCATCTGATAAAATATAACAGCTTAATAATAACAAATAATACACAAAATCTCTTAACTTAAGTAAACATTTATTGAACAATACTTATGGTCTGTCTCTCCAATCTGCACTTTGTGTCTGCACTGCAGTGCATATTTTAATTGCATGATGGTTAATAGTAGTAATAGTACAGGACTCAAAACCTTTTAAACACCTTTCCAAAACTCCTAAAGCATGTTTTTTATTTATGTTTGTTGACAGACACTGTTACAAGCTATATGGCCATAATCTAAGTGATCAAAACATAATAATAACTTTGTTCACTGGTATTACACAGCCTGCTGCTCATATCTGCTGCGGACTACACAGGCCAGTGACGTCATAGACGCTCTATAGGACCCATAGACACGTTTAATGAGGAAGTGAACTTTTTGCTAAATGTTTGGACAAATTGCTCGTGTTTCCGCCCTCACACGCAAACTTGCACTTATGACAAACATTGTCAGCATCAACTGTAGTAAAGTGTAATCACGCTTTATAAGTTTAGTTTTCTCCGCCGTAGTTATTAATTCCTAATTACCGATTAATCGGCCGACCGATTAATCGGTCGACCTCTAGTTCTGACCACTGCAGAGCGGGAACATCCCACAAGAGCTGCAGTTCTGGAGATGTTCTGACCCAGTCGTCTAGCCAGCACTATTTGGTCCTTGTCAAAGTCGCTCACATTCTTACGCTGGCCCATTTTTCTGCTTCCAACACAAAGTTCAAAATGTTCACTTGCTGTTTAATATATCCCCCCCCACTGCCAGGTGCCATGGTAACCAGATAATCAATGTTATTCACTTCACCTGTCAGTGGTCTTAATGTTATGGCTAATCGGTGTATATATTTATACATTACATACTGGAATTTTAATTCCTGTTTAAGTTTTGACCAATTTGTTTTGTGCAATAAAAAGGGTTTTACACCTGAGTTGTAATTCCTGTTAATTTTGAAGTTTTTTTTACAAAGTTGTTGGTGCACGATTTATTATTTTACTGATAAATAACAATTCTCTAAATTTATGTTATATCTATATATTTGTTTGTTACATTTTGTTTGACAAAGTTAGGAAAGCAATGCCTGTTGTTACCTTACACATAACAGAATGATCCCAGTCTCTTCCACACAGTGAGACATACAGCTGATTAATTAGACACTGGTATCGGATCAGTACGCGGTATCGGCCGATATCCAAAGCCCAGATATTGATATCGGTATCATCCCTACACCAAAGCACAAATTCTCACAGCAAAATAGTTTCATGCCTTTTGAAGGTCCATCCAGCATTGTCTACTTTAACACACATATGCAGAGTGTATGTAATAAAATTATAATGTGCTCAGTATTGTATATTGTCATTAAAGTGCTTCAGAATTATTATTATTATTATTATTAATTATTCACTGTGCATTTGTAAGTCTAAACCTGTCAAATGGCCTTTTATTAAAAAATACTGTGATTGTGTAAACGCAAAGTATTTTATTCATGATGTGGAAACAATAGAAAAGTAAGCACCTCACTTTTCAGAGATCATCATTTATTACAGATTCAGATTTGTCTTAACATTCTCTCATTTTTATTATTATTATGTAAACGAGGTACTGCTGAGTTACAGTGTGTGATCCTGTAGTCTGCAGTGGTGTTGGTGTTTACGGTAGCAGTAGATCACGTGCTCCATCTCTTCTCCCCACTCTCCTGGCAGCCTCATACAAAGGGGTAGTATGGATGAGACTTGATCCTGAGAAACAGGAGAACAGTCATCACTGTGAACAGAGCTGCACTTTGCTGCTGAACACTATTGCATTGTGTTGACTTACTCGTCCAGCGTGCAGCTCCTCCACCCGCGGTCCAGTCCTCTTAGTGCTCTCATGTCTTCTTCAGTCAGACTGAAGCCAAAGGTCTGCACAAACATTGAAGCTGATTTTCACAAATGGGTTTTACAGACAACTATATTGATGCTCAGAAGTTTTCTAAAGTCCTAGACCAGGTGGTCAGCAACCTGCAGCTCTTTAGCTCCTCTCCAGTGGCAACCTAGGGATTTTTAAAAATGGAAATGAATAACTGTTTTTTTGTTTACATTTTCATTATTAATTATCATTGTTGTAGGTCTATGGTACGACGGAGTATTAGGGCCACATTGAGGAAAAAAAAGAAATCTGAGATTTAGAGAATAAAGTCATAATATTATAAAGTAGTAATTTTACGTGTTATTTTCTTTTTTTATTACTTTTTTTCTCGTAAAGTTATTACTTTATTCTTGTAATATTACGACTTTTTTTCTTGTTAAGTTATGACTTTATTCTCGTAATATTACGACTTTTTTTTCTCGTAAAATTATGACTTTATTCTCGTAATATAACTACTTTTTTCTCGTAAAGTTATGACTTTATTCTCGGAATATAACGACTTTTTTTCTCGTAAAGTTATGACTTTTTTTCTCGTTAAGTTATGACTTTATTCTCGTAATATTACTACTTTTTTCTTGTAAAGTCATGACTTTATTCTCGTAATATTACGACTTTATTCTCGGAATATTACGACTTTTTTTTCTCGTAAAGTTATGACTATTCTTGTTATATTACTACTTTTTTTTTTCTTGTAAAGTTATGAGTTTATTCTTGTAATAATACTACTTTTTTTTTCTCGTAAAGTTATGACTTTATTCTGTAAATCTCAGATGTTTTTTCCCTCAATACTCCGTAGTACATTTGCACTTTGGCCCTCACTGCATTAGACTTATATACTATATACTTAGACTATAAACTGTGTTACCTTCATCACAATGATCAAATATTTTGCAGCTCCAGACAGTTTTTTTTTTTTTTGCCTAAAATGGCTCTTTTGCTAGTATCGGTTGCTGAACCCTGCCTTAACATCTCATATAGCACATCGTCGTACTACTTTCTGACTACACTGATGTAGCCAGGTTTATATAAAGTAGTTCAGTTGAGCAATTCTGTATTCATTTGCTGTAAGGGTGATTTTACCGTAATTTTTGTATCATATTTTATGAAAACTTTAACTACCACACAAAACTGCCTGACCTAACCATAAATATATACAGTATTATAAAAAACTAAATAACAAGTCAGGCTTGTTTTTGTTCTTGTTGAGCACTAAAGAAAGTAGTAGAGAGGTTTTACCTTTGTGTTCTCCAGGATGTGATTAGGCTTTTCACTCTTAGGGATGACTGCAATACCCTGCTGCACATGGTACCTCAGCAGTACCTGGGAGAACACCTGTTACTAACAAAGGAATACACACACTCACACATATACAGTAGACACACTCACACTGACCTGTGCAGAGCTGCGTCTGTGCTTCTGCGCTATGTCTGATACGACTGGGTCCTCCAGGAGCTTATGTGGATCAGTGTCTCCTCTGAACCTAAAGGCAAGATAATCATTCACAAGAATCAGTTGGCTCGATGGGTAGTTTCTATCACTCCATATTTCACTAGTCTGATGCTGCATCAGTCTACATCAGGAACATCGAAGACCCGCCCCACCTCGGCTGCAGTCACTCATGTCGTCCTCGATCCTTATGAGCTGTAAATGTACTTCTTATTGAACTCACGCTCAGAGGTGGTGGATCAGATAAGGCTTAAAAGAAAGAAAGAATAAAACCTATATAGCATAACAATGAGGCTGGGTGTGGTGACATCACAAAGCCAGACTACATCAGTAAGATCCTCCACAACTCACAAAGTCCTCTGTGGAGTTTATGAGGAGTCCACAAGGAGCTCTTCTCAGGATCCACATCATAGAACAAACTATATAAAAGTAGTAGTAAAGGAAGAATTAAAAGGAATGAATTTATATATATATATATATATATATATATATATATATATATATATATATATATATATAAAACTGAAGCCAAAGCTTAAGTACCTTAAACCTGCATTCTTCCTAATATCCAGCAGGGGGCGACTTTGGTTGCAAAAAGAAGTCTGATTGTATAGAAGTCTATGAGAAAATGAGCCTACTTCTCACTGATTTATTACCTCAATAAACATTGTAAACATGAGTTTATAGTCTATGATTCCTTTTTCAATTCTAGCAAGTTAGCTCTACTTGCCAACATAACTTCAAATAGCAACATGCCGGGTGCCGGACGGCGGTCTTCCCTTCAACATTGTGGATGTAACCTTCAATCAAGCTGCTGTATTCCTTTGTTTGGATTCTTTTGGGGATCTTTACAGACTTTATCTGCCCGCATTTGATTGTTTCAACACATAGCTGGGGTAAAGAAGTCATATGTTTGGACCATTTCACCATAGCTATATATCAGTCTGACTAGTTTACGGAGATCCTTCCCACCTTGAGCGTGATGTAAGAGCAAAATGGCCATTGAGTGAATCTGATGAACATGATTTTTTTCACAGATTATCTGTCTCACGTACTACTGTCTATATCAGTTATCGTTAACTTTTTATCAGCAGCTTTAAATCCATACTGCGTGACAAAGATTGATCCCATTTGTAAATAAGAAATGGAAAACAGCATTATTTCTCTGAAGAGTGGTGTGAAGATGATAAACGGTTGGTTATAGGACAACAGATACAATTATGTACAAAGAAAACAACATCCGAGTTAACTGACTTGTTTACAAGCTCTAGTTGTAACTGTGCAGTATGAACAAAGTGGATCTATGTCAGAGGTCAGGGGTCAGGGGTCAGCAACCTTTACTATCAAAAGAGCCATTTTAGGCACAAAAAACAAAAAAAATCTGTCTGGAGCCGCAAAACATTTGATCATTGTGATGAAGGTAACACAGTTTATAGTCTAAGTATATAGTATATAAGTCTAATGCAGTGAGGGCCAAAGTGGAAATGTACTACGGAGTATTAGGGTCGGAGATTTCCAGAATAAAGTCAAAATATTACGAGAAATAAGTCGTAATATTACGAGAATAAAGTCATAACTTTATGAGAGAAAAAAGTCGTAATATTACGAAAATAAAGTCGTAACTTTACGAGAAAAAAAAAGTCATAATATTACGAGAATAAAGTCATAACTTAAAGAGAAAAAAAAGGTCATAATATTACGAGAATAAAGTCATAACTTAACGAGAAAAAAAAGTCGTAATATTACAAGAATAAAGTCATAACTTTAGGAGAAAAAAAGTCGTAATATTATGAGAATAAAGTCATAACTTAACGAGAAAAAAAGTTATAATATTACGAGAATAAAGTCATAACTTAACGAGAAAAAAAGTTGTAATATTACGAGAATAAAGTCATAACTTAACGACAAAAAAAGTCGTAATATTACGAGAATAAAGTCATAACTTAACGAGAAAAAAAGAAAATAACACATCAAATTACTACTTTATAATATTATGACTTTATTTTCATAATACTATGACTTTATTCTCGTAATATTATGACTTTATTCTCTAAATCTCAGATTTTTTTTTTTCCCCTCAATGTGGCCCTAATACTCCGTCGTACCGTCGTACCATAGACCTACAACAATGATAAATAAAAATGAAAACAAAGAACAGTTATTCATTTCCATTTTAAAAAATCCACAGGGAGCCACTGGAGAGGAGCTGAAGAGCTGCAGGTTACTGACCGCTGATCTAAATAAATGTGTCCTCTATGGATCACAGAATGACCTCTGAGCATGAGCACCCCTTTGTCAACAGGAACATCCAGGTGTTTGATTGGTTTTTAACCATCAGTCTGAGTGAGTGGAGTGTGTGAGTGATGCTGCATGTCTTACAGCTCTGAGGGTCTCCCCGGCGAGCCAAAGGGACTGTAGGCAGTCAGGGCGATGTTCATGGATTTACAGAACTCTATCATCTCCGTCTGCACCAGGTAGGGATGTAGCTCAATCTATGGATCATATAACACCAAACAAAAGCTGAATACATATGGACGCCGATCTAGACAGAGCTTGGTAAATTTCTGAACTTGGATTTATAGTCAGCTGCTGAGCAGGACCAACATTGTTTGTTTAATGTCAGTGATGATGTGACGTCATATGATGTCATTCATCATTTAATGCAATATGATGACATCAAATGACACTAGTCATCAAGTTGAATTATGTTTTATGATGTCATGGATAAATATTCATGATTTATTGCTGTTAAAATCGTCTGGCGTCATTATAAGGCGTCGTTGTGTGTGATACTATGCGGACATATCATCCCACTATAAGAACGTAATATAAAGTAAAGCCATTCTCACTTTTACTCTTGTTCCTGGAACTACATTTCAGTCCTGCATAGGAACTAAATCCAACTTCCAACCAGAGTGCCTCCTCTGTTCCTCATGTTTAAAACGTTCTCTCGGCAAGACGAATAATAATTAATGTGAGCTCTATGAGGTGGACAACCCAACTGAGGTCGGACCGCTCACTTTTTACTTGCAAAATAAATGAAAGGGGATGAATGGGTCCATACTTGAAGAGGTACGAAGGTATAAGGAAATAATAATGTTTTGAATGAACAGACCTTCTCCTGATAACAGTACGTCAATAAAGGAGGTAAACATGCAGCAGCCTACCTGATTGACAGCAGGGGGAACCCTGCACAGAGAGAGAAGTCTCTCCAGCTGCAGGATGCTGAAGTTGGACACGCCGATGCTCTTAACTTTCCCTGAGGCCTGCAAGGCTTCCATCCCCTGCAAACACAACCACAGACAGAGACAGTTTATCACCTCTATACCATCCACCTCAAAAAGGCTGATGTTATTTCACTGAAAACATTCTAGATGTCCTTCTCATGCCAGGTAGATGTTTGTTTGGTAAGTTCTATTTAAACCAGGGGTTATCAACCTCTACTATCTACTACTAAAAAAAAATAAAAAATCTGTCCGGAGACGCAAAACATTTGATCATTGTGATGAAGGTAACACAGTTTATAGTCTAAGTATAAAGTATATAAGTCTAATGCAGTGAGGGCCAAAGTGCAAATGTACTACAGAGTATTAGGGTCACATTGAGGGAAAAAACATCTGAGATTTCCAGAATAAAGTTATAACTTAACGAGAAAAAAAGTCGTAATATTAAGAGAATAAAGTCCTAACTTAAAAAAGAAAAATGATCAAAATGTGTTTTATTGTATTCAGTAGGCCGTTGTTGAGGATGTGATGAAGCCTTGTTTTGATCAGAAAAAAAAAGAAAGTTTGTTTCACACATCTACAAACACAATAGGAGGGCAGAACCAGAGAAAATCTAATTAACCTTGAGGGAGAAAACTACTAATTTTATGAAACTATTTTTATTCTGTATTTCTGTAACTGGCGTAACAAACTGCAGTGAAGTATAAGTATATTGTGAATGAATGTGTAGAGCTGCATTATACAGTATATATAGTGGGTGTGGTGGTGCCAGTACATGTGTTCTTACCCTCCATACGTCCACATAGTCTACGTCAGAGGTCAGCATCTCTCCGTCTTTCTTTGGGAAAAGGTCATCACCCATTTTCTAGAAGAAACGTGAAGGTAAAAGTCAAACAGATGCTTCTAGCTGGGCAAAGATATGTCATGTGTCCTTTGTGCAACATAATTATAATTACTTCCCTCTTTCAAGGATATTTAGCAAACTCTGATAAGCCCGCTGTCCACTACCTGCCCAGCACCAAACAGCAGGCAAAGCTACTGTAGGGACTAGCTGGTGAATAAAGTTGAACATCTGTTTTTTTGTTTACATTTTCATTTTTAGTTATCATTGTTGTAGATCTATGGTACGACTGAGTATTAGGGCCACATTGAGGACAAAAAATAAATCTGAGATTTAGAGAATAAAGTCATAATATTATGAGAATAAAGTCATAAGTTTAAGAGAAAAAAAGTAGTAGTATTATGAGAATAAAGTTATAATATCATAAAGTAGTAAATTTACGTGTTATTTTCTTTTTTTCTCGTAAGTTATGGCTTTCATCTCGTAATATTAAGACTTTTTTTCTCGTTAAGTTATGACTTTATTCTCGTAATATTACGACTTTTTTCTCGTTAAGTTATTACTTTATTCTCGTAATATTACGACTTTTTTCTCGTAAAGCTATGACTTTATTCTCGTAATATTACGACTTTTTTTCTCGTTAAGTTATGACTTTATTCTCGGAATAGTATGACTTTTTTTCTTGTTAAGTTATGTCTTTATTCTTCGTAATATTAAGACTTTTTTTCTCGTAAAGTTATGACTTTATTCTCGTGATATTACGACTTTTTTTCTGGTTAAGTTATGACTTTATTCTCGGAATGTTACGACTTTTCTCTCGTAATATTATGACTTTATTCTCATAATATTACAACTTTATTTCTTGTAAAGTTATGCCTTTATTCTCGTAATATTACGACTTTTTTTCTCGTTAAATTATTACTTTACTCTCGTAATACTTTATTCTCGAAAATCTCAGATGTTTTTCCCTCAATGTGACCCTAATACTCTGTAGTACATTAACACTTTGGCCCTCACTGCATTAGACTTATATTCTATATACTTAGACTATAGACTGTGTTACCTTCATCAAAATGATCAAATGTTTTGCGGCTCCAGACAGATTTTTTTAGCCTAAAATGTCTCTTTTGATAGTAAAGGTTGCTGACCCCTGATCTAGCAGGTTAAGACCCAGATATTTTTCTATTTGTTTACTTATATATTTCGAGGAGTTGGTGGAGACTGAAACAGAATTAATATTGAAGTTATATTTATTATGTGGTTGGAAACACAGCTCCAATGTGATGCTCGTGTTAGCCATAACAATTTTATAAACCATTAGTGTCTTAGAGCTCTTCTCTGAGTTTGATTTGGAGGGTTTCAGCTCCCTGATGGTCATGAATCATGTAATGCTGCTTTAACACATTTATTGTTCGGGGCAGGCCCTAACATTAATAACGGTCTCTAAAGCCCCGAAAACTCATACCAGCTCCAGCCAAATAGTTTATTCCTAGTCTGATCTAAGGACCTCGGGGATAAGGGCAGGAAAAGGGGCTGTAAGAATTGAATTCTGGATGTTACGCTCAACCTTTAGGCCAACGGGGAAGTGCACGAGGTAAAGATCGAGGTAGTCCAGCTGGAGATCGTTCAGGGACTTATTCAGGCACACAGGGATGTCCTCTGGGGCATGATGGGTACACCACAGCTATAAAAAAAAAATGTACAGGACAGAAGGGTTAACAGAGAAATAAAATATCATATAAGGCAGCTACGGAAGAGGATTAGGGCCACATCAGAGCATTAATATAGCAGCAAACAACTATAGTGGAGTAATATCTACGCTGACCGTTGTGTTGTAATCTGAGCTTCTATCTGTTGTTTTAACCAGCATGCCTTTTAGTGCATGTGAGTTTCCCCCACCAGCTCACTGCTTTGCTCTCATCGTGCTCTTTAGACTCAGAATTCTGAAAATAAAGTCAAACCTTTTGCTTAAAGTCAAAATTCTGACTTCAATCTCAAAATTACGGAGCCTTCCCATGTGGTCGTGTTTACCGTGTTTACGAGAAGAGTCCATATGAACGCCCCCCCCCCCTCTTGTGATATTCACAACCTCGTAAGTGGAAAGTTTCTGAAGCTCTGAGTTCACGAGTTGTGACGTGTTTGTTGACGTTGTCAGAAATGACGGAAGTTCATGGACATTTTTCAGTACATAATAAGTTAATATATTGTAATTTTAGTCGTATATTTAGTCGTACTCTATAGGGAGGATATATGGAGAGAGAAGAGGATAAAATATATATATAAATTAAAAAAAAAAAATAGTAAGTATTTAACTAAGGCTAACTAAGGGGAAGCATAGGGAAGGAAATAACTAAATAAATAAATGAGCAAGGAACATAATTAATTCTAATAATAATTAGACTAATAATAATAGTTATAACAATGATAAAGTCAAGGGGGGGGGGCGCCGTCAGGGACCTCCAGAGCAGGTCAGCAGGGTCAACCAGGTTATTGTTTCATTTTGTACTTACTGATTTGAAGTTGTATTTGTGCATATATTCATTTCCTATACATATACACTCATACATTATTTTTTTTAAATTAATAATATCCTTCCTTAAGCTGAGCCCTCTCCTATAAGGGTCTGGGGGCGGCCCAGAGCTGACTTTTGAAAAATAAATAAAATAAAAAATAAAATAAAATAAAATAAAATAAAAAAAATAAATAATTAAATATAACATTTTTTTTTTATAATAGTTCTGAGGAAAATGTTGATATTTCCAGCAGCCTCATCTTTCTCCTCTGTCATTATGCCTTTACATTTACTATATAATATTACCCACTTGCTAGCTTGCTAACTTGTTAGCCTCCGTTGCGTCTAGACGCCGACCGTAACGTTAATATTGTCGTTGCTTAGCAGCGGTGTTCTCACGACTTAAAGGTCCCATATTGTAAATAGTGAGATTTTTATGTCTTTTACATTGTAAAACAGGTTTAATTGCTATATAAATACTGTTAAACTATCAAAACGCTCAATATACGGAGAAATACACACAGCCCGTATTCAGAAATTGTGCGTTTGAAACAAGCCGTTAGGATTTCTGTCCATTTGTGATGTCACAAATATACAATATTTAGACCATTACACGGTTTTAAACGCAAGCATGCTAAATGTGTCCCAGTTTATTTCCTGTTGCAGTGGTTGTAAATAATATCAGCTGACACAAAGTAAACATGGACCCAAAATGTTGCCTAGCAACGCAATTCCATTGCAATTCTGTAGAAATGCACTAAAACGGAGCGTTTCAGACAGAGGGTGAATACAGGTATATTCAGACAGACAGTACGAGGTGAATAAAGGGTTCTTTGAACATTACAGCATGTAAACATGTTCTAGTAGAAACACAAAATACAAGTATGAACCTGAAACTGAGCAGGATATGGAACCTTTAACCAATTGAACGCCAAGCATATCGTGTACACGACTTCTCATGTTGTAAACACGAGCTCACGAGTTTCATTTGAAGGCATCATTAAAGTCAGAATTTCAGGTTTTCCACTTTCATGCGAGGCGTGGGTATGACAGGTGTTATTTCCTTTCTCTTTGCAATTCAAATAATTCATCTGTTGTGTAAACAAATACAATGTAGAGTAATTCCACCTCCTCGTGTTGCACCCTGGCCTCGCTGTAACACATGTTCTCCTGAGCAGCACCCACCTTACTGACGATGAACATGTCCTGGCGCCTGATGATGCCCTGCTTTGTCTTGGAGCGCAGAGCTTTGCCGATATCAACCTCGTTGTTGTAGCAGCGAGCGGTGTCTATGTGGCGGTATCCAGCTGCGATGGCAGCCTCCACTGCACCCTGGACTGAGCAGCGGGGAAGAAGGGAGGGCTGCAAGAATTAAAAAAGCATTTTTAAAATAGGCCTTTCACTCTCCTACATCTCCACCACGATCTGCCATAAAAAAAAAAACATTAAAATCTTCACTTCTCTTTGTACTGTTCACGATGTAAAATGCATTAAGGAGTTTAAACATGCTGCCTATATTCTCAGAAATGATCTGTTTCTGGTCCTTGTGCTAATATCCCAAAAAGTAGTATACTTCAAGTTTATTTTATGAAGTAAATAAAAGTCAAGTATATTTCCCAAGTATACTTTATGTAGCAAGTATACTAATAGCATACTTGTAAGTGTACTACTTCAATACTTCTTGGGACTAAATTGTCCCACTTTTTAGTTTATAAAAGTATACTTTTAAGTGTACTTTAAGAGTAAGAATAGTAATCTTTGAGTGCAAAACTAGTTTACATCTAAGTTTCATTTTGTACTGCAACTATACTATGAAGTGAACTATACTACAAGTAAACTTATACTGTTGGTTTACTAGTTATATACTTGTAGCCAACTTTTTAGTTTATGAGAATACACTTTAAAGTAAAGTAAAGTTAAATTAAACTACTAGTTTAATAGTTTTTACTGCAAGTATATTTGTACGTTTTCTTTAACTTATAGCACTTAGCTAATGATTTATGCATTACATAAAGAGACTTGCTCCTTTTGCTACTTGTTGGATATTTTGTGATGAAATTAAAAAAATAAATTAGTTTTTCCTCGCTTGTCTCCACGGTGAACGGAGAATGCAAAAACGCAGAAAATTCGGAATTGAAGTAAATTCAGACCCTGAGTATGAGACATCAGTTTGTCCTGTGGGAGGCATCGTCACAGACCGAGATGCACATGATGAGTTTCATGGTTCTGTCTCGTTCTGCAATTTCAGATGTTACACATGTCCATTGTTTATAATGTGTAAAAATGAAATGGCTCCAACCAGCTTTTAAATCTTAGTTTCAATACTACTGAGTTTCAATAGGCTATGTGTTGATTTTCAACCTATATGTCACAACTTTCTGGTCCCCAGATTGAGAGGAGAGAGACATAAACACTGGACTCTGCCATAAACTACAGGATGAACAGAGTCAACATAGACATTTAAACTGAACACAAAACACTTTTCTTAAGTTATTTTGAAGTTGTTACTGAGTCAGACACCATTTTTGGTGTCACAATTGTAACACAGCGTTACAATCGACCCCAACCGTACCACCCACGACAAAAGCAACCCTGCTGGCTAGAAGCAACGAAGCTAATATTTGACAAAGATATTAAATGTTAGACAACATTATGATAATAAAAACTAGACAGATTTAAATTCATAGACATTAAAGGTTCAGACAGTTTGAGGAAAATACTACAGATCAGAAATGAGTCTTGGCAGAAAACCTTTGATAAGTATGAGACATCAGTTTGTCCTTTGGAAGGCAGAGAGGGATCATCACAGAGCATGTGCATAATGAGTTTCTGTTCTGTCTCGTTTCTGATTGGAGATATTTGAGATGTTACAACAGCCCCCGGTCTCCCCTATACCCCTAAAATCTAATTTGGCCCCAGCCTGGCCCCACCATATGAACCTCCACTGTGAGGAAGTCCCTCGCCATTTGACTCGGAGGAGGGCGAATCATCTGCCAGAAGCCAATCAGAAGCCAGTATTTTCAATTGCCTCCCTATAGGCAGACCTCTTGCGACGCATAATTAAGAACATTACTCTCAAATAGTATGCAAGAAAACAAACTGATGACAGTGAAAGATATAAGGAGTGAGTATTTAGACTACCTTCCATGTCCCGAAACCCAACGCTGGCATTCGTGTGCCATCATTCAGCTCTATGGTCCTGGCCTCCTGCGTGTCCTCCGTGGAATACATTTAACCACGGCAGGGGAAACACAACAAAATAAGAAACTCTGCACACACTTGCAGCTCACACTCGTTCACTATCAGAGATTTCCTCTTCCTCTTTTTCCCTCAACTGCTGAGTCAACGTACTTCCTTTTTCTCTGCTGATTTTACTTCTCTATCTGACGTGTTTCTTTCCTTCTCTCTCTCTCTCTCTCTTTTCTTCCCCTCTCACTGTTTCTTTCTCTCTCCTGTTTCTGCCTTATCAGTCCAGTAGTTAATTATTGGACAACACACCAAAGTACTTCACCACCATTAAGTATTCACGTGTATAGTCGGTGAGTGAGGAGGAGCATGTTACAAAGGTCACTCTTCTCACAGGGTTGGCAGTGCACACACACAAACACACTCATAATGTCGACACACACACTAAGGCAGGGTCACACTGTCAGAAACAATCTGCTCTAATATTTCCAGCTCAGCATTAGATGGTGATGTTGTATCACTTTACTGTACACACAACGTACAAATGCTGAAGATATGTAGGAGAACGTTTTTAGTTTGTATCATATCATCATCATCAATGATAAAAGTCTTCAAATATACTAATACATGCTGCAACCTTATTATCAAAAGAGCCATTTTAGGCAAAAAAAAAAAAAAAAAAAAAATCTGTCTGGAGCCGCAAAACATTTGATCATTGTGATGAAGGTAACACAGTTTATAGTCTAAGTATATAGAATATAAGTCTAATTCAGTGAGGGCCAAAGTGCAAATATACTACAGAGTATTAGGGTCACATTGAGGGAAAAACATTTGAGATTTCCAGAATAAAGTCATAATATTACGAGAAAAAAAAGTCGTAATATTACGAGAATAAAGTCATAACTTTACGAGACAAAAAGTAGTAATATAGCGAGAATAAAGTCAGAACTTTACGAGAAAAAAGTCGTAATATTACGAGAAAAAAGTCATAATATTGTCAGAATAAAGTCATAATTTTACGAGAAAAAAGTTGTATTATTATGAGAATAAAGTCATAATATTACGAGAAAAAAGGTGTAATATTATGAGCATAAAGTCATAATATTACGAGAAAAAAGTTGTTATATTATGAGAATAAAGTAATAACTTAACGAGAAAAAAAGTCGTAATATTACGAGAATAAAGTCATAACTTTACGAGAAAAAAAAGTCGGAATATTACGAGAATAAAGTCATAACTTTACGGGAAAATAACACGTAAAATTAATACTTAATTAATTAATAAAATTAGGACTATTATCATAATATTACGACTTTTTTCTCGTAAACCTACGACTTTATTCTCGTAATATTATGACTTTATTCTCGAAATATTATGACATTTATTCTCTAAATCTCAGATTTATTTTTTTTTCCTCAATGTGGCCCTAATACTCCGTCGTACCGTCGTACCATAGACCTACAACAATGATAAATAAAAATGAAAATGTAAACAAAAAAACAGTTATTCATTTCCATTTTTAAAAATCCACAGGAAGCCACTGGAGAGGAGCTAAAGAGCTGCAGGTTGCTGACCCCCTGTCTCAAAACAACTCTATCCAGGTTTTGTATGGTGTGGGTCTATAGTTCACATATTTTTAGATGGATGTGCATCAGTGGGTTGATGTGATCATTTGTTATTAAGTCTACCTGCCTAGAGTATGGTGGCCTTAAAGGACTTCTAGGTCCTTAAAGGAACGTTGCTCAGTAGTATTGAGATTCTTTTCATATTAATTTTACAGCACAAGTATAAAATAAAACATTTATTCTCTGAAAACTTCTTGTAGTGAGTAACGTCCTGTACTTTTAGCCGCTGGTGAGTGTTGTTTAGACTTGTGCTCTCAACAAACGACATGCAGTTTTCCAATACTTTATAATATTTACCCATCATGTCCATCTGTGCCCGTCACTTCTAATAAGTTATAACCTCTTGGTTGAGACAAAACAGCACACGATGATGACAGAAAATAACCTCATACGAACCACAGTAGAGCACAAGAAACAGGCCATGATCTCCTCAGAGCACAATCCCAAACTGTTTGCTTCTCCTAATCAGCAGCACCTGTGGTGGTAACTGGCATGTGGCTTATATGAGCTACCTGATGCCAGCCTCTGCCTACACCATACAGCCCCCTAGTGCTTGGAGGCATAATACACCTAACACAAATAAAGTACATGGCTTCTACACACTAGCCCCTAATTACGTCTGTTAGAAGACAAAGTATATTCTCAAACAATATTTAAAGGAGCCTTAAATGGTAGCTACTCATGAACCCATCTTTTCAGGAAGATATCAGTGATGTATTGGACTTGTTTCCATCTTCTCCCTGCAGATAGATCTCTCTTTTAGAAGAGGTAGAGCTGGGTTTCCCTTCATTAGAAGTGATTTGGGGTCAGTGCCTCAAGGTCATTTGGATCTTCCGACAGTCTTGAGATGGGGCGATCATTCAGCGTTGCTTCGGCTTCACAAAGCACAGTTTGAAGACTTTCATCATCCGAAATTTGCTGACGGAGGACAGAATTTAAAAATCTTTCTGATGGTCTGGTTTTGCTTCATTTTGCGGTAATAAACCACAGTGAAATGCATTTGTTTGGCTTCATCACACAGAAACTTAAACTTGCAAAATGTACAGTTAAAGCTGCAGCGGGTAGAAACGGAGCAAAAAAGTTAGTTTTATAAAACGACAGTAGTGCATGAGACAGGTAATCTGAAAATAAAAATCATGTTCCTCTGTGTCCTCCGTTCTCCTAATGGCAAGATTGCACAGAATGGAGGAAAACAACCAATCAGGGCCGAGCTGGACCCTTGCCGTCTCTGAGCAGCTGTCAATCACTCGCGAACTCCGATCAAATGGTCAAACTAGGCAGCGCTGATCAAGTATGAATCAATATTCTGTTACTGTAATGACTATTTCTCTCCTCAGATGTTCTCAGAAACATCTTGTAGTTACTGTTTAGCTGTAAAATGAGAAAGTTTGTGACCCGGCAGCCATGTTGAGATCTGTCGAGGAAACACCAAGCACCGCCCACCAGCCGGAGCACAGTCTCCCATAGATTTTTCTAAAGCCTGAAAACAGAGCCATGAGGAGGAGCAGAAGTCAAGTTTTCTCTCAGAACACTTGAATTACAATATGCTGAAAGGTTATTATGGAAATTTTGCCAAAATCTTTCTGCCTACTGAAGCTTTAATAGATATTTTTCTCTGTAATCCATCTATCCATTATCCGTAACCGCTTATCGCCGGGGGGGGCTGGAGCCGATCCCAGCTGACATTGGGTGAAGGCGGGGTTCCCCCACAGGGCTGACACATAGAGACAGACAACCATTCACACTCACATTCACACCTACGGGACATTTAGAGTCAACAATGAACCTGCATGTCGTTGGACTGTTGGAGGAAACCTGAAGACCCGGAGAAAACCCACACTGACACGGGGAGAACATGCAAACTCCACACAGAAGGGATTCGAACCTACGATTCTATGTAATAAACCTGATAAATACATTTTAAGTGATGTATTTGACCATCAAGAAAGTAACCTTCCATGTGAAAACTAGTAGGAAACTGAAAGAAAGTTGCTTTTAATTGTTGATAAACATGCTGCTTTTAAGAAATTTAGGGTAAAAGCTATAGGTCCAGTCCATGGTGTACACCAGCTGATCTGGGCTCGAGCTAGACGGTCCAAAAACCCCTCCAACTTGTGCTGCTGCGCTGAGAAAAGACTAAGTCTGAATATACCTTCACTCAGGACCAAAGCGAAATTTGAAAGGTTGTTAAATCAATATTAGCTCCTTTCCAACTCATGTTGACAATAAAAAAAAACTTGTCTATTGACAGACCCTAAAGACATTTTCACTGCATTTAACAGTCAAGTGTTTGCTTGCTTGTAACCTTGAGCTGAATAACCACCAACCACAGACTGAACTATAGGGTAAAACTTCTCCACACAGCTTCAGTGTGTCCTCTTTTAGTCTGAGGGAAGTTACCCATGCTCTTCTTACCACTGTTACTAGAAATCTGATCATTTGGATGCTGTTTTTCCTAAACCTCTCAGTGCCACTGATGGCAGAATGCAGATCATATCTTCAACTTGGCCATCTCCTCTGGAATAATCCCCACAACATGGAAAACAGTTTATGTCCTACCTTTCAAGTCAATTTTATTTGTATAGCCCAAAATCACAAATCTCAAATTTGGATACGACACCCTCTGTCCTTTACAGTACGACCCTCTCATCGGATAAGGAAAAACTTAACAAAAAAAAACCTTTTAACAGGGAAAAAAAATGTTAGAAACCTCAGGAAGAGCAACAGAGGAGGGATCCCCCTTCCAGGATGGACAGACGTGCAAAAGATGTCCAACATAATGAAAATACAACATAGACAATCCGTATGACAAAAAATAATACATATAATGTGAACATATGTGAGAAGGTGGATCCAGGAGGATGTCAAGCAGCTTCCCGGAGTCGCCAAACAGGTAGAGCCAGAGCAACACAACCTCCTCTCAATGCCAAACAGATAGAGCCAGAGCAACACAACCTCCTCTTGACGCCAAACAGGTAGAGCCAGAGCAACACAACCTCCTCTTGACGCCAAACAGGTAGAGCCAGAGCAACACAACCTCCTCTCAAAGCCAAACATATAGAGCCAGAGCAACACAACCTCCTCTTGACGCCAAACAGATAGAGCCAGAGCAACACAACCTCCTCTTGACGCCAAACAGGTAGAGCCATAGCAACACAACCTCCTCTCAAAGCCAAACATATAGAGCCAGAGCAACATGACCTCCTCTTGACGCCAAAAAGGTAGAGCCAGAGCAACACGACCTCCTCTCCATGCCAAACAGATAGAGCCAGAGCAACACAACCTTCTCTTTACGCCAAACAGATAGAGCCAGAGCAACACGACCTCCTCTCAATGCCAAACAGATAGGGACAGAGCAACACAACCTCCTCTCCACGCCAGATAGATAGAGCCAGAGCCCGAGCAACAAGACCTCCTCTCCACGCCAGATAGGTAGAGCCAGAGCAACACGACCTCCTCTCCACGCCAGATAGATAGAGCCACAGCAACACAATCTCCTGTCCACGCCAGATAGATAGAGCCAGAGCCAGAGCAACACAAACTCCTCTCCAAGCCAGATAGATAGAGCCAGAGCCCGAGCAACATGACCTCCTCTCCACGCCAGAGAGATAGAGTCAGAGCCCGAGCAACATGACCTCCTCTCCACGCCAGATAGGTAGAGCCAGAGCAACACGACCTCCTCTCCACGCCATATAGATAGAGCCACAGCAACACAACCTCCTCTCCACGCCAGATAGATAGAGCCAGAGCCATAGCAACACGACCTCCTCTCCATCATGAACCTTGAGAGTGGACCTGATTTATTTAATTTTACATAAAAGTGGTGACAAAACCTGTCTCCCTATCTCCAAATTGTGTTGCCTGGCTAAAATCTTGGAATCCTTGGTAAAAAATCAGCTCAGGTCCTTTCTCTCTTTGTTTTCTGTACTCAGTTTAGTCTATCAGTCTAGATTTAGGCCTATATGCACAGTTAAAAGCAAGTTTCCTTACAATGAAATATTTATAGTGAACACACAGCAGCAACTTAAAGTCTCTTGAGGTCACCTTGACATGGCTCACACAACAGAGGTTGCAACTAGGAGGCAAAGATCTTCTGCAGATTGAAATGGAAGCAGATGCCATTCAGGAGATCAAGAGGGTCAACTACTTCCCACCGTGACGCTCCACGGCTCGGCTCATCTCCAGATGGGGTTGTCTTCGAGTTTGACCCAACAGAGAAGCCCCATACGCAACACTTGTCAAAGTCGCTCACATCCTCACGCTTGCCCAGTTTTTCTGCTACCAACACAAAGTTCAAAGTTCAAAATGTTCACTTGCTGTCTAATATATCCCCCCCACTGCCAGGTGCCATGGTAACGAGTTAATCCATGTTATTCACTTAATGTTATGGCTGATCAGTGTATGTGTGCACTGTGTATTTATATAGTCATGTGTGCAGTCATATAGGAAGTTACAAAAGAATCAAGTACCCTGTATAAAGTAGAGGAAGAGAATAGGAGGGTCTGATGATGAGAATGTGTGGTATGTTGCACAGATTGTAAAACCCTTCTGATCAGTTCCTTAATGATCACTCATCTACTGTATGTATGGATGGCGTACACAGTACAGTCTTTTTATGGGTCTGCGTGTTGTGTGTGCAGAATGCTTTGTTCTGAGAGTCAAGTCAACATGTTTTTATTAGGTAACTATTAACAAAACTACTAAATTTAATTTTTGGTTCGTAAATCTATGTGTCTGTGATTCAATATGACACACAATTAACATACAAACAATATACATAGAATGTTCTGATAAAGAGTCGTTTTCTAGCACAAGCAAAGTATGCAGAAGATTATCAATACGTAACGTTTATAAAAATGGTATTCGAATATATATGTATATATATATTCACTTCCCCTAATTGTGACAGCAAAGAAGCCAGCTGGTGTGCACAGTATGCACAGTCTATGATCCTGCAGTTGATATCAAAGAAGTTACATACAAAGCATTGCACAAATTATATAAATACACAAGAATAAGTACGTTGCCTGTATAAAATATAAATATTAGGTCTGCTCATTTCATACGGTTTACATCAAAAATTACACCATCAGTGGACCATCAGATGTGTGGCTTCCAAGCTTTGTGTTGCCACAGTGGTGACGATATTAACACACATCAGATTTTTTACATTCTCTAACTTCATAACATGGTGGAACAGAATTTCAAAGTTGATTCCAGCTCAGTATACGTGACCATCCTCTAGGCTTTGGTCTCCGTGAGGCCCGGTGTCGTCAGACCGGTCCAGCTCAGCCGCATCACTGGTCCAGATCATTGCTGTCGCGGCTGCGGGGCCGATAGTGGCGCTGGCAAAACTCACTGATCCGACCACAAGCCTCCACCATCAGCTCCTCCGGCACCGTCACCACAATGCGGAAGAAGTTAGGATACTCAAACGCCTGCGAGATGGAAGAACATTGAGACTGTCAGGCATTAAAGGGGTCACACATGTTTTTTCAGATTTTATCCTAAAACAGGGGTCAGCAACCTTTACTATTTTTGATCATTGTGATGAAGGTACCACTGTTTATAGTCTAAGTATATAGTATATAAGTCTAATGCAGTGAGGGCCAAAGTGCAAATGTAGTATTATGAGTATTAGGGTCACATTGAGAGAAAAAAATCTGAGATTTCCAGAATAAAGTCATAATTTACGAGAAAAAAAGTCGTAATATTACGAGAATAAAGTCATAACTTTACGAGAAAAAAAGTCGTAATATTACGAAAATAAAGTCATAACTTTACGAGAAAAAAAAGTCATTATATTACAAGAATAAAGTCATAACTTTACGAAAAAAAAGTCGTAATATTACGAGAATAAAGTCATAACTTTACGATAAAAAAGTTGTAATATTACGAGAATAAAGTCGTAATATTACGAGAATAAAGTCATAACTTTACGAGAAAAAGGAAAATAACACGTGAAATCACCACTTTATAATATTATGACTTTATTCTCATAATATTACGACTTTTTCATCGTAAAGTTATGACTTTATTCTTGTAATAAAATGACTTTTTTTTCTCGTAAAGTTATGACTTTATTCTGGTTCAAAGAATATCTACATAATTTGATAACACAAAGTCACTTTGTAAAACTGTTTAAATTACTACCCAATCAGATTCACAGACATCCCCATAAAAGTCAGACAGAAATCATGTTTGCTCTTGGCGATGTAGAACTTGGTGCTTTGAGCAGCTCCCAGAAACTTTCATTTTGTCAAATTAGCTCTCAGAGGGAAAAAGGTTGGAGACCCCTGGTGTAGACAGATGTAGGGACAAATGGATAGATAACAGAAGAAGGAGTCTTACTGAGGCAGGCAGACAGAAGACGGACTGCTCGGTCACCAGCCGCTCAGTAAAGTCCACATCATTCTTAAATTCTGGAAAGTGATCCATGTCAATCCCCACCTGGACAAATGCAGACACACATTTCCTCTTACAAGAACTTCAAATTCATATTCAAACCTCCTTTAATGTGATATAATACTGTAGAATGATTATTATTCACATGCATGGAAAGGTGAGATTAGAATCTGAAATGAATGGATGTGAAATATTTATAATGTAACATGTTACACTGCCCATTAAGTTTGACTCATCTGGTGTATTTTAAGATGTGTTTTTTTCCCGTTAAAGAGGACATATCAAACTCACTTTTTCAGTGCTTGTGCACATACTGTATATTTGGGTATCTGGAGTGTCTACCAACCCACCAACTGCGAAATAAGATTTTTTGTAGGCTGCCTCGATCAGATACATGTGATTCAACAAGCCATTCTGATGTGGCTCCCCTTCCTATGTCACATGCAGGCTCATTAGAATATAACGCCCATAGTCTTAAAGAGACAGGTGCTAAAACGGAGCGTTTCAGACGGACGGTGAATGTAAAAATAAAGTGTTTTTTGAACATTAAAGCATGTAAACATGTTCTAGTTGAAACCCGAAATACAAGTAAGAACCTGAAAATGAGCATGATATTTCCCCTTTAAACAACTGAAGCATCATATTATTATAACACATGCATCAGTAAAAAAAAGTACAAATTAATCATCAACAACTTCCTCAAAATGATTCTATTGATTTGTTACACTTATTTATAAATATGATGATGCTGTAATGTAACAGCTGGTAATTTGCAAAGGCTTCTTTGGTATCTATTTATAGGATAAATTTACATTTTAGGTTAACCACGTCTTGAGATTTTTGTGAAAAATTGTAAATATACTACAATAAACCACACAGACTTTTAGTACTGACCATGAGGTACATGGCTCCTGAGGGCATGACAGGGTTCAGGCCGGGGACGGTGCACAGCTCATTGAAACAAATCTCAGAGTTGATCTGAGGAAGAAAACAATAAACCATCCGATCAGTCTCATGTGATGCATATTACTGAGAATAAAATACATAAAACAATTAAAAAAAAAAGTTAAACAGAGTAAAAGAGAACTGAAGACATGAAATAGTTTGGTCACATAAGTTTAAAGGGATTATGAGTAACATGGCATAAAAATACATACATTAGTGTTTATATTGCAACTCTAAACTTATATATGCTGCACAAAGTGCACAATATACTCATTTACATAGAGAAAAAGTCATGATATTACGAGAATAAAGTCATAACTTTACGAGAAAAAGTCATGATATTACGAGAATAAAGTCATAACTTTACGAGAAAAAGTCGTAATATTACGAGAACAAAGCCATAACTTAACAAAGAAGAAAAAGTCGTAATATTACGAGAATGAAGTCATAACTTAACAAGAAAAAAAAGTCGTAATATTACGAGAATTAATTCATAACTTAACAAGAAAAAAAAGTCGTAATATTACGAGAATAAAGTCATAACTTAACGAGAAAAAAAGGTCGTAATGTTACGAGAATAAAGTCATAACTTTACGAGAAAAAAGTTGTAATATTACGAGAATGAAGTCATAACTTAACAAGAAAAAAGTCGTAACATTATGAGAATAAAGTCACAACTTTACGAGAAAAAAGTCGTAACTTTACGAGAGAAAAATTCATAATATTACGAGAATAAAGTCATAACTTTACGAGAAAAAAAAGTCGTAATATTACGAGAATAAAGTCATAACTTTACGAGAAAAAAAGAAAATAACACGTAAAATAACTAATTTATAAAATTATGACTATATTCTCATAATATTACGACTTTTTTCTCTTAAACTTATGACTTCATTCTCATAATATTACGACTTTTTTTTCTCGTAAACCTCTGACTTTATTCTCATGATATTACGACTTTTTTTCTCGTAAACCTATGACTTTATTCTCGTAATATTATGACTTTATTCTCATAATATTACGACTTTATTCTCTAAATCTCAGATTTATTTTTTTTCCTCAATGTGGCCCTAATACTCCGTCGTACCGTCGTACCATAGACCTACAACAATGATAAATAAAAATGAAAATGTAAACAAAAAAACAATCATTCATTTCCATTTTTAAAAATCCACAGGGAGCCTCTGGAGAGGAGCTGAAGAGCTGCAGGTTGCTGACCTCTGGTCTATGGTATCATTGAGACTCTACTTTTGAAATGCAAGTCCCAGTAAAATATAGAGATGGTAAGAAAATATATTTAGAAATATATTCCTCATCATCTCCCTGTTTACCTTCAGGAAGCTGATGGTTTTGTTGTAAAAGCTTTGAGGTGTGTTGTTGAGGATGCTCTCCAGAGCTCCCTGGACGATACTGCAGGCTCCCAGAATACGTTGGCTCAGTTTCACCAGACCCTGTCGAATCTGCAGAGGAGACATACTGCATATGTCAGTTAGCTGAATGTAACAGTAATCTAACAGAGTCTTCCTATTCTCTCTCTCTGTTAAAAGAAGAAAGAAAAAAAATCCTACGTACCTTGGATCCAAATATATCATTCCTGTCATGGATTAGGATCCATCCCATCCTCCAGCCGGGGACCAGCCAGCGCTTAGCCAAGCCGCCGCAGGAAATGACGGGAACGTCACTGCTGAGAGAGGCCACGGACGGACAACTGCAACCTGGGAAAACCTGAGGGCAGGAGCAGGAACAAAATGAAAATACATCCAGATGGCAACATCATCCATTGTCACTGGTCAGGTTTTGAAATGGAGGCCATATTTTCGACATGTAAAGTTGAGTACAGTACAACATGTTTGGCCTTCAAGTGGGTAAAGTGGAACAAGCCGTTAAAGCAGCAGTAGGCAGTATATGGGCAAAAATTCCCTTTCAGCATATTGTAATTCAAGTGTTCTGAGAGAAAACTAGACTTCTGCTCCTCCTCATGTCTCTGTTTTCAGGCTTTAGAAAATCTAGCCCGTGACGGGAGACTTTGACCAATCACAGGTCATTTCAGAGAGAGAGAGCGTTCCTATTGGCTGTGCTCCGGCTGGTGGGCGGTGCTTGGTATTTCCTCAACAGATCTCGACATGGCTGCCGGGTCACAAACTTTCTCATTTTACAGCTAAACAGTAACTACAAGATGTTTCTGAGAACATCTGAGGAGAGAAATAGGCATTACAGTAACAGAATGTTGATTCATATCTGATCAGCGCTGCCTAGTTTGACCGTTTGATCGGAGTTCGCGAGTGATTGACAGCCGGCTCTCATATACGGCAGCTGGACGGCAGACTCCAGATCAGCTCTGATTGGTTGTTTTCCTCCGGTCTGTGAAATCTTGCAGATGCCGTTAGGAGCACCGGAGGACACAGAGGAACATGATTTTTTTCAGATTACCTGTCTCATGTCAGGATATAGCGACCGTTTTATATAAATAACTTTCTTTAATCATATTTGCTCCATTTCTTTCCACTGCAGCTTTAAATATAATTTCATTTGGAAATAGTTTTATTATTAAGAATAATATTTTTAATTTATTTTATTGATTATTTAATATTTATTCTGGCGTTGAGGGAGAACCGTAGAATAAGAGGAGAGAGAGAGAGAGAGAGAGAGGCTACGAGTGACCACAGAAAGCTGGTTTCCATTAAAGCTGAGTGGGGAGCGGCCCTGCGTCCTATTGGCCAGACTGCTATGAATGACATCACAGCAATGTACGTCTGACATGCGCCTGCACAGCTCTCCATTTTAAAGCAGTTAGATTTGGCTTGTCTCCACCCCTAGTAGGATGACATAAAACATTTGTAATAATGCTGACTGACTTTACGTGCACAGAGAGGACCTAGACTGTGCAGACGTGCACATAATTCACTGCTGAGGGTCTTATGGAGGAGAGGGAAAGAGGGTTAGTGCCCCACTGACTGAGCCTTGCTTGGCTGGTGCAGTTCACAGAATCCCTGGCCCCTTTTACCATCCAAACGCTCAGGTCATAAAGGAAAAGCCTCACCTCACCCCCCCCTACTCCAGCTCTCCACCCACCACAGGGCCTCCGTCCCCCCCATGTTCCTGCTGTGCCAAACCTCACATCTGCATTAATTGCAAACACATGCGGCCAAAAAATGCAAAGTCATTCTGGTCTGCTTGGGTGCAGTGTGAAATGGTCAGATGGTGGGGGAGGGGAGGGGGGGGGGGTTGTGGACGGACTTAAACTTTTCCACTCGCACCAACCGCTTCAACACATTTAAAAAGCACAAATGCTAGCCTTCAAAATTCAGTCTTCTTTGTGCAACTGATGGAAAGGCGCATTTTATCTTTTTTGTAGCTGTGAGTTTCATTTCTGGTTTTCTACTGAACTCTCTTCAGCTACTTGATGAACAAATCATTAAATACAGGATATATCTTGCAAAGATATAATAAGGAGCTTTTTGAAAATCTGCCTCAGCCCAGTGACAATCCAACTCATTTGTTTTAACCAGAGGACGTGTCGATAAAAACACTTGATAAACTTTAGCTTTACCAATAGTTGCTGACTATAACACCTCAACTCAGGTTCCAGAGACTCTTGAAATGAATAGAAAACAGCATTAATCCTGATTTGAGAGCCCAATATGAACAACAGAGAGGTAAACGTGATGTAATGGCCTGGCTGAGAAACATGTAGTATTTGGGTAGTTCACTTCACACTTCACTTCTTGGGAAATGCGACAACGCACCATGCGGACTACAGTCATGATAAACTGCCAGTTCTTAACCTCTTAAACCCCAAGGTGCTGGAAGGTGTAGACAGACATACCCAAAATAAATGAAGAATAGCTCTACAACTAGCAGGTCTATCTGCATGATCTTGGTCTCTATGGATAGGTAAGACCTCAGAGAATTCATCCCCAGTGTCAGTAACATTGTGACTGTTACTATGTCTGAGTAAATTGTGATGAACCAAAGGAAAAATGTACATTTTTATCCTCTCCTAAAAGAGGATGCCACTGAATTCATTCAGCAACTCCTTGACTACAATTGTGCCAAAGCAGATATAAATAACACAAAGCACATAGATTCTACAAAGGTTTTAGTGAGGATAGGACCAGGAGGACTCTCTATTTGGCACACTTGGATACCCAAAGTGTGCCAAATGGGTTTTCTACCTCTTGAAAGGGAATCTGGCTCTAAAATCCTACTGATATCCACTACAGGAGGCTATGTGCACACAATGGAGCATTTGGCCATGACATTTACCCTGTGCATCATCACATTCTACCATTGTGCACAGTATAAAAATCAATATAAAACAACAACTAAATTTTATAATTTTGACTCCAAATGGAGTCGTTTTATTATAATAATGAAATATGATCAAGTGAAACTTAGATAATAACAAATAAGATTAATAACAATGTAAATAAGATAACAAAAAAGAATCCAGAGTGAAGTATGTACATTCAATATAAAAACGGTTTCTCAGTCGCTTTGGCTCATTTTTTTAAACTTAACTTTCTCTTCACTGTGAAGTGCAATTGTCAGATCTGTTTGATGGGTCATCACAACTCTATTGCACGTCTGCAAAAGGTAGTAACTCACCCAGAACACTTCATTCATGCTTCTAAACCAGTTATTGTGTCAGTAAGTTGGCCAACGCCACCAAAATGAAAGGGTTTTGTTATCGTTTGAGCCGGACTGGTCAAAATTATTAGATGTTTTTTCACCACTCAACCCTGGAAATGTTTCTAATATAGAAATCTCTGTTTTGTTGACACTGACTGCTTACTGTACGATACCAGAATGTCAGTTCTTTCAAGCTGAACATGTCTCGCAATGAGCTTTTTAGATTCACATTTCAACATAAGGTAAAAGTTTGTGCACATTTGTATGTATGCAGTACATTTATTTGTGTAGCAACATGTGCTGTAAACAGAAAAGATCTTTCATGTAAAGTCAAGAAAATCTGCCACAAAATGACATCTATGCCAAAATAAGTAAAAGCAAAAAACAACTACCTCCATATCATAGATATCTATGGAATAAACATGCACGTCTGAATGATTTTGATAACTGAATGCATCATTTTGCACATGACGGCTCAAACGATGAAGTATTTTAGTAGTTTAGAAGTTGTGAAGAGGACGACAGTTTCACTGAGAATCAATATTGTGTTTACTCTTTTGCACACGTGCCAAAACACATGCAATTTGTTTGATTGAATGAGAAATTATAATCTGTTGTGAACAACAAACTAATTGTTTAGAGATTTGAATTTATTGTTTTGAAAAAAAATATTCTCATTCAAGAATTGAGCCAAAGCGAACGAGAAAATCTGTGATATCACACTAAGGGTTTCTTCGACAGTAGCACCATGATTAATGCTATATGCTACATAACACTGACTTGTAAAATAACATACCTGCATAAAGACCATCACCTGAAGTAGGTGAGGTGATATTCAATTAATCAAACGTGCTTTTGTATTTATCACCTGAGGAGACTGTTACCTCGGTGGAAAACTACTGCCAACTCCTACCTTATCTCCACTGTTTTATTGAGCAACAATATTCCGCCTGCCTGTCTGCCTGTCTGTCTGTCTGTCTGTCTATGTGTGGGTCTGCTTACGTGTTTGCATGACCTTCGACTAAAGTCTGACCAGTACAGACTTTTCAAGGCCGACATTGATGCCAATGCTTTGGACTGAATGTGCTGGCAATGTCGTTTTCTTAGAGTCGACAGTTCAATTTGATCATTTTCCTGTTGGCTCGCCCACGATCTGTCTCTTTGATATCTGCCTCAGTACAGTGGAGTTTATATCTAAAAGTCAATATAAAGAAAAGAACGCAAGCAGACATGACAGACCAGCTGCTTGAATAATTGTAATATAAGGACATTATATATACACTATTTGAGCTGATAATGTTTCAACTTGAGCATGAAAACTGACCTCATTACAAGGCTGTATGACTCCACTGCAGCTCCCTCACAGGTCATTACAGCTAAATAAATACAAACTATAAAAACACCTCAGTGGTTAAATGTTACTCACTGTATCTGAGAAAGACATGTTGCTGCTGTATCAGGGATGATGCACTGATCCAACTTTGTCTCTCCCCATACCGATTCTGATACCGAGCACCAATACCAATTCTCTCTTTTTCTCCTAATTTAAAATATGTGATTCTCACTGCATTGAACTCAGTGAGATCTTTTTTTTTTGTAAAGTACTGAGAAACTGAGAAAAAAGAATTGAGAATAAAGAAAAATATTTTGATAACAAGAGTCGGAGACAAAAGTTGTAATATTACAAAAAGAAGTCATAAAATGATGAAAAGAAAGTTGTAATATTTTGAGAACTAAGTTGTAATATTTTGAGAACTAAGTTGTAATATTTTGGGAACTAAGTTGTAATATTTTGGGAACTAAGTGGTAATATAACAAAAAGAAGACATAATACTATAAACAGAAAGTTGTAATATTTTGGGAACTAAGTTGGAATATTTTGAGAACTAAGTTGGAATATTTTGGGAACTAAGTTGGAATATTTTGGGAACTAAGTTGTAATATTACAAAAAGAAGTCATACTATAAAAAGAAAGTTGTAATATTTTGGGAACAAATTTGTAATATTTTGAGAACTAAGTTGTATTATTTTGGGAACTAAGTTGTAATATTACAAAAAGAAGTCATAATATTATGAAAAAACGTAATATTTTGGGAACTAAATTGTAATATTTGGAGAACTAAGTTGTAATATTTTGGGAACTAAGTTGTAATATTTTGGAAACTAAGTTGTAATATTACAAAAAGAAGTCATAATACTATGAAAAGAAATTTGTAATATTTTGAGAACTAAGTTGTAATATATTGGTAACTAAGTTGTAATATTACAAAAAGAAGTCATAATACTATAAAAAGAAAGTTGTAATATTCTGAGAACTAAGTTGTAATATATTGGTAACTAAGTTGTAATATTACAAAAAGAAGTCATAATACTATAAAAAGAAAGTTGTAATATTCTGAGAACTAAGTTGTAGTATTTTGAGAACTAAGTTGTAATATTTCGGGAACTAAGTTGTAATATTACAAAAAGAAGTCATAATATTATGAAAAAACGTTGTAATATTTTGGGAACTAAATTGTAATATTTGGAGAACTAAGTTGTAATATTTTGGGAACTAAGTTGTAATATTTTTGAAACTAAGTTGTAATATTACAAAAAGAAGTCATAATACTATGAAAAGAAATTTGTAATATTTTGAGAACTAAGTTGTAATATATTGGTAACTAAGTTGTAATATTACAAAAAGAAGTCATAATACTATAAAAAGAAAGTTGTAATATTCTGAGAACTAAGTTGTAATATATTGGTAACTAAGTTGTAATATTACAAAAAGAAGTCATAATACTATAAAAAGAAAGTTGTAATATTTTGGGAACAACGTTGTAATATTACAAAAAGAAGTCATAATACTATGAAAAGAAATTTGTAATATTTTGAGAACTAAGTTGTAATATATTGGTAACTAAGTTGTAATATTACAAAAAGAAGTCATAATACTATAAAAAGAAAGTTGTAATATTTTGGGAACAATGTTGTAATATTACAAAAAGAAGTCATAATACTATGAAAAAAAAGTTGTAATATTTTGAGAACTAAGTTGTAGTATTTTGGGAACTAAGTTTTAATATTTTGGGAACTAAGTTGTAATATTTTGGGAACTAAGTTGTAATATTACAAAATGAAGTCATAATACTATAAAAAGAAAGTTGTAATATTTTGAGAACTAAGTTGTAATATTACAAAAAAGAAGTCATAATACTATGAAAAGAAAGTTGTAATATTTGGGGAACTATGTTGTAATATTTCTATAAGAAGTCATAATATTATGAAAAGAAAATTGTAATATTTTGAGAACTAAGTTGTAATATTTTGGGAACTAAGTTGTAATATTTTGGGAACTACGTTTTAATATTTTGGGAACTAAGTTGTAATATTATGGGAACTAAGTTGTAATATTACAAAAAGAAGTCATAATACTATGAAAAGAAAGTTGTAATATTTGGGAACTAAGTTGTAATATTACAAAAAGAAGTCATAATACTATGAAAATAAAGTTGTAGTATTTTGGGAACTAAGTTGTAATATTACAAAAAGAAGTCATAATACTATGAAAATAAAGTTGTAATATTTTGGGAACTAAGTTGTAATATTACAAAAAGAAGTCATAATGCTATGAAAAGTAAAATATCCAGTTGCACGGTACCATTTGAGGTAATATATCTTATGTTATGAACGTATCCAGTGCTATCTATCACACTGGCCCACGCCCACTGCTTGCCCTCATTGACCTCCATGCCCCCTGCTCATCCAACATACCCACCTTACTGGTTGCTGATCACACCACCTGGCCTCTAATCCCCCCTGTGCTGATGTGGGGATGTCCACCCACCATCCAGAGCCAGGCCAAATACCATCAAATGAAACACAACCTCTGCTGTCACTGTGGTGAAAAATGTGCCTCGCTGGTGTTACAGAGGGCCAAGCTCTGTGGTTGTACTCACCATATCGCTGTAGATCTCATCAGCCAGAATGGGAACGCAGTGTCTGGAGGCCACTGAAATAAAACAAGAAGCATTTCATTGTTTTCACCGTGTTTGAGTCCAAATGTTCGCCTCTCAGTGATGCCAATTCAAAGCCTTTGAGGAATTTGAACTTCCTTTTCCTACTAAAGCAGACTGCAGCTAACCTTTGAGGATTTTCTGTAGGTGTTCCTTGCTGAAGACGGAGCCACACGGGTTGGATGGATTGGTAACAATCAGACAGGACGTCCTCTCGTCAATCAGGCTCTCCATGTGTTGCAGGTCAACCTCCCATGACTTCTCTGGCTGCAAATCAAAGATGTACAGTATGTCAGGGTGAGGGCAGGAACTTTACTGTGCATGATAGTCCACCCGTGTCTTGATGATGTTCAGCTGTAGTTTACTATTGCAAATTATGAGAAAGCAGCGAGGTTACGTTGATGTAGTGTTGGAAGGTGAAAGGTAGCCAGTACAAGGTCGTACAAGTCGTTGAACCTCTGGTTGCTCTTTTATTGTAACCAACTGTTTAAGTTGTAAGCCTCCCAGCAAGATGATTAATATGTGCACCTATCCCACAAGTCCTCTCCCTAATTATTTACAACAACATTTTCTCTCCACGTCTTTAACAGCACATCCTGTATGCCTGTATAGGAAGGTTTACTACACTGCTGTGTTTTTTCATTGGCCTGTGGTCAGTTGAATATGTAAAATATGTATAGTTGATTAGACAGGCACTGTTATTTTATTCGTCATGATTAGCCCACCCCAGGAACCAATCATTGAGTAGTCTACACACTAGAATATAGTGTTAATAACTGATGGTAAATAAGCCTACATACTGTACATACTATACTGTATATACTGGAACATCCACAAATTTGTTTATATTTCAAAGCATGTATATGTATTTTTTATACAATTGATGTGTATGTATGTTTTATTTTTATGATTTTGTGTTTGCTGTCTTATGTTTTATTTATGTTTTATTTTTATTTGTATTTTTATTAATTAATTTAATTTTTTAATTTTTTAATTTTATAATTTTCTGAATTTTTTTTTATTTTTTACATTTTTTAAATTTTTTATTTTTTTTTGCTTATTTACAATTTTGTTGATGTTTGAACCATCATTCCCTGTGTAGATTTGTTATCATACATTATTTCGTTTGATAAAAAATATATTATAAAAAAAATATATATGTCTTTGTTTGGGAGAGAAATTAACTCCACTGATTCATTAATGTGTCTGATGGTTAGTTAGGTTTCTATATACATTTGTGGTGGTGGCGAATGACAAAAACACCTCCAAAACTCTGATTTACATGTTGTATTTTGCTAGTTAGCGAGTTGGTCACGACACATTAATGTAGATTATACTGTAGTACGGTACATGTTTGCATACAAGACATTCGACAAAGCTCAGTTTTGTTAAATGCCGTCAACGTATGAGAGCGTTGTATGTTTAATATTAATATAACGGGTTACAGTAAGTGTCTGTGTTTAGAGCGAAGAGAGATTAAACAGCATAGTGGGGGCTGGGGATGGTACACTCCCTCCTACTTACCAGCAGGTTGTAGAGTTTGACCTCGATGCCCATGGACACAGCCAGAGTCTTATATAAGGAGAAGCCTGGGCAGGGGACCAGGATGTTGTCCCCCGGGTTACAGAGGACACTGATAGCCAGGTCAATGGCCTGACTGCAGCCGCTGGTCAACATCACATCCTGGAAGAGAGGGTGCTGCACTTTACTTTTAAGAGCATGGACCCCGAAAACCACATATCCCTGTTAACAACAACACCAACCAGCCGATTCTAGTCTTTGACTTACAATAATAATCACTGTAACAACTAGATAAACTTCCAAGACATGCACTCTCATGAGGGGTGGAAGTTACAAAAAATAACTGATAATAAAAATGGAGGTGATGAAAATGCAATGTGAATTGAATAAATTATCGAGTATATTTGATTAATTTAAAGCTGATTTGACTAAAACAGTTGCGATATGATGAAAACAGAGCCATGTTTCATCATCTTCACCGTCTTATGTTCATCATTCATCATTCACAAAACAAAATTGTGTTGAAAAAGTGATGAAAATTCTTACGAATTAATAACAGAAGTGATGAAAATGTATGTGAATTGAGAAATAGAGTGATAAATGTCAATTGATTTGTTAAACTTGATTGACATTTTATTTGAAACAGCGTTACTCTGATAATCAACTGTCGACCCCAACTGACATTTATCGTTTACAACACGCAATTTTTGTTACTTCTACACCAAAATATCAATCAAAAACCACGTCCACTGACTGCAGATCAGGCGAATATCTGCACAAAGTCGAGAGTGTTTGATAGGGCGGAGTATTATATATTATTATTATAGGCCTATTTATTATGAGCATAATATTGCAAGGACTGTGTTTATTAAATCATGCTGCTGAGAGTCATTTTCATTCACTCACACAATGCAATTAAATTTGTCATATATTCTCTGTGATTCAGATTTAAAGGTAGCACTGAATGAATAAATGCGGAGGTATGAGGAGGTGTTTGTGGGAGTATAAGCACCTCTGCCTCCAGTGGAGCCTCGGGGCTGCTGTAGAAGTTGGCCACTGCCTGTCGGCTCTTCAGATAACCTGCCGGTGGACACAGAGAAAATATTTGAATATAATATAACATTAGATCCACAGATGTTAGGGTTGGTTAAAGAGAGCATGAGATTTACTGACATCAGACAATATCGGAGTACTAAATTTCAAGTTGGCGAATGGCAACATGTAGCTGTAAAACCACGTAAACATCTCACCTTTCTGTACTTCTGCTTTTAGGGCTTTTAGAAATTACATTTCTATCATTTGTGCATTTAAAGATGTTTGCTTTAGTGTGACTCACCAACAGAAGGAGCATAGCCGTTGAATTTGTGGGAGTCTATGGCGTCTTTCATGGCCTGCAGCACTGAATCGTCTGTAGGCAGGTTTCCAAACACAGTGGGATCCCCTGGAGAACAGGTCAGATCAGTCAGATTAAGCATTAAACAAATGTGAAAACTCAGTATCCCTCTACACGTAAAACCATATATCTCTAAAAGATAAAAAGCTAGTAGAATTATTGTAAAACAAAACTAAGTTAAACAGTATAAGCTTGTATTAGTAGTATCATATCATATCGGTAACGTATTGGTCTGGTTTGTTTCCAATCTTAGAAACTAATTGGAAATCGATGATAGTCACACATTACTAGATTCATCTGAAATGTCTTTATCGGACAACTGATTTATTGTTCAATTGAAAATTTGCATTGCATGTAAGCGACAAAGTGGCTTCGTCAGTGTTTAAATCACCAGTTCAGTCATGCATAACCCCCTCTCACCTATGGAAAGTGCGATCATGGGTTTATCCGGGTTCGGAGTGAGCTTCATCCCGTCCACGATGGACCTGATGGGATTGAGCGTGTTGTTGGCCATCTCTGAGGGCTTCACTTCCCATCTCTGCCTGCGACTCTTGGCTTTGGTCGGATACAAGCTGCCGTTCACGCTGACGTGGTGGACGCCGTTGCCGTGGACTCCCTTCCCGCCGACGCCGGTCCCGTTCAGGCCTTTGCCGTTGACGGTGCTTTTGCCGTGGACTCCGTTCCCGTTCATCTGAACCGAGTAAGATTTGTTATCCATCCTGGAACTGATGAGGATGATGGACGATGAGCGTTAGAGACGCACAATACATTTTCTCAAAACTGTACAAACTTTATCATTCTACACCTAAACAGTAAAGATGTTTCTGAGAACATCTGAGGAGAGAAATAGGCATTACGGTAACAGAATATTGATTCATGTTTGATCAGCGCTGACTAGTTTGACCGTTTGGTCGGAGTTCGCGAGTGATTGACAGCTTCTCAGAGACGGCAGCTGGACGGCAGACTCCAGATCAGCTCTGACTGCTTGTTTTCCTGACATGATGGGCGCTGCAACCTGCTTTATCTACCGTATCGGGCTTCCCAGAAGGCACTTTTGCAGTGATATTGTGCAACATGGAGGCACTGAGTAGTCCACCAGTGGTTCTTTTTACTTCAGTACATTTATCTGACAGATTACTTTATACATGGAGATTTCATCTTATAAAATATAATGGTTTTTTTTTATAATTTAAACCCTAGATAAAATACTCAAAATTAGCTCCCCTTCAACCAGCTACAACTTTAACATATTAATCAATAATAACAATCATATAATAGTCTATACAATATTTATATTAATGTAACACTCTGAAAGGGGTCATTCTGCCCAATGAGCACTTCTACTTTTGATACTTACAGTACATTTTGTTGCTAATACTTGTGTACTTTTATTAAAAGTACAATTTTGAATGTAGTACTTTTGCTTGTACAAAAGTGTTGCTACTTTTACTTGAGTAGAGGATATGAATGCTTCCTCCAACAGTGGAGATTTCTCTCTGGAAATTCTGATGTAAAACTGCAAAAAATCTGCATCAAAATTGTTGTTTTATGCATAAAAATCTCAGAATAAAGTTTATGAAAAGAAAATATGCTATTGATCACATCTGGTTCTGCATATTCAGATAGATTATTATCAGACTTTCTGTCTTAATTCTGCTCTTTATTCACAAATTTGTATTCTATTATTCAGTCATCCAAAAGTCATTCTGTTCCGTTTGTGTTACCCTGTAACTCATCACGTAATAATTTAAATGTAATGAAAGCTCATAATGTAATAATCAGCACATAAAATAAGAAAACCATGAGCGCATAATGTAATAACAGTTTTGTGTATAATGTAAAAACTTATTACATTATAAGGACAGTATAACACTATAGATAAAGTTTAAAAAAAAAAGTTGAATAGTGTAATAAATTCATAGTGTAATAATTTTGAAAAAGAGTACTTTCCTTGTCTTCTTAAAGCGTAGGAGCCCTTATATTTTTTATTTTCTATTTTATTATAACCATGTTTTTTATTTAGTTTAGTGATTATACTTACTTTATTTTGCATTATATTCTGTCCCTTAGTTTAGTTGTACAATATTCACTGAGCTTCAGTTTCAGAGTTTAGTAATTATGTTTCTGTGTGTTTGTATTTTGGGCTGTTTGTGTTTCTGGTTGTAAAAAAATGTTAAAGTAAACATCGGTCTAATAGTAAATATGCCTCTGGCATCACCAGATGCCAGAGGCAAGGGTTCCCCGACTTAAAAAAAAAAAGGAATTTATATTTATATTTTTATTTATTATTACAAATTATTAAAATGAATGCGCTGACTTTATTACATTATTCAGCTTTTATTTGGTCTAGTCTTATAATGTACTCATAAAGTAATAACTGATTACATTACGAGCTCTTATTACATTGAAATTATTACATTATGAGCTATACCGTCTTCATAGAACCGACAGAGAGGTGATAGATACATAAATAATGAATTATTGTTGTGCAAAACCAAGAAACTTTGCAACTTAAAAACGATATATTCTCCCAAAACATCGTTTTCATTTAATTATCATGCAACTCTATCCATAGTTCTCTTGTTTAATGTCAGACCATTAATTGAAAAGATATTTTTAAAAAAATCATATATGCACTTACCTCATTAAATATAGAGCAGAAAGCAGCAGAGCAGGTTTATATCTCTTCCAGGAGGATGAACAGGAGCCTAAATGGTAACGGATGCTTTACGCTCGGTTATATAGGAAGAGCCCAAAACATGGGTGTTGAACCCGGCCCATATTTCCATTGGTGGAGACTGAGGGTTGTACCATTACACCCCTCTTACATCACTAATAAGAACCATACCGCCTCGAACCTTTGACGGCATCAATCATCGGCGGGTCTCACGCGGGCGACAACACCGTGCGTCACGTGCACCGACATCAAAAGAGAGAGAGGGCGCAAAGTGCGCGTCCATGAATACACTGTAGCAGGGAGGATGAAACTGAAAACTATGTAAATATTCAAATAGTGGATGTATTTTAGCTTTGCTGAAAATAAAGTAGACATACAAGTATGGAGGTAAACATGCACTCCTTTAGTGCTGGTGCATACAGTAAGGGTAACTGGAGGTTATTAGCCCCTTTGCTTTCATGGTGCCAAAACAAGAAGTTACTTATTCATGATGGGTATGACATACTAATACCTGAGTCAACAAAATGTCTTCATGTGTCACAGTGTGACAGTGATGTGAGCCTCTCTAGACTGTCCGGGCACATTGTGTGAAATCAATATGTCAGATAGACAAACAGTAGTTTCTACAAAACACACGCATGGTGCATGTGTGGTTGTGCCACTGAAAGCATCTTTCCCACAGTTCTCTGCTGTTTGCAGTGAGCTCAGTGAGCAGCCTATGGGTCTGGCTTTGAGGCAAAAAAGCAAGTCACTCTTTAGACAACATCTCTGGTTAACTACTCCTTACATAATAGAGTCAGTCTTTAACTGTGGGGTTTCCTGCTCAGCATCAGTTCATATTACAGTCCCTTTGAGTGAAATAGTGCCAGTGAAGGTAAGTAGGTCCTCTGAGAGTAATAACATGAAAAGTGGTTTTAAAAAAAAAGAAAAAAGAAAAATGGAGCAATAAAAATGAAAAGGTATTTTTGCACGAATACAAAAATGACTGACAAACAATGAATTTATCCCACAATACAGTTAGTTTTTTTTTTTTTTTTACAATAGACAATACAATATAATGTACCCTTATACAAAATAACAGAAAGAAAATGGGTACATGTCAAGAACAAGTGCAGAGCTGCCAGACGACAGCAATATAAATAAAACAGGAGGAGCCTTCAGGGTAAAGAGTGAGAAAAACAAACAGACGAAAAACACACATACGAGTGAGAGACTGCCAGAAGATACAACAGCGCAGCAAAGTTCATGAACTAAACCATCAGGTCTTATCAAGCAATGTCAAAAACGGCTTCCACACCTTTAAAAAATTGTTTTGTGAATTACATTTTCTAAAGCATTTCTTTTAGCCACCTTCCTGAAACATGGTGACGATGGAGACTTCCAATTTAATAATATTAATATTATTTTTGCCGCAATCATGCCTGCCCAGAGAGTCTGCTTTTGATGGGGGGGAAGGGCCCTTGTCCTTGTCTAAATATTGCCAAATTACAGTCTGTCTGAGTGTTTATTTCATATTGTTTGGAGAACCAATTAAATAGGTCACACCAGAAGTTACCCAATACTGGACAGTGCCAGAATAAGTGTGACAGTGATCCTCCTGCAATACTACATCTGTCACAGATGGGGGAGAGAGAGTTCATATATCCTACTAAGTTGAGTAATGTCGGTGTACGACTTTAAATTGTATTAATCTATATCTAGAATTGTTAGAACAGCTCTGTATACTGGACAGGCCCTCCTCCCGTAGTTCGTCTGGCACTGGAACGCCCAATTCTAGATCCAGAAAATTATTTTTAAAAGCATAAAATAATCACTCGTTTTCTTCCCAATGGGATTTAATAAGACTAATACAAATTAAAAAAAATGGCGCCAGCATTATCCTTTAATATAAAGCCATTCCTTTGCAGGGATGTAACCTTTTTGTGGACACTTTTATTGTCCCTTATACCTCGACAACAAATATAAAACGTGTCTTAAGACCAAATCCGGTATTTCCTGAACACAACACGAGCAAAGGACTGGTTTAAGTTGTTGTGAAAGTTCTTCTGGCTGCTTATGTGGCCTTTAAGTTTGACCTCAGCATTCTTCCAAAACTGCAAAGTCATTGTCTAGTAGGCTTCTCCATCGAGAGGAGACCGCTCAGTTTCATAAATCAGCATGGTGGGGGAGTCAAAATGCAATCGACACAAATAGTCAAAGCTTTACCTTCAGAGTTGTTTTACTTGCAACGTGCATTTACGTGCTAAAGTGTCACAAATTTAGATTTAACACGCCATTAACAGTGCATGTTAATGAATGTGATTCTTATCTCATTGGCAGTCATTTGGAGGTTAGTCTCCGGTACGAATCCCCAGACTGATAAATGTAATTAGGGAGTGACGTGCCATTGAGCAAGACACTGAACCATTTCACCAGTGCAGTTGCCAACAGGACGGCTCCCCAGTGTCAGGGATTTATGGATGGGTGGGTTAAACATGTGGCTTTCACCCAGGAGACCAGAGTTCCTGTAGTTATTTTAACCCTCTGAGACCCACAATAGACCCGTTTTTGTCTTTTTTTAGGGGGGTACGGGGGGGGTAAATAAGTGGTGTACATCATCTGAAAGCTGGGAACCTGAAGATGAATTTGAGATGCAGCTCAGCACTGTGTGTGAATTTGTCCTAGTCATGAATAAACATGAATGAATGAATTATTTCATTATTCAAAATAAGCTGTGAAACTGTATAAGAGCTTAGAACATTATGATATAAGTATCTGATGTCCATCCCCATGCTCTATTATGTCTCATGAGTTGTTGCAGCAATTTTTGGGTTGATACCATTTGTTACACAGATTTGGTGCTAAATTTAACCATTTTTTTATAAATTTATAAAAATTATCAATAATCCCTCCAAAATACCACATTAAGACACCAAGACCTTGAGGAAGACCAGAGAAAAAGACATGCATTTTTCAGTGATTGGATGGCGAGCACTTCTGTTGTGTAAACTGCTCAGAAACCCCCTTATTGTCAATCTAGGTAGGAAAGCCATCCATCCTCTGAATGCTCTAGGTCTCTAGTTTGATCCATCCATCCTCTGAATGCTCTAGGTCTCTAGTTTGATCCATCCATCCTCTGAATGCTCTAGGTCTCTAGTTTGTGGCTGTAAAGTTTCATGAGGCTGTGATTATCCTAGAGATCACCACAGGTCATTTTATTCAGTGAGGTCAATGAAATGGCTCCTATGGGGACTAACATCATCACACATGAATACAGTTGGGCTCATTAGATCCACCAGAGTCTCAGCTTTACAGTGATACACAATTTATGTAATTCCATCCAACCTACTAGAGCCTCTGAAAGACAGTAAAGTCAGTCAGGATCGTGGGTCTCGGGGTTAAAAGCTGCTGTGATCACATAAAAGAAACCAATCACTTTAAAAAATCATCTTAAAAAACGAAGAAAAAACAACGCAGTGTTACTTCATCAGTCGTTGCTCTTCAGCCTCATGGTGGGAACATGCAACATCACATGTATCTGACGCAACACTGATACGAGGAGGAACCCAGTAAACATTCACAGCTAAGTACACTGGAGAATAAAAATATAAACAGATGCAGGCCTTCAACTGAAAATGCACCCTAAAATAGAATTACTGATTATTTTTTGACATTTTCTGATAAATTCTAATAAAACATGTAACGTGTGCCCACCGAATCAGTAACTAATAACCGGATGATATCATCAATTCAAGCAGGATGCTGTGATTTCCATCTTATCTATGCATTGTCGATATATTAGCTTTATTGACTTAAATACTGTGAATGTCATCAGATAAATTCTGCTTTTCGGGTGGGTTTTCCTTTTAGTAGGGAGTTATATAATAAGTCAATACTCACACAGTATATCCTTTGGAACTTTGTACCCAGCCATTCAACCAACACTGTGTCCGTTTGCCAAGAGCCTGCTGGGTCATTCTGTCTCTCGCTGCTGGTGATCGCAGTTGTGCACAAACAAAACACATGCTATTTGAACAGAATGCATGAATCCCAAGAAATCAAGATAATAAGGAGAATTAATAAGAGCAAAGAACACTTTTAGCAACTCCTTCCTTTTGTAGGGGCTACATTACTGGAGACTAACTGTAGGTGGTTTGATGCATGTGCATGTGTGTTGCAGATAATGGAAACTAATGTTTTGCATTAGATTTTTTTTTCATATTAAAAAGTAATTCAAAGAGTTAATTAGCACCAGGGTGAGTATAATAAGGCTGGGACGATTCACCCATGTCCCGATTCGATATTTGGGTGCCTATTTGATATTTATTGCGATTTTTGTTAACTTTTTTAACCCTATACCATGAAGGGAAAAAGTTGAATCATACACTTCTAGGGACTTTTACTTTGAAAAATATCTAAATTAATCCAGTAAAAAGGTTTGATTTTCAGCATGTATGTAGTCAGAGATGTCCTGAAGTCAAATATATCAGGATCATTGTCAGCAATTATTTATTAAATTATTTCGGGCAACCCAAAAATCGAAGAATAAAGACATTTCCCTCACAGATTAGTGGTATTTTCTTTTTAATTTATAAGGGACATATAATGTTTTATACTTCTGGTGAATATAATCCAATCAATCTTAAATCCATAGATGTATTTTGTATATACAGTTTCCTTTGTTAACACCTTATTTTGAAAAGCGGACGTAGTCCCACGTGTCTACTTCCTCTAACTTCTCCAAGTCCGTCTCTAGCTCTCCCGTCAGCTCCGTTCTCTTTATCCATCCATGGTCAGCTCCATCGGGGCCGTTTCAATGCATTTAACATAAATGTCAGTATGTGGGTGCTCTACAGTTGTAGCGTCGGCCCATTTGACCACGGAGACGAGAGCGACGGCCGGCTCGACCGCACGTTACCGCGATACGATAACGTTTCCTGTCCGTGACAGAGTTAGCATGCAGCTTTAGCCGTGATGTCTAGCTCTGCTTTTCCTGCAATGTGTGAAACCCAAAGTGTTTCCATCCTTTACTGGATGTGTAGTGTTTACCACTTTGGATTTAACATGTGAGGGTGCAGGTCGTATCCACGACGACTCTCCAACGTTTTATACTTTCTAGTTTCTGCTCGCTGTGGTTTGTTTTGGTTGAAGGATACGGAACGGATATGACGTCACGTTACTCAGACTACAACAATAAAAGCGGTAACTTCCTTCTACCTCCACATAGACTCATATGAAGCAAATATATCGATTCTGGCAATAATAAAGCTTCTGATCTCGGGTCAGGTTCAGGTCTCAAAAGGTCTCAAATTTGGCAGTACCAGTTGGGTTGGGTCTTAAAGGGCCAACGTGTAAAATCTGGCCAGAATTTTTGTTTAAAACATTATAAAAATGAACTAACATTATGAACAAAATGTGAGGAGGTTATACATTGTTGACGTTATGCCAAAGGCGTCCATGTATGGTTACAGAGAAGCTTTTCACGTTGAAGGTACTGGGTCCGTGGGTCCGTGTATGTTTTGGTTGTTTGTTTATTGGATTAAATCCAAAGTGTCCTAGGGTCACAGTGGGCAGGAGGCCAGCGGAACCTGTGTACCGGTTACACAAGTTAGACTCAACACAGGTTAGACACTTAACAGTCAAAGCAACATATTTCCTTTGCATTTTCTGTGTTGAGCTTTCTGTGCGGGATTTATCATTCAAGGGTACATTTACAAATCAATCCTCAGGTCAAAAACCAGTAACCAGTGTCCTGATTTTACCTCCACCACAGAGGCTGGATGTATCTGCTATTCCCTCCAACAGCACTGTGTAAATACACACATGCAAACAGAGGGCATTGCTGTTGGCCTCGGTGCTGACCCTTGGTGATACGCCGTTCAGGTCTACACCAGTTATTTAACAGTCTTCTACGTGCATTTCACTATCATGCGGCCATTTGGTGTTGAGTCGTGCCACCGGACACATTGCCATACAGAGCTGACTTCCACTAAGCTGATTGGCTGAGAGGTGGCCGGCACATAACTGGCCAAAGAAAAGAAAAGCAGACGTGACTCCTAGTGGGCGGCCCATGGGGGGGTATAGGTCCAACTTTGCCTGAAGTGGATACTAGTCCTTTGTACACACACTACACGCTACACTTTTTAAATGGGAGTATTTGGTGGCAAAAAAAAAGACTTTTACTAAAACCAGGCTCTTTATATCACCATGAAATGGACCTTGTAGCACAGCTGAACTCATTTTAGGACTTTAAAGAACATTTATCTCTACAGCACTAGGCACAAATGGCTCTACATTGGATCCCTTTAGGATTCTACTTCACAGCCATGCTAACGGCTCTATGAGGCTGTACTTATAGGCACGCTGGTGCTTTATGCTAACTTCAGGGTGCTAACATGTAGCATGTTTACCATGTTATCTCAGCGTGTTTACATGCTAAATTTGCTGATTAGAACTGAACACAGCTGAGGCCGATGGGAATGTCATTAGTGTTGCAGGTCATAAAAAAAAGGTGTTTTCTTCTTTCTTCTGGACAAATAAGCTAAATTCTGTCTGAACGCAGCCTAATGAATGACGGTAATCCACAAATATCAACCTCACGGTGGTGCTAGAGGAAAAGTCAGGGGGATCACCAATCGTAAGGATATATCATCTTGGATTCATGACTGTACAAAATGGTGTATCAATCCATCTTGTAGATGTTGAGATATTTCACTTGTTTATGTGTAAATGTTGATCTGCTGATGGCGCTAGCATTATCATTACATTTCATCCCCTGGGGACCACGAAAGCCTTCATAAAATTTCATGGCAATCTATACTACAGTTATAGAGATATTTCTGTCTGCACCAAAGTGTTGCTGGACCGACCGATCAACAAAGAAACATATCACAAGGCTCTGTTGAGAACCCCACTGGGTTATTTATTCTGATTTGTCAACAAATCTAAACTGAGAACCATTTTCTGTGGTAAAAAAAACACCCAAACATTCAAGAAACACCAGCTAGGAAAAGGAAATGCTATGATAATAATTGAGAACAGATGCAAGATGGTGGATTTCTAGCTCTCACACAGCAATGTGTATCAAAGATCTTTCTAATGGTGTGCAACAAATATTTACAATAACCATTTTTTGTTCAACAGTGCAGTCACCCCCCCTCAATGAGAGCTGGGAGCCAGAGGTCTAAGGTTATGTATGTCCTTTAAAACTCAAGCAGTCTTTTAAAAGTGTTCACAGATTATTCAAAGCTGCATTAAGAAGTTTTTTGGCTACTTGGGGGGCCACAACAAGCTCCACAACAAGCTAAAAAATAACTCACTTTGACATATTATGGCCTTGTAAAGTTGATGGGTTCTAACTTCTTAGGAATCTGTTGTCTGTTTACACATTCAACAGACACAGAGCAACATTAGCAGTCATTTGGAGTCGTGTTTCTATCCACCTATTTGTGTTGCTCTCCATTTAGCTCTGCTTTTAGACTCCACTTCTGAGAAAAATATCTGGCCCTTTGGCTAGTTGATAACTGGCGGAAACCATGTTGTAGACACAAGTTTTCGATACACTGCCCCCTACAATTTGGGAGAATATTGGTTTCGGTTTGGAGTAGAAAATAAAAGTAAATAAAAGCTTGTTGCAGACATGACGTCATGGCGCCACAAACAGACTATAAAGTAAGAACACCACAAGCAAGCCCACGTCTTGTCTTCGTGATTCTGTCAAAATGACGACGAATGAAGAGGAGATACTTTATCGCCCTGCTAAAAACGTAAACTCTGCGGTGTGGGAATTCTTCGGGTTGCACAAGAAAAACGAAGTCCTTCTTGATACCGCTCCAGTGTGCAGGGAATGTGTGGCTACAGTATTAGCCAAAGGAGGTAATACTTACAACATGCTGCATAGTCTCCTTCACAATCATCATGCTGAACATTTTGCCACCGTAGAGCGAGTAAGTTGTAATGTTAGCATAGCTAAACTTGTGTGTTGAGTTATACGAGTACAATGTTAGCATATCTTTGTTAGTGAATGACTACGTTAGCTAGCTAGCTCACGTAGTCATTCAGAATGACTAAGTTAGCTTGCTGGCTAAAGTTGGGTGGTGTTGGCTGCCTGGGACCTGTTGGTGATGGTGGGTTGCTCGACTAGTTGAAGCCAAGCAATGCTAGCCTACCGAAACCCGCCAGCGATAGTGAACCGGTTGGCTGGCATCGCTTGGCTTTGGCTGGCTGGGTTGTTCGCTATCACTGGCGGGCCCCGGCTGACCAACACCTACCGGGTCCAACCAGCCAAGTCCCGGTTGGCCGGCACCGCCCGGCTTCAACCGGCTGTAGCTGGGCGGTGTTGGCTAGCCGGGACCCGCTGGTGATAGTGAATGACTACGTTAGCTAGCTAGCTAATTTATATGCTAATTAAAGTTGGCTAACTTAATTGAGGTCTGTTCAACAAGACAGTGACAGCTTGTACTTTTCTTGTGGTTCGGCAGCAGCATCCAAGAAACGTGAGAAATCATCAGGGAAAGAAAAAGGAGGTCAGCTCAGCCTATTTATTATATTCTATTTGTTTATTCAGTTCAGACACACTCACTTCCATGTAAAATACACTGTGATCTGCTGTTTTGGAAAGAAAACAAACAAACGTTGGACCAAATAAAGTTAAAGATGTATTTTAAGTGGTCGCGCAATTTTTTTTAATGATTACGCGATAATATCGTTATCGGGATATTTTTTGCCACGATAATCGTACTGAGAAAAATTTATATCGTGACAGCCCTAATTTAGAGCACTGACAAGTTGTTCTTCAAAAATAAATCTGTAGCAAGATTGTTTATGTTAAAAAAATGTAGTCTTGGCCAATATATTGTTATCAGTATTGGTCAAAAAGTCAGTATAGGTCAGGCTATAGTCTGTATGTTCAAATGTTCGCATATATACTTCATATATGCTCCTTGCAGTCTCATTTACTCTAAAAGCCTTTACACACGATGCGCATTTGCAACACTTTTTTTTTTTTATATATTTTTTTATTTTAGCTTTAATAACATATTACAGTACATTACAAGACAGCACAGTATAAGACATAAACGAACATAACAGAACAAAACGCAAAGACAAGACAACAAATTGGGGGAGGGTGGGAGGGGGGAGAACATGTAATGATTGGCAATGTTGAGGGGGTACATGGTGGGTTATTGTGAGTTATTGTGTTTGATCAAAACTGTGTGGGATGGTATAGAGGAGAATCAGCTCTGAATGTACTGCAGAAAAGGAGACCAGGTGTTGTTGAATGTGGTTAAGTTGTCCTTTACGGTTGATGTGAGATGTTCTAAATTAGAGTGGTCGGTTAGCAGATTGAGCCAATTGGATACTGATAATTTATTTCTGTCTTTCCAGTTGAGTAATATGATTTTCTTGGCCAGGGTTAATGCAATTAGTATGAATGTTTGGAGATGTTGTGGAATTGACAGTGTAGAGAGGTCACCTAGCAGAGCGATGGAGGGGGAGAGGGGGATGCTGAGATTGAGGATCTTGGATAGCTCTCTCATGACCTCCGACCAGAACCGCCAAATTGGGGTGCAGAGCCAGAATGCATGGAAGTGATTGTCTATTGCAGTTGGACAATGAGTGCAGGTGTTGTTGTCTATGAAGCCCATATTAAACATTTTGTGAGTGGTGATGTGTGTTCTGTGTAGTACCTTGTATTGAATTAGCTGAATTTTTGAGTTGGATGACATGGCGAATGTATTGTTGCATATGGTTTTCCAGTTGATATCTGATTGGTGTCTGTTGAGGTCTGATGTCCATTTGTCTGTTGGTATTGAAACTGTGTTGTCGTGTTATGAAAAGAGTTTGTATATCTGTGATAGCAATCTTTTGGGTTGAAATGACTTTAGTTTAAGTAATAGCGGAGGGGTGAGGTTGTGGAAGTTATGAATATCAATTTTCTTTTTTATGGTCTCTTTCAGCTGTATGTACTGGTAGTGACATTGGTGGGGTAGGTTGTATGTTTGTTTAAGAAGGTCAAAGGTCATGAGAGAGCCATCACTGAAAATCACTGCAACACTTTTTCAATAAAGGGTCCCGGTCCCGGTAGTCGGTCCTCTGCCTACGCGAACCTATTCAAATTTGCGTAGGCAGAGGACCGACTACCGGGATCCTATTGACCCAGAGCAGCGTCTGGCAGTTTATCTGAGGTAAGATGTTGTATAGCCGAAGCTACTGTAAGCTATTTTATTGAGTTTCCTTTTAGCGAAATGCTCCGAGACTGAGTGAATTTGAGTTCCCTCTGGTAAACAGTTATGCAGTGTTGGTTCGGACTACGAAGCCTCTGTGTTATTGTACACTAGTGTACATATTAAATATCTATGTTTCGCACCACGTGATTGGTTGATGCCTTTATTCTCGGTGCGAAAGCTCAGAAAAGTCAACCACGTTCCGTAAAAACGTTAATTGTACGAAAAAATTAAAACACCCTTTAGGGAAGTCTTTTCTTTTTAAAGCGAGGTTTGTAATCAGGGTCACAATCAGGCGAGTCCTCACTGTCCCTAGAAGAATGACTGGAGTAAAGAGTGTTCACATCAAAAGAAGAATCTGCATCTTCTTCCTCCTCCTCCTCCCTCCTGTCCTCATCATTGTCATCATTGCCGCCTTGCAACACAGGCTCTACATATCTGGCGGAGGAGCTCCACTTTGTCACGCTGGAACACTCCTGAGAGCTCAGTCTGTTAAGACTCACATAGGGCTGTAGCAGCTTGGACTGCAGCAGCACAGCCTGACTTGGCAGCGATAACCTCAGCTGGGCTCTTCCGACTCTGCTGGTCTCAGACCTGACAGCCAGGCAATCGTTGTTGGAGGTAGAGGAGACAACGGTGGAGCATGCTAGGGTGTTTGATTGAACGGGACTGATGTTATGTGTATGAGGTTTGATTGCGTTCTGAGGGACAACTTGTGGAGATGATTCAGTAGATAAAGGGATTTGGTTAGCAGCACAGACTGAGGATGGAGCCCCGGATTGTGAAGTAGCATCTTCTGTAGGAGGTCCAGAGACATTGGGTAAGGGCGGACAACTTGTCCACAAGGTAGTAGAGGTCTTTGCGAACTGCTCAGCTGAAGGGTTTTGACTGAATCCGTCCAGAGCCTGTGAATGTCTGGTGGTTGTACCACCCCGTCTGAACTTTCTTGAAAGTTTGGAATAAGATTCTTGAGTTGGTGGTTGACAGCTGGTAGAGTTAGATGCATCCTGAGATAAAGGAGCTGTCTGCACTTTGTACGTTGTGTTCGGGGGTTTTGTTGGGGCCACAGTGTCTGGTTGGTCAAACGTAGTGTCTTTCATTGTTCCTGGAGGTATGGCGTTGTTCCCTGAGGTATGGCGGTGTCGAGAGGTTAGCACCTGAGGACTGGAATCGGAAGCTACCTGTTTGTTACTAGACATGGTGAAGCGATTTAGAGGTGCTTGATGGGGTTTAAAGGTAGGGTAGATCCTTTTGACAGAGGCAACGTCTATCAGTTGGACCACCGGAGACAACAGGACGGGCAGCTGAGTGTCTCTGGACGTAGAGGGCTGTGGCAGAAGTTTGGTTTGAGACGTATCACTTGCCAATACAGTTGATCCAGAGCTTTGCTCATCTCTGGGGTTTGCTTGTTCAGATGCCTGAAGATGGGTGGAGGTCTGTGGAGATGGATGTTGTTGGTCAGGGGGGCATGGGATGAGGTCAGAGGGCGTGAGGTCCTGTGATGAAGTGGTGGATGAGGACGACTGGAACAGTGGGGGGGACGAGGAAACATTAGCCTGAAGCAGCACCTCTTCTGAGCACTCGTCAGGACATTCCTGCAGGATGCTCTTCACCCATCGTTGGTGTTTGGAGCAGAACTGAGGGGAGGAGGCGGCCTCCTGAACACGTTCACTGACTTCCTCCTTTGCCTTGTCACTGCTGTCGTCCTCCACCCTCTGGACTACCTCTCTATCCTCTTCTGTTTGTTGATGGCTGCTAACATCTGATACATTGTCATTCTCCAACACAAGAGTTCTGTCTTTGGGCACATCTTGGTCAGCATCCTCTCCTCCCTGAAAAACCTCTGGCTGAAACTGTAGGAAGGGAGTCTTGGCTTCCACTGACTTGAGGAGAGCCTTTGAAGAGCTGCCATACAGAACAGACTGTGAGAGTTGAGAGCTTTCCATTCCATTCTTTCTGTGTGCTAATGACTGAGAAATGCTGCCCGGACGACAGGAAGCAGCATCTAAAGGAACGGAAAGGCAGTGTAGATTAACAAATGTGTAATTATCATCAGAAGAAGAAATGCATTATGGGCTAAATGTAAACGCAATCCTTTGTTGCCATTGGCAACACTCAAAGACTGATTGTAACACATAAGGACACACAAAGTACAATTAGATCTTATTCTATAAGATGTAGAAGAGTTTCAACTATGTTGAAGAGGAACTCTGCATATATGAAAAAAAGGTGTCTGATTAATTGCTTGATGTCACTTGAGTCAGCGTTGGTTGGGGCTGAAGACTACAAGTTTGAGATGGAGGCGTGGAGTTAGTAAGGAGGAATCTCACCAGACCTCTGTAGCCCGCTGCTCATCTGTGCTGCAGGCTACGGGTTCCAGGCTACATTAGCTGCTACTAGCATAACTAACCGATTATTAACCGTTAACCGACAAGATTAGTGCGTTGCATGCAGCGGTGCTATTTTTAGTGCATAACAAGCCGCCCAGCTGCAACGATAAGCCGATGCACAAACAGGTTAAATCCATCATTTATCACCAGCTGCAGGGTATGTGCACAACAGACAGCCGAGTCCTCTGTTCACCCGTCTGGGAGAGTTACTGTAGCAGCCATGACGCTGCGTGTGTTGTCCCAGTATGTCTCCACCGTATCATTTAGTTTAGCTGCGAGGTTGTCAGCAGTGTGTCTGCCCGGCGTAACGATAGCGAGTGACTGACAAACCGTGTGTGCTTGTGCTACGCTCACAGCTGTAGCAGTGAACAGTCTCCTGGTTAGAGAAACAACTGACGAGTCAGAATTTAGTGGGTGGGATTATGAGTGGGGACTATGGCAAGCTGTTGCAACATTTAATAGCTAAACTATCCGGAATTAACATTACAGATATCCACAATTACATTGTGACTAGTCAGAGTTCTTATCCCAGATATCTATAAGGTCATCGTGACTAGTCCAAACAGTTAGAGATATCTGTAGTTCAGTTCTAACTATCCTAAATAACAGTTACAGAAATCTCAAACCTCATTATGACTAGTCAGAGTTGTTGTCATGACGTTGCTCATCAAGGCTTCCCATTGGATATCGGCCCAACAAAGCATCTGAACAGCGTCAGCAGAAGCTTTCGCTAACTCGGATAGTTCGGTAAAGTGTGAAAGATATCGACAGATTCAAACTTCCCGGATCAATAACTCAACAGAGAAACATAGTTCAAACACCAGCGAGGGCTCTTTCTAACCGTAGTAAGGTAGACAACGAGCTACAAGCTCATTTTAAACACAACCAGCCTTTAGTCCTCCGAGCTGGACACATGATGGTGATTTATAAAGTCTGACGGTGCACCAGCACACAGTAACAAGATGTTAAGTTGGTACTCTCACTCACGTTTTGTGTCAAACATTTTGCTGGATATTCATATTTTCTAGGGGTTATCCAGACAATAATGAACTATGAGATGAGCTCATATTGGAAAATAGGGGATGACGTCATGAAATTACCTCCATCAATTTCTATATCGTTTTTACAGTACTCAGTACGCATATGCAGTACTCGATATAAAAGGGAATGAAACGGTAAAAACAACAGTAAAATACTAGAGGGTAAAATTTTAAGTTACAACAAAGAGACATCGTCTTGTTTTCCACACATACGAATATAAAGTGAGCTTGACATGTTGTATGTTATTTGTGTTTTGTGTTGGGAGGCGTTTCTTACCACAGAGCAGCAGTTTCTTTAGAGTTGTTGCTATGTTGGTGGAGTCAGACGTAATGACTCCCAACAATAGCTTCTCCTCCTCAGTCACAGGGCTTTCTTTCTTCAGTATCTAGATCACACATTTGTATATATGGCAAAAAAAAAATGCATTCAATGAGAAATTCCTATCATGTCATTTTTACGGCCCTTCGTGTTTTCAGGTAGCCTGTGGAGTTTGTGACCGCTTGTATCGCTATTGCGCATTGTTTTGATGAGCGGGCCTCAAGAATGAACTCTTTGTGTTTTTGGTGAGAAAACAGAAAACTCTCCAAGGTTCCTTAATTACTGAGACAAATATTTACTGAAAAGAGCATTACAGTTACAGTACCTGCAGCAATTATCTGAAATACAAGATAAAAGCTTTCCTTTGTGCAAAATTTGACATCATCACACCATCCGATCGTGCATCTCATCTACTAAAATGATTTTTTTGGCAACTCTTTCAAAAGAACACACACCTTGTCGATGTAGGTATCTCCTGGTAACACCGTCTCCAACTCGTGTAGATAGTGCAGCAGCCTGTCCTCTACTTTCTGGGCATAATGTTCACCATACTGCTGCTCCATCTGATTCTGAAAGACAGCAAGCACTCAACACCTGGAAACAACCCTCCTTCACACTTCCTGTAATTTGCGTGCAGCAATCATACATTCCAAAATCTAGAAAGTAAATAAGAAACAGAAGCTGGGTTGCACAGGAGGATAAATCATGGTGTTGGTTTCCATAACACCATTTTTAATCCACAATGTTGCTCTACATTTGTCTGTTTGTTTGTCTGTTCCAGATGTTTCTAATTCGAAGAATTTTCTAGCATGTTTCCCCACAAGGTTTACAGTTTATAGTTTACACTGTTTATTAGATGATGCAAAGCATGTATTACTCCTCATTACATCACTATTTGGATGTTCTCAGTACATGGACAGCTCTATATTTGTATGGTATGCATAAGGATATATGTTTAAATGTGGGTCTGTAGTGCACCCTGCTGGAGAGCAAAGTTAGGGGCTGAGAGAGAAAACAGTGCTTATCCAACACACTGAGAGACTACATGCATGCAATAACGTGAGACAACACGGACCCATCATTCTCTTATGATCCCGGTGAATATGGCAAACTGTTTTAATATTTAATATATACACAGGATATTCATTAGAGATATCTGCAACGTCATTCTGCCTAGTCAAGACTCTAATTCAAGATATCCCTACCTCTATTCTGACTAGATAAAACTCTAATTTTAGATATTTTGACTAGTACGATTCAAACTACTTTTTCCATTCATGTGTTTGTCATTGCAGATATCCACAATTCAGTTGCAGATATCCGTAATTCACATTGCGGATATCTGCAACTGAATTGTGACTAGTTGTAATTCCAGTTTCAGATATATACAATTTAATTCTGACTAGCATGAACGCACGCATGCATGAACGTGCGGTACACTTAAGGGTCCCGGTTTGGGGGTTTGAAAATATGCTCACCCTACCCTAGACAGTGTCTTAGCCCACTACCATCGTTAGCTAAGCGTTAGCTAAGCAGTGTTAACTTAGCTGACCTTACTTGTTTCACCACGTTAGGCTAAGTTAGGCAGCTGAGAACTGCTCAGGTTCTTCCCGAACTCCTAGACATCGCTGTCAAAAGAAACATTAAATAGAAAGTAAAGGTAAAAGTATGAAATTGTACACTTCGTAGGACGGCTTGCATTCAAACGCGCATGTAGCTATTGTAGGGAGACGCCACCGCGGTAATGGCGACTCGTTTACTTCTGGTTCTTCCCCGGATTTGTGTAAAAAGAACCTTTAAACTTGCATCCTTCATTCTAGCAGTTACTTCTACAGTTATAAGACGGTGTAGTGAAGTAAACTAACCTTAATATAATCTTCAAGTTTGTTCTTGTCCATAGTCAGTGCTTGTGCCAGAGCCTTGAAGTCCAGATGGTTCTTCCTCATTAGGAACATTTCACGTTGGCTCTGTGCAGGAAGAAGGACACAAAACTTTAGTAACAAATTGGTAAGTTTTTCATAGCTGCCATAATTTACTGGACAATGCTGTAAATTACATAATTGTCTAGCCCATGAAAAACTCAGCACTAACTTCAAACATTATCTTCTCATGAAGTTGATATGGCTGACGTCAGCAAACAGCTGCCTATTTTCAGATATAGAAGACGTGGGGCAACATTATCATTCATCTGGAGTCGTGTCTGCATCCACCTGATGAATGTAGCTGTGATATTCACTGTCCTTTTAGATGAACCACAACAGTAAAACCAAAACAATGAGCTAAAAGTTGCTAAAAATGCTCTGTAGTGTTGAGGGGGACTGCAGAGTCAGGTGATACTCAGGTGAACCCTTTCTTGGGTGACCATATCTTCAAACCCCCAAACCGGGACCCTTAAATGTCCCGCATGTTCAGTGCGGTACATTTCAGGATCATGATGGCTAACTTGGCGAACCTGTGGCGCATTTGAGCACGGAGTGGGATCAGAAAGAAGGCATTATTATAGGGTGGGGCATCAGAGGCTGTGACATCATGACTTATCACATTCACTACTTTCACCCCCTTTAATCACAGGACTATCCCCACCATAAGACTGACAGTTTGGCAGTCCTGTGGAGAGTTTTCCTCAGAGGAAATTGTTGTCTGGACCTACGTACATTATTTTTCTACTTTAGTTTTGAACCCGAACAATCTCTATCACATCACGCTGCTCGCCGAAGCCACACATCTACCTGCAGGCTATTATAATTAAAATTGTGGAGCTCAGACATTTTGTCCAGGATGGAGACACCGGGTGAAAGACGGAACTGACGGTCCTGAGCGAAATGCCTGTTGATGCGCAGAAGGAACTGTGTAGAATAATTAATCAAAATGACACGTTTGATGTGCACATAAGCACGGAGGGTGCTGTGGTTCAAAAACTGCACTAAATGTAACCAGCGGATCTTCCGTGTCCGTGCGTAATTGTGGCTTTACAGCGTGCAGCATCACTCTCTATAGAGACTGCAGCGGTGCGCTGTGCTGGCTCTCTTATCTCATGCGCACAAATTAATTAATGAGTGGAACATGATAAACGTCTATGTAAGTATGATATTATTATTTTAATTGTAGTGAAAACCGGGACATTTTGAGTGTTTTACAGATATTTGTCGGGACTCGGGACACGTCAGCTTGAAAGCGGGACAGTCTCGGACAAACCGGGACGTCTGGTCACCTTTCACATTACAGCTAGTCATTTTTAGCATTGTTACTATAAAAACAGTGATTAGTGCAGCTTTAAAGGTAGAGTGTGTAACAATTAGGGGGATCTATTGGCAGAAATGGAATATAATATTAATATTATTAAGTATGTTTTTCTTTAGTGTATAATCACCTGATAATAAGAGTCGTTACCTTAGAATGAGTGGTTTATATCTACATAGGGAGCGGGTCCTCTTCATGGAGCCGGCTGCCATGTTTACTACAGTAGCCCAGAACGGACAAACCAAACCCTGTGTTAACTTTTCCTGCTTGGACCAGAGTCGATAACATTATTCGCTCCAGAGCGAGAGTACTTCCAGGCCACCGTGGTTCTCCTACACGCTTGGCACGTGGGCGAGGTTGCAATCTGCAACCCCACCACTAGATGTCACTAAATCCTAGACACTGATCCTTTAAGTGAAATTGTTGCCCCTGAATTAATACCAGTCAAGGCTAAAATCGACTGAGTGAGAAAACGGTAAATGTGTTTCAAAGATTTATAAATATGAAGAGCAGATAGTTCCAAAGTTGGATACTTACACATTGATCCTGGTACTGAGGGAGTTTACTGGAGAAGAACTGGTTGATTTTAAACACAGTATCAACCATTCCTCGGCCCTCGCTGAGCATCCTCATAATGACCTGGAAGCAAAGAGGGAGCGAGAGAGAGGGAGATAAACATAAAGCGTGAAACTGAACTTAAAAAATATAAATAAACTTTAAAAACACAGCCATGGATCAACTGCAGCTGGAACATGTAAGTAATGATCCCACCACTCATCTCCATACCATGGTCTTGAGGCCAAACATGATCTTCATGTGTTTGATGGGAGCCACCAGTCTGGGTAGAAGTCTGTAAGTGGCTTCCAGAAAGCTCATCACTCTCTCAAAGTGCTCCACGTCCCTGTTCTTCACGATGGAGTAAACCTGGGCAGAGGCAACACGCAGCCTCCACGAATCTTCAAGGCTCAGAGGCTGGGAGTCCACGTCCGGCCAACTGGGAGGGTCCACAACTGTGAAGAAAATCAACATGAAGCACGTCACATCCTCCTCTGATTTTACTTTCATTGCAACTGTCGATTTCAAGAGTGATCTATTATGTTTTGCTGTGACTGGCCTAAAAGGTTCTTTATTTAATCTGAAGTTTGCGTTCAAGTGCAGTTAGGTTCGGGTTTTGTAACGAGTAGTTTGCATGTACTTCACCTGTGGTGGAATAAGTATTTAGATCTGATCTAAGCAAGTGTAAAAATACAGTGTTAAACGTCCTGCATATAAAATGTTACTTAAAAGTGCTAAATGTGAGATTGGTAGCATTTTTATAGCCTATGCACGGCTCTCAGCCTGGCGACAGCTGAGCCGGCGGCTCGTAGTTAACGGTGCTAACGGCGCGAACAGTGAAAACAACGGCAACAGTGCTGACAGAGCTAACAGCGTTAACCTGGGAGGGAACCGGAGGGTTGGTGCTACTCTTCTGCGATGAGGCCGTCGGTCAAGACAGCGTTAATTTGTCTGACTTGCTCTGGAGGCTGGACTGCACGAGACGTGGAAAACCAGCCCGTTCTCATTCGCAGTGCGTCAAATACCGACACCTTGTCACGGCCGTCGGCGTTAGATACCGAAGCTTATGGCACCCTTTAGCGTCGGTATGACACGCACCAGGCTTTCCATTAACTACATTGTGAACCCATCCACCTCAATATTGAATGCTCAGGGAAAGTGCACCAGGAGTGTGGTGACGTAGCTTTAACAGCGAAAGAGACACACCGGGTGGGCGAGAGGTGAGGTGGATGGGTCCAACAGACGCAAGGCTTTCATTGTTATGCAGATGATACCCAATCATATCTATCGATCAAGCCAGACGAAACCAACCAGTTAACTAAACTTCAAGCATGCCTTGAGGACATAAAAACCTGGATGACCTGCAATTTCCTGATGTTAAACTCAGACAAAACTGAAGTTATTGTACTTGGCCCCGAACGCCTCCAAAACAAATTATCTAATGATATAGTTACTCTAGATGGCATTGCCGTGGCCTCCAGCACCACTGTAAAGAATCTGGGAGTTATCTTTGATCAGGATATGTCCTTTAACTCCCACATAAAACAAAGTTCAAGGACTGCCTTCTTTCATCTACGTAACATTGCAAAAATCAGGCACATCCTGTCTCAAAACCATGCAGGAAAATTAGTCCATGCATTTGTTACTTCTAGACTAGATTACTGCAACTCCTTATTATCAGGCTGCTCCAATAAGTCTCTAAAGACTCTCCAGTTGATCCAGAATGCTGCAGCACGTGTACTGACAAGAACTAGAAAAAGAGATCATATTTATCCTGTATTAGCTTCTCTGCACAATAGAATTTAAAATCATCCTCCTCACCTACAAAGCACTAAACGGTCAGGCACCATAATATCTTAAAGAGCTCATAGTACCCTATAATCCCACTAGAGCACTGCGCTCCCAGAATGCAGCAGGGTTACTTGAGGTTCCTAGAGTCTCCAAAAGCAGAATGGGAGCCAGAGCCTTCAGCTATCAAGCTCTTCTTCTGTGGAACAAGCTCCTAAGTTCAGGCCGGGAGGCAGACACCCTCTCCACATTTAAGAGTAGGCTTAAGGCTTTCCTCTTTGATAACGCTTGTAGTGGCATTCCGTCTGGATCCCAAAAATAAGCCACAAACGAGCTGTAGGCACAGTAACTTCAGTCTGACGCGAATGACAGGAGATGTAATCCAGTTTAAAACGTTTACTGAAAAAAGTTATATTTTTTACATTGTGTCACACGGTAGAAAAACTATGTGCTCCCGTGCCTAACGCAGCTCTCAGCCAGACTCTACTGCACACTCACTCTCTCACTATATTAAAGGGAGCATAAATTATCAAATTTCAATATACATGCATTTGTCTTTTTACCCTTTTTAAACATTACCTAAGTCAACTACAATGACTAGAAATTATGAATTTGCATGTTTTTTAATTTAACTAATATTTATAATATTCACACAAAAGTACAAGCTGTCACTGTCTTGTTGAACAGACCTCAATTAAGTTAGCATGAACATCACAAGGCGCATCTGTCTGTGCTCTCTCTCTTAATGTTTTATAGATACGAATCTTCCGCTGTGCAGAGGATTGTGGGTCAGAATAGCCAGAAAAGCATGCTGGCTTGCACACTGTAAAATACAACCGGATGCGGTGAGATATCCTGGTATTTTTGGCAAACTGCATTTGAACTACTATTTGTTTGGACATACTAAATCTTTTTCTTTCATACTAAATAGTATGGTAGTATGGGTATTGGAATGCACAGAGTGACGCCCGCAGTCGAGCACTCCTCTGTTGTTAAGAGCCAGACGAGCTTGTTTGTGTGCTCATTCTCCGGGGGAATATCCATTAGACAGTCTTCACTTTGACTGATGTCTTTTGGACCAAGAGTTTTTGAGAAAAGTAGTGAAAAGTAACGCCTTCGCCTGTGTAGGAAGATCATTAAGCTTAACGGTGTTCCATACAGAGCGTGATTTCAACGGCGATTAAGGAAAATTTTAAAATGTCAAAATGTTCAATTGATTTAATAAACGTTAACTTTATTTATGTTTTATTAAATAACACTGCTGCAACATCAATATTGGGCGCAGGAGTACGTGCAAACAGCGTCTGTGTTGATTATCTGTTAATATTTCTGAGTGAGCAGGATGGTGGTGCAGCTGCAGAATGAGGTTTAAATAGGCTGTGAATAGTGAATGTGTTAACAGAATTTCAGTGACTGTTTAAATGTATTACATTTGTTAAAGTTTCTGAAATAAAATAATAAAAAAATCATTAAAAAAAATAAATAAAATGCAAAAATTAAATTAAAACTTCAACTTCATCAACTATAGTGTGAACATAAAGAGGACTGAGGCCCCATTAGAGCTGAAACAGAACTGAGTCCTCTTTCAAATGAACTACCAATGTTTGTTGGTCCACTTTTTGGTCCACTTTAAGAGGACTGAGTTCGGTTCGTTTAAAAAGGACTATATGTGAAAACACCCTTAAAGGCACACGGCCAGCCCGGCTATGTCAGCAAAGCACAGAGAAGCTCGGATTACAACACACACAGAGGGAGAGAGACTTCATTCTCTGCTCAGATAGACATTACTCCTCTATATCTTTACATAGATAATAGTTGTTTGCTGCTATATTAATGATCTGAATATCGAATTTAGCACGTTTAACAAAATGTGAGTTAAAGTGATTCCTGTATGTTTTAGTATTTTGGTCAGGATAATCGTGACATGAAATCAGGCGGCTTCTCACATGGGAGAGCTCTGTGACTAAAGGGGGTGAAAGTAGTGAAAAGCCATGATTGTCACAGCCTCTAATACACCCAGCGATAATAATGCCTTCTTTCTGATCACTCCCAAAGTGGGAGGAACAAAAAGTCTGCAGGTGGAACACGTCCCTGCTGCCTTCAGATGGTTGTAAAGAGCGTGAACAGTGTAAAGGAAAGGCCTTCAATAGGCTACAGTACGAAGGCGCACCAGAGAACACAAGTGTTTACAGGTTGATAAGAACACTTCCCAGCGCCTGACAAGCAATTATAGCAAAAACAACCTAAAGCAGCCCAAACTCATGACATCATCAGACGTCAAATGATAAATCAACGTTACATGTAAAATTAATACGTTATTTGAAATGATGTGTTCGATCTGCATCTGCAATTTTTTGCGAAATGCACGACAGTTTGCAATCATTGAATTATGCAAAATGAATATAACTTAGGGGAGACCGGGGGCAGTTGTAACATCTCAAATATCTCCAATCAGAAAGAAGACAGAACCATGAAACTCATTATGCACATGCTCTGTGATGATTGTGACTCTAACATTGCTTGTAAACACATTTGATGACTGTTAACAAGTAGAACACAAATACAAGTTACCTCCATAAAAGTATCCAAATAGCTCAAGAGGATTTTGGAGTAATGAAATCAAAACCAAAAAAATGTTACAATTACCCCCGGTCTCCCCTACTTAGTTTAACCCTCCTATTGTCTTCCCGTGGACCGTGCAACTTTTGGTCTGGTTTGACGGTTTATAAAGCATAAACTATAAATTATCACCTAATTCTGTGTTAGCCAACCTCGTTCCAACTCATTACCACAAGTTTTACACTTTTTGGGGGGGAATTTATGGTTAGTAAACATTATTTCCATGAAATTACACTTAATTTGTGAGAAAAAAAAGCAGAAATTATTAATTATTTTGACTAGTATCAGAGGAACATAATATTGATGGATTATCACAGATGGGTATATGTCAAAGTATAGTCAGAATATTATTAATATTATAATTTAAAACATTTTCAATGGCAGCACATAATGACACCTTTTTAGCTAACTTCATTCCAACTCATCATTTTCTGTAATTTATGGTCGATAAACTTAATTTACATTAAATTATACCTCCTTTTTGAGTATGAAAACCCCCCCAGAAATTATTAATTAATTTCATCTATTTTATTTTGGGGCAATCAGATGAAAGAAAAAACAATATTTATGATATAATGAAGTTTGAAAACGGATCAAATTTGACCCGAGGATAAACAGGAAGGTTAACTATAATTTATGTAATAATAATCAAGCCTTATACAAACGAACCTTATAGGTAACTGGGGTAATAATAATGTAAGATTAGATTTATTTTTCTGTGCAACAGGATCCACTTTAAAGGTCCCATATTGTAAAAAGTGAGATTTTCATGTATTTTATATGATAAAGCAGGTTTAAGTGATATATAAATACTGTGAAAGTATCAAAACACTCAATCCATGGAGAAATACACACAGCCCGTATTCAGAAACTGTGCGTTTGAAACAAGCCGTTAGGATTTCTGTCCATTTGTGATGTCACAAATCTACAGTATTTAGACCATTTCACAGTTTTTAAACGTAAACATGCTAAATGTGTCCCAGTTTATTTCCTGTTGCAGTGTATGTGAATGACATCAGCTGACAGGATGTAAACATGGACCCAAGCTGTTTCCTAGCAACGCAATTCCGTTGCCATTCTGTTGAAATGCGGTAAAACGGAGCGTTTCAGACAGAGCGTGAATACAGGCATATTCAGACAGACAGTATGAGAAAAATAATGTGTTTTTTGAACAATAAAGCATGTAAACATTTTCTATTAGAAACCCAAAATACAAACATGAACCTGAAAATGAGCAGGATATGGGACCTTTAATGTCTGACCTCAAGCGTAGGACAACCGAACAACCGATAGCCAAAAAGGTGGCACATCACTTCTTACATCATATCACTCTGCCAATCATCACTCACATTACTCATGTGTGGTCTCTGACACCATCTGTTTTTTCACTGCCCCTTTAGTCCTATTCACGTTGTTCACATGTATATAATATTTACACTACTGTTATAGCACATAATTTATTTATAATTTATTTATAATTTATTTATATTGCACATATTTATTTACCTTTTATTTACCCTTATAACATAATTTTACTCGTGCTCTTATCCCTTGGATATTTTTTATTCTTATTTATTGTATGCCCTGTCCGAGAGACCTTATTCCTATTCTTATTCTTATTTCTATTCTTATTTTATTTTATTTTATTAACTGTCTTTTGTTAGAATCTGTGCTGCTGTGAAAATGAAATTTCCCCACGGGGATAAATAAATTGCTATCCTTTCCTATCCTATCCTAGTACAAGCAAGTGAAGGTGTGCCATATTATATAGTTCCAGAACTCAATTAAGGAGCAGAATACAATATGTATACAATGTGTGATTGCCATTAATTAACTTGCATAAATTCTAGATAATAAATCTGAGAAAAATAAGAAAAATAAATCTAATCTTATAATAATTAATTAAACCAACCTGCATGTATTTCCATCATCTGCTCCTTCCATCAGAGGACGCTCAGCTGCTCATCAGCCCTCCAGCCTGGACATGTACCGGCAAGTTTCTGCACAACACTGAACACTGAACTGTTCTGGGATCTGTTTAAATCACTTCCTGTGTCAAACTCACTTGGCTGTCAAAATAAAAGCTTCGCGACAGAACTGCGCTATAACAATACGATGCGCTTCACAACGTGTAGACTCTTATTGTGAAGGTTGATGACCCGGAAGTAGTTAGGCAGAGCCGTTGACATCTCTCTTCCTCCCACGCTTCCACCTTCAACCCTGGATATATGTGGTCCTTTACTGTTACCATGGAGACGAACACGTTAGTGTAAGGTAACGGAACGATGTAACGTCTTTTATAATGTGTAGCTAGCCTACTAGGCGAGCTAGTATCAGAGCGTATATTCCATATATAACCACACCAACGGGCTAACGACCTAGCTTTGTGGCTGGTGGAAGCTGTTGAATGGGCGCGCATGTTTCACAGCACCTGGGCACCCCGTCGGCGGGGGCGGGGTTTGGCGTTCTGCTGAGCGAAGCTCTGTTGAACAGAGGGAGCGCTACGTCAAACTAACCACATACTGTTAACCCGTGAAGATAACAGTTACAGTATATACATGATAAAATGACTAACTGTCTTATGACAGCTCCACTTTCACAATGGCACCTCCTGTGGTAGTAGTAGTATGTTTTTATAATTTGTGCCAATTCATAATATTACGAGAATAAAGTCATAATATTATAAGGTAGTAATTTTAAGTGTTATTTTCTTTTTTTCTCGTAAAGTTATGACTTTATTCTCGTAAAGTTATGACTTTATTCTCGTAATATTAAAACTTTTTTTTCTCGTAAAGTTATGACTTTATTCTCGCAATATTCCGACTTTTTTTCTCGTAAAGTTATGACTTTATTCTTGCAATATTCCGACTTTTTTTCTCGTAAAGTTATGACTTTATTCTCGCAATATTCCGACTTTTTTTCTTGTATAGTTATGACTTTATTCTCGTAAAGTTATGACTTTATTCTCGTAATATTAAAACTTTTTTTTCTCGTAAAGTTATGACTTTATTCTCGCAATATTCCGACTTTTTTTCTCGTAAAGTTATGACTTTATTCTTGCAATATTCCGACTTTTTTTCTCGTAAAGTTATGACTTTATTCTCGCAATATTCCGACTTTTTTTCTTGTATAGTTATGACTTTATTCTCGTAAAGTTATGACTTTATTCTCGTAATATTACGACTTTTTTTCTCTTAAAGTTATGACCTTATTCTCGTAAAATAATGACTTTTTTTTCTCGTAGTTATGACTTTATTCTCGTAAAGTTACGAATTTTTTTCTCGTAAAGTTAAGACTTTATTCTCGTAATATTACGACTTTTTTTCTCGTAAATTTATGACTTTATTCTTGTAATATTATGATTTTTGTTCTTGTAAAGTTATGACTTTATTCTCGTAATATTACGACTTTTTTCTCATTAGGTTATGACTTTATTCTCGTCATATTACGACTTTTTTTCTCGTAAATTTATGACTTTATTCTTGCAATATTATGACTTTTTTTTCTCGTAAAGTTATGACTTTATTCTCGTAATATTACGACTTTTTTTCTCGTAAAGTTATGACTTTATTCTCGTAATATTACAACTTTTTTCTTTTAATATTATGATTTTATTCTGGAAATCTCAAATTCTTTCCCTCAATGTGACCCTAATACTCCGTAGTACATTTGCACTTTTGCCCTCACTGCATTAGACTTATATACTATATACTTAGACTATAAACTGTGCTACCTTCATCACAATGATCAAATGTTTTGCGGCTCCAGACAGATTTCTTTCTTTTTCTTTGCCTAAAATGGCTCTTTTGATAGTAAAGGTTGCTGACCCCTGACATAGACAGGCTTACCCCAAATAAATGAAGACTAGCTCCACAACTACCGGGTCTATATGCATGATCTTGGTCTCTCTGGATAGGTAAGACCTCAGAGAATTCATCCCCAGTGTCAGTAACATTGTGACTGTTACTCTGCCTGAGGAAACTGTGATGAACCAAAGGAAACATTTACATTTTTTATCTTGGCGTAAAATGTTTTCCAGATCACACAGTGGATAACACCATTATAGCAATGATGCCGTGCACAGAGATGCCACTGAATTCATTCAGCAACTCCTTGCCTACAACTGAGCCAAAGCAGATATAAATAACACAAAGCACATAGATTCTACAAAGGTTTTAGTCAGGATAGGACCAGGAGGACTCTCCATTTGGACCACTTGGATACCCAAAGTGTGCCAAATGGGTTTTCTACCTCTTGAAAGGGAATCTGGCTCTAAAATCCTACTGATATCCACTACAGGAGGCTACGTGCACACAATGGAGCCTTTGGCCATGACATTTACCCTGTGCATCATCACATTCTACCATTGTGCACAGTAGAAAATCAAAAAAAACAACTAAACTGTATAATTTTGACTCCAAATGGAGAAGTTTTATTATAATAATGGAATACTAATGAAAACTTAGATTATAACAAATAAAATCAATAACAATGTAAATAAGATAACAAAAAATAATCCAGAGTCAAGTATGTACATTCAATATAAAAACAGTCAAAAATTCGGGATGGGTCATTCAATTTTTCGAATAGTTAAGTTATAAAAGATCGAATAGTTTATGCGACTATTCGTCCCGTCTTAAAACATATATATATCCCTTGTATTAACCGCCGCAGACGCTGCCTGGTAGTAACGTTGCTACCAGTAAAATAGGGTCATGCAGCGATTTTCAAATAATAATCGTCTAATTCCCAGTAATTTTCGAATAGTATTTTTGCTTGGAATACAGTTTTTCGTGCGGAAATTTAATTGATTTTGTAACGAAAATATTGAAATTGTTTCCAAACAAACATTATTTGGACAAAATCCACTCTGAGTGTTTTTTTAGTCGCATTAAGGCCTCGTCTTTTAGAAACTATCAGAACAAAAGACTACCACAGTATTTTATGACGTTTTTAAAGGCAGAGTTTTAACACACAGCTCAGCTGAACCCGGTACCGGGTCCGTTGGGTAGAAAAGGTTATGCTCTAAGTAAGGGAAACCTTAATCCTACAGAGTACAATACTATTATAGTGCTTTCCTTTGTGTCAACAGTTTGGAGAAGGCCCTCTCCTGTTTCAACAGGACAATGTCCGTGTGCACAAAGCCAGATCCATAAAGAAATGCTTTTCCTAGTTTGCTATGGGATAACATCCATCCATCCAACATCCATCCAACACCTTTGGGATGATCTGGAACGCCGACTGTGAGCCAGACCTGATCACCCAACATCAGTGTTGGACCTCACTAATGGGAGCAAGGTTCCACATCTGGTGGAAAGCCTGAATCCAGAAGAGTGGAGGCTGTTATAGCAGCAGATTAGAGCTCATGGCTTTGGTATTGTTTGTTTGTCCACATACTTTTGGACATATAGTATATCAAGCATTGGGGCGAGGATGGGCCTGAAGAAAATGCCTCGTTGTCATCAAAGCAGTGATCTCATAGAATCTCAACATGTGGTTTTGGGTCTTCATAACACAACTTAACTAAATGTCCTTCTTGTGTATATGTTTCCTACAGCACTGTGCATCACCCCCCTTACGTGTGACACATCATCCCAGCTGCAGCTCCACCATGAACACAAAATCCCGTGTGATTCTGCTCCAACTCTCCAGGATGGGGTTCAGACTCTGTGCATCCAAAGCCCCTCGCCGCGGTGCCGGGGCCTTGAGTTTAACAACAGTGACTTCCACTTGTCTTCCAAATATCTCACCCCACTGGCCCGTACCCTGCAGTCACTCTTACTCCAGCAGCATCAAGGTGCGCTCCTACCTTCAGTACATGAAACGCAAGGTCATATCCCCTCCCGGTCCTCCGTACAGTCACGTGTGCCAGGTAGGGGACCCGGTGCTGCGTTCACATGCAGCTGCCGTTGACCCCGCAGCTGTAACGGGCCCGGACGTCCAACAGGTCGTCAACACTATGGTGAAAGTGATGCGGAAACTTGAGTGTGTGGGACTGAGTGCGCCTCAGATCGGGGCGCCCCTCCGCATCCTGGCCCTGGAATATCCCGAGAAGATGTTGAAAGACAGTTCGCCTGCATCGAGGGAGGTCCGCGGTCTCTCCGTCCAGCCCCTGAGGATCTTTGTCAACCCACAGCTGAGGGTCCTCGATGGACGGACGGTGCACTTTCAGGAGGCCTGTGAGAGCATCTCGGGCTTCTCTGCCACAGTTTCACGCTACCTGTCTGTGGAAGTGTCTGGTATGCATGTTTATAGCTCCTGTGCCTCTGTGGCTTTTCAAATGTGATGTGTTCCAAATGCCGAATCTCATTTGCTGAGACTAAGACCACATTTCTCATGGGGATTTAATCTTATTGTCTCTCAGTAGTAGACGCATCAGAAGGCAATTGCTAATGCATTTCAGAAAAAAAGTCGTAATATTACGAGAATAAAGTCGTAACTTTACGAGAAAAAAATTCGTAATATTACGAGACTAGAGTCATAACTTAACGAGAAAAAATATCGTAATATTACGAGAATAAAGTCATAATATTACGAGAAAAAAGTCATAACTTTACGAGAAAAAAAGTCGTAATGTTATGAGAATAAAGTCATAATATTAGGAGAAAAAAGTCATAACTTTACGAGAAAAAAAGTCGGAATGTTACGAGAATAAAGTCATAATATTAGGAGAAAAAAGTCATAACTTTACGAGAAAAAAATTGTAATATTGCAAGGATAAAGTCATAATATCACGAGAAAAAAGTTGTAACGTTAAGAGAATTAAGTCATAACTTAACGTGAAAAAAAGTCGTAATGTTACGAGAATAAAGTCATAACTTTACAAGAAAAAAGTCGTAACTTTACGAGAAAAAAGTCGTAATATATCAAGAATAAAGTCATAACTTTACGAGAAAAAAGTCGTAATATAACAAGAATAAAGTCATAATATTACGAGAAAAAAGTCAGAACTTTACGAGAAAAAAGTCATAATATAACAAGAATAAAGTCATAAAATTACGAGAAAAAAGTCGTAATATAACAAGAATAAAGTCATAACTTTACAAGAAAAAAGTCGTAATATAACAAGAATAAAGTCAAAACTTTACGAGAAAAAAGTCGTAATATAATATTACGAGAAAAATGTCATAACTTTACGAGAAAAAAGTTGTAATATTACAAGAATAAAGTCATAACTTTACGAGAAAAAAGTCGTAATATTACAAGAATAAAGTCATAACTTTACGAGAAAAAAGTGGTAATATTACAAGAATAAAGTCCTAACTTTACGAGAAAAAAGTCGTAATATAACAAGAATAAAGTCATAACTTTACGAGAAAAAAGTTGTAATATTACAAGAATAAAGTCATAACTACGAGAAAAAAGTCGTAATATAACAAGAATAAAGTCATAACTTTACGAGAAAAAAGTTGTAATATTACAAGAATAAAGTCATAACTACGAGAAAAAAGTCGTAATATAACAAGAATAAAGTCATAACTTTACGAGAAAAAAAGTGGTAATGTTACGAGAATAAAGTCATGTGTGTATTTTCTCATCCCTCTGCATGTTCACCCTGCAGGTCTGAATGAGAAGGGAGAAGCTGTCTCGTGGCAGGCCAGCGGCTGGCCAGCTCGTATCCTCCAGCACGAGATGGACCACCTGGACGGGGTCCTCTACATCGACCGTATGGACAGCAAGACCTTCATCAACATCGACTGGCAGGCACACAATGAATAGAGCATCCTCAGGACAGACCACCAGCATTTACAGAAGAATCTGGACAACTCATGACAGTGCAGTGATTTCAGTTTTACTCCACACAACGTTGTGTTGAAAGCTTCTACATCTGCTGTTTTGAGCACACTGTGTCTGCTTAACCTTTCAGGTGAAAAACCTGCTAGCATGCAGAAAGTGATGCATTTTGGTTTCTGGTTCTGGATGGAATAAGAGCTCAGGGTCATCGTGAACTGCTTAAACTGCAAACCCATCACTGGAAGTGTTTTTGTGATTGCTAGAAGCTGCCTGCAGAAACAAAGCAATGCAGTCTTGCAGTATATCACTTTAAAGTGCAAGCCAAGGGAGCCATGTTCTGTGGACCTCAGGTCTATGTTTGATGAATAAAGAGGCCAATATGTTCATGATAAAATGAGTGAATCACACCTGTCTGCCACCATCACAATGAATATATACAACTGTGATAGTGTTTAACACATTTTGGGGTAAAATGGACCCATTTCTCTCAATGACTTCCCTTTGTTCAACTCATGTAAAACCAGTAATTCTACTGGTTTTACATGAAAACGGGGAAGTAGATTGATCTGCATGATCTTAACCCAATTTGGACAGGACGGGACTCGGGACATGTCTGGGACATGAGCAGGCATGTCTCAGGAAAAACGTTAAGTGGTTCCAACAGCTGAAAGATATATTTTATTTAGGGCTGTCTTCAACCAAAAAATTCTTAGTCGACTAAAACTCGTACGATTGGACAGATCTGTAAATCTGAGTTTCTCCACAAAGAATCACACAAATGCACCACTTTAAACTTGTTTACCAGAGATGTGCTCATAAGTTTCTTCAAAATAAGTCATTCAACATGAAAAAGCATAAAGAAAAATTACTAATCGACCAAAGAAATCTTAGTCAACCGAGATCAAAATGATGGATTAGTTGACTAAGAGGGGCCAGAACTATTTATTTATTTTAGATTTTCAGAGATCTGTCTCGATGTTTAGGACATTGTGAGCCGAGTGGAAAATCTGCATTATATTGCACGAGCAATTGAAGAGAGGATAACATGTCGAAATCACACAGAGTTCTGAAATTGTTAAATAGTATAGTCTAGGGGTCAGCAACCTTTACTATCAAAAGAGCCATTTTAGGCAAAAAAAATTTGTCTGGAGCCACAAAACATTTGATCATTGTGATGAAGGTAACACAGTTTATAGTCTAAGTATATAGAATATAAGTCTAATGCAGTGAGGGCCAAAGTGCAAATGTACTACGGAGTATTAGGGTCACATTGAGGGAAAAAACATCTGATATTTCCAGAATAAAGTCATAATATTACGAGAATAAAGTCGTAATATTACGAGAATAAAGTCATAACTTTACGAGAAAAAATTTCGTAATATGAGAAAAAAGTCGTAATATTATGAGAAAAAAGTCGTAATATTAAGAGAATAAAGTCATAACTTTACGAGAATAAAGTCGTAATATTACGAGAATAAAGTCATAACTTTACGAGAAAAAATTTCGTAATATGAGAAAAAAGTCGTAAAATTATGAGAAAAAAGTCGTAATATCACGAGAATAAAGTGATATTATGAGAAAAAAGTCGTAATATTAAGAGAATAAAGTCATAATATTACGAGAATAAAGTCGTAATATTACGAGAATAAAGTCATAACTTTACGAGAAAAAAATTCGTAATATGAGAAAAAAGTCGTAATATTATGAGAAAAAAGTCGTAATATTAAGAGAATAAAGTCATAACTTTACGAGAAAAAAAGTCGTAATATAACGAGAATAAAGTCGTAATATGAGAAAAAAATGTTGTAATATTACGAGAATAAAGTCATAACTTTACGAGAAAACAGTCGTAATATAACAAGAATAAAGTCAGAACTTTACGAGAAAAAAAGAAAATAACACGTAAAAATTACTACTTTATAATATTATGACTTTATTCCCTAAATCTCAGATTTATTTTTTTTCCTCAATGTGGCCCTAATACTCCGTCGTACCATAGACCTACAACAGTGATAAATAAAAATGAAAATGTAAACAAAAAACAGTTATTAATTTCCATTTTTATAAATCCACAGGGAGCCACTGGAGAGGGGCTAAAGAGCTGCAGGTTGCTGACCTCTGACCTCTGACCTCTGTTTTGGTATTCAGTTTCTTGCAGTTTTGTCAGTGAGGCATTTCCAAAACACTGAATGTCTCTTACTAAATTTATTTTAGGGGACAGTTTGGCCTTGGGTTTCATCCATCCAATGAAAAGCACCTCTTGGTGATTTTCTAAGAACATTTAACTTGATATGCTCATAAAACCTTTGGAACCCATTCAACTTCACCACTTCTGTTCTGTCACCAATCTTAAACAGGCCACATCTTCTCCTTGTGATTTCAACTGAAATCTTGCCAAAAAGTATTTTGTTTCAGGGCTGAAACGATTAGACAATTAATCGGTTAACAGAAAAATAATCAGCAAAACTTTTTAATAATCCATTAATTAAAGTCCCCCCAAATCTCTGGTTCCATAGTCCCCACGACACTAAACTGAATACTTTGGGATTTTAGACTGTTGGTTGGACAAAGCAAGCAGTTTAAACATGTCAACGTAGCCCCAAAGAAATTGGGATTTACAGTTAGTCGCAGCCTTAGTTCATTTTCACAGCACATAAATACATAAAGGAAGATGGAGCCAAAAAATGATGGCATGATGTTCTGAAAGCGCTTGTGTTAGTTATGATTCAATAATAGTTATACTGGTACATACTTATACGGTAACTCCATCGGCCCCAAATTCATTTATTATCATGTATAATAAAACACATTTAACACAGTGACTTATTGACCTGTTGTTGTTTTTTTTTTACTCCAGTCTGTGTGCAGGCAACAAATACAGATGAAAACAGACGTTCTTGTGCTTCACACTAAATTACATTTAAGAGCACAAACTGTATTCACAACTTCAAGTCTCAACAATACACAGCGTCTTCAAAATGCTGATAATGGTAAATATGGCCACTTACAGAATAACTGGATCGCAGAGTGATGAGATTCTCAGGAAGAGGACCAAAATAGAAAAATTGGAGCAGGCTCAATACTGCATTTCAGTACTGTGTCAAGGCAACATTTGAATTATTTGATTTATTGTACTTTAAAAAATGTATTCTGTTTCCAGTACACAGATTTAAGGCACTGTGATTTTGCTAGTTGTGAATAATTAGTGCAAATACAAATCACACAGAAGATGACTGGTCAAAAGTTTGGCCACAGGTGCATACGACAGGATTTCTGTACCAACAATCGCTGCAAAACTCATTTCCGCAATATCTGCACAGAACCAGAGGCTTCCTGGAGCACGCCCTCCCACACGAGCACACTCCCAGCGGCTTGATCTCATGGTGCATTTGGCAGAAGTCTATCTCTCTGCAGGTGCCAGAGTGGAAGACACCGCAGCTCAGACACAGGACCTGCGGGTCCAGCTGGGCGAGGTCGCAGCATTCGTGGTAGGCGATTGGATGAAGAGATGGCATTATTGATTTAGGGTCATCACACAGAGCTAAGGAGGACATTGCTGCGCTGCTGCTGCTGGAGAGAGTCGGTGAAACGCTCGTATCCCTCACTCTGAGGCTTTCGCCCTGCGGTGACGATGCTCTCAACTCTTTCATCTCTTCTGTCGTATTGTCAGGGAACACCATGCGGTGCTTCTCCGTGTAGCAATGCTCAAGCAAGGCACAGGTAATGTCGTGGGAGATGTTGCATTCAATACAGACTTTAAGACAAAGAGGAGACCGGAGACAGCTGCAAATGTGGTCGACTTCGGCCTCGCTCTTGCAAACCCCCGTGGCTTCTACCTGCAGACTGCGTGACTGAGACTCCGCCTTGTCCAGCCTGGACTCTTCACAGGAACGTCTGCTTTGCCTCGTGCTGACTGAGGAGCTTCTGGCGGTGTCCGATTCCAGCGGGGACATCGTGGTCAGTTTGCAGTTGAGTGTAGAGATGCAGATGGACTCGGCGGTGGACGGGGAGGCGGACGAAGAGGACAAGGACGTCACTCCGTTGCTGTGTGTTTTGACGGCGGGGGGGGATGCGCTGCGTTGAGTCGCCCAGGTTAAAGAGTGGGGATTCTCGTCGTCATTGACAACCGCCTCCCTCCGCCGTCCATTAACATGCTCATCCGTGTACAGATCCACCTCCGCCTCCCCGTCCAACGGCCCCATCAGTGGCTGCTTCACACCCAGGCTCTTCTTGGTGTTGTCCAGGGCGACCTGTTGAGATGCATGGACAATGAATCCCCAACTATTCTACTGTATTTACTGTTCACTGGGATTAGACCCTGTTGATGTTCGGTGCATTCAGCTGTTCTCAGTACATGTTCTCAAGTACTATACTTAAAGTTCAGATTTGAGGTACTTGCACTTTACGTGACTATTACGATTCAATATATTGTGATACTGTAAGCAAGGCGAAATACTGCGATTTATTAAATCTAATTTTCCGAAAACTGCCATAGTATAAAGAACACACCACCATATGCATGAAATCTGACTAAAAAAAGTTTACTTTTTTTATGCAATCAGAACAGAAGGATCTGTATTTATCACAGTCTCTGTAACATCCAGCAGCTCTACTTTGAGAGGACACATACACTGAGAGGGTGCATCTGTCTGCCAATCAATTAAAGTATTGACAACGATAACCTCACGATAACGAGGCAGTTTTTAGAGCCAGGCGCCGCAGTTGCTCTCCACCGACTGCAAGACCCAGGGGCATTATGGGAAACGCCCGGCTGTCGGCTGATCAAAGAGCTGATTGGCTCTTAGTTTTGACAGCAAACACCAGGTGTTGTAGAAAGTCACAACTCTCTGTGTTATTATAATATTTAACACTAGATTGTAGGCTATTAGTCTCATAATGTGCACTGAAGGTTTCATCCATTAATAAACACATCTTGTGTGGTTGATAATAATAATTATTATAATAATGAAGGTTATTTATATAGGACTTATCAAAACGAGTGCTCATTATGTGCTTTACAAGGTGGACATAACAATAATGGATAGAATCCAACGCCAGATACACGCACATTTCCACATAGATTTACAAACTAATATAAATAAATCCCAACGTGGTCTGAAAACTACAAGTAGCCTACAGATCAGATCTAACAGGATGTCATTTTTCCTGTTACTTCCTGTAAATTCAGTGAAGGCTGCTGGAAACTGTCTGACTTGACCACAGCTTTTAGTCTCCGCCTCCTGCTGCTGCCGCCTGATCTCGTCTACTTTCCAGGCAAAGCGCAGTTCATCTCCAACAAGCCTATTATTTCATACACATTTCCCTAAAATCAGCCTAAATTGTTTGGTATATTTAGAAACGTGGGACGTCCACTAGAAAAAAAATGATGTCTGGCAGCACAGCATGAGTTTGTAATGGCCCCTCAGGTGGTTTGAATAGAGAGGCTGCAAAAGACGAAAGCGTCCCATCTCCAGACTCATTTCTAAATAAAGAGCTCAACCCATGATTGATGGACGTACCTGTAAGCTGTTCCCTCTCTGCCTCTCCCTCACCACACTCAGCTCCCACTGGGCCTCGCCGACGTGCTTCCCCAGAGCCGTCGCGAGGAGGCGGCACTCGCAGCGGGCCAGGAAGAAGGCACACGACAAGCGGAGGAGGTCGTCCTGAGAGGCGGGACCGACTCTGGGCGACTGGAGACGGAGCTGCTCGTGCCGAGACGAACCGGGCTGGTATCCCAGCAGGCCGAACAGCTTCTCGATCTGTGGCATCGACAGCACCGGTTTGATGTGGTGGGTGAACATACCAGAGTACATCTGGGACACAAGAGAGAAAATGGGGAATGGTAGGATTTTGTCCTCATTTGACATGTCAAAAAATGTATACTGTATATTGTAATTATAAATCATGCTTAAGTTTTGACCAATTTGTTGCTGCATTAAAAAGGTTTACACTTAATGTGTAATTCCTGTTCATTTTGAAGATTTTCTTCCAAGTTGCTGGTGTACGATTTATTATTTTAATAATAAATAACAATTAAATATATTCATATCTATGGATTTATTGAAGTTAGGAAAGCGATGTTTACGTCCAGCCTGATGTGGCCTTACACATAAAAGAATGATCCCAGTCTCTTCCACACAGTGAGACGTACAGCTTATTAATTAAAATAGCTATAAAATAAAATCTATAAAATAAAATAGCTATAAAATAAAATCTATAAAATAACATAGCTGTAAAATAAAAGCTATAAAATAACATAGCTATAAAATAAAATAGCTATAAAATAAAATACTTATAAAAAAATCTATAAAGTAAAATAGCTATAAAATAACATAGCTATAAAATAACATAGCTATAAAATAAAATCTATAACATAAAAGCTATAAAATAAATTATCTATAAAATAAAATCTATACAATAAAAAAGCTATAAAATAAAATAGCAATAAAATAAAATAGCTATAAAATAAAATCTATAAATAAAATAGCTATAAAATAAAAGCTATAAAATAGCATAGCTATAAAATAAAAGCTATAAAATAAAATAGCTATAAAATAAAATTTATAAAATAAAATAGCTATAAAATAAAAGCTTTAAAATAACATAGCTATAAAATAAAATCTATAAAATAAAATCTATAAAATAAAATATCTATAAAATAAAATAAAATATATAAAATAAAATAGCTATAAAATAAAATAGCTATAAAATTACTGGGTGTTTAACCCAGGATGTTATTCTTGTCAGGGTTGAAAGAAAACATTGGACTAATATGTGAATAAATAAAATTCATGGAGTTGGTGCTGAGATATTGTGTGTAATACTTTTAGAATAAACTCGGCAGTAAAATTATGAACACAAAGTTAAATCAGAAACTTGATAAGTGACTCCATTGTTTCAGTTTTTCTCAGCCAACCTTGACTACTCGGTACTCCTCCCTCCAGGGGCCGAGGTACAGGTTCAGGGCCGCCTGCTCCAGGACCTCAAAAGCTTTAGCCAGGCCCTGCAGCCCTCCTCTGGCTTTGACTCGCCCGGCACCGGCTGCTGCTGCTGCTGCTGCTGCTGCTGCTGCTGCTGCTGCGAGCGACTCCTCCATCACCCTCAGTGGATCCAGATCCAGGCAGTGTGTCTCCTGAGCCTCTCCGTCCTTCAGCAGGCTCTCCACCTGCTTCCACAGCTCCTCATCTCTACACGCCAGGTTGGAGCCTCGTCCCACAATCTGCTGCTCCAAACTTTGACCGTAGGTGGTCACTAGATCTCTGGCTCTCTGCCTGGAGACGCTCATCTCTTTCATTCAGCTGGGAGGGAGACAGATAGGAACATTGAAACGAAGAATTAAACTATGGCACTTGTTCTACTGTTTCGATATAATTCATATTTAGCCAACAACTGTGTGATGATTCTCTTTTTTTTTATTATTATTATTATTTTACTTGTTCGAAATAAATTTTGAAATGAAATGAAACATGAATGAAACCCGTGTCTTTGTTTATTTTGCAGTATTCCCTCTTAAGAAAATCAAATTTTTCTTAAATGAAAAGCTGTATTTATATTATAATAATATTTTGACCAGTTGACCAGTCACAATACAGGGGTTACGATTCAATATAATGCGATACTGTAAGTAAGGTGATATATTGTGATTTTTTTTAATCTAATTTTAGGAAAACTGTCATAGTATAAAGAACACCATATGCATAAAATCTGAGTAAAAAAAGTTGACGTTTTTTATGCAATCAGAACAATGCATTTACATTTATCACAGTCTCCGTAACATCCAACATCATAGCACTACTTTGAGAGGGTGCATCTCTTTGCAAATGAAATAAAGTATTGACTAAACTGTAAACTATCAATTAAAAATAGGTACAGTGTTTTTGAGAATCGATAAAGTATCAGGTTTTTTTTCGATATTTTCTTCCACCCCGACCTAAAACTAAATTGAATAGATGTATAAACACACATGCTCCATGAGAGCTGGGCAGTGCTTAATCCTATTTAACAAAGATTATAGTCCTCCAAAAGTACACTCCACCATTTCTCTCCTGAGGTGTCTTTCCTCAGCACTGTGTGATAAATGTAACTGTAACAAGACCCCACGACGATCACGTTCATACATCGGACACTGACTACTTCGATGGTGGTGGTGGTTAAAAGGGTTTTAACCGTATCAAAGCTCACCGTGGTATGAAAGGTGACGGTTATCATACACCCGACGCGAGGGATTCTTTCACAACAATGACCCGCTAGCTGTACATTATCCCGCTTATTACACAGCTACTTACTGAACAAATCAATGTTTTGACACAAAAACGGTCCTCCAGAGTCCGACATCAGAGCTGCGCCCATAGCAGCGGTCTGTTATACATAGCGGAGGAAAACAAGGTCCGCTGTCCAGCTGCAGTCTATGAGAGCCGGCTGTCAATCACTCATGAACTCCGACCAAACGGTCAAACTAGGCAGCGCTGATCAAATATGAATCAATATTCTGTTACTGTAATGACTATTTCTCTCCTCAGATGTTCTCAGAATCATCTTGTAGTTACTGTTTAGCTGTAAAATGAGAAAGTTTGTGATGCAGCCGCCATTGTAAAATCTGTTGAAGGAAGCCAAGTTCTGGTCACATGACCGGGGCACAGCCAATAGGAACGCTCTCTCTCTCTGAAATGACCTGTGATTGGTCAAAGTCTCCCGTCATGGGGCTAGATTTTTCTAAAGCCTGAAAACAGAGACATGAGGAGGAGCAGAAGTCTAGTTTTCTCTCAGAACTCTTGAATTACAATATGCTGAAAAGTTATTATGGGATTTTTGCCAAATTATGCCAAAAAAATTGTTGCACACTGCCACTTTAACTACAAATGTGAGGGTTTCAGGAAAATTTGGTCCATCAATTCTAACTAACTCTTTATCTTTTTGTTCCTTTAAATGTATTTATTTATGTTCTTATTCTTTTAGTTTCTGTTTGTTTTTGTCAGCTTATAACTTTCATCCCTTCACTGTGTTAACCTGTGGGTTCACCATGTCTGACTTTGGGAACACAGAGCTTCTATAAAACACACAAACAATCTGCTACATAGATTTTCAGCAAATTACAGCAACTTGTTGTTAGTGTAAATGTGCAGTGAGCTGCAGGAGTTATCACAGACTGCGTTATCTTAGCTTAGTTAAACCGAAAGTGAGGCTTCCCACACGTTGGCCTGAGTTAAAGGAACATATAAAACGTTAATGTTAGTTTCCCAATGAGCCAATAAACGTGTTGATCACCGCCGTTATAACGTGAAGCTAATCAGTTAGCATTAGCATAACGAGCTAGTTGTGCTAGCTTACCTTACTGTTTACATGTTGCTCTGTTTTTAAAGGAGAGAGATGAACACCACATTTATTAGAAATATCCAATTTAAACTTTTTTTTTTTTTTAACTGAAATCTGATATAAAATTATTACTCAACTGTTTTAAAAAAATGTGCAATCTGCTTCTTCATACAACGACCCAGCCAGGAAAAGATGAGTTTTAGAGCCGCATCAGAGGGCTCTCCCTGTTAAACCCGAGGGGAAAGACCCCGGAAGGGACTGACAAACTGGTAAAATACCACAAGAAGAGGAGTTTCATGCTGGTTTGAACATAAGCCGAATTAAAGGGCCACTCTCGCTCATTTAGATACCGTTGAGTCCCAGGTTTTAGAAGGTGTCATCTTTAGCCGATATACAAAGCAAAAATAAATTGCTAGAGTTAAGAGAACGGTGCTGGTGTCTGAAGCTAAGCTAACGTTAGCTCCAGCTGAGAGTTTGACCGGAAGTGTGAGCTCTGATTAAAGGCACACCGGATACACACACACACACACTCACCTGTGCCGGGCACTTACTCAGGTGTTTATCAGTTAATCAGGTAGCCGAACTAAAGCATTTCCGGCCACACAGTCGCTCGCGCAGCTGAGAGCTGCTTGATTGTCTTGGAACAAGGTAAACAAATGTCACGTGGCGTGGAATTTCCCAGACGGGTGGGCTTGGTTTGAGTATCAGGGCGGGCCGGCGGTCTGCAGCAGGAGAGATAAACTATGAACTCAAAATACTGCATCAGAAATGTATTTTTTTTTTTTTTTTTTTAATAGTCTTTATTTTATATTTGTATACAATACAAAGAACAATTCAAACAATACATAGTATTCGTACGACCATGAAAAGTTTTTGTATTTCAATCTGTGGAGTGAAAATATGGAACAGTTTTAATGTGAAGCCAAAGCAATTTCCAAACTTAGAGCAGTTTAAAATAAGATATAAAGACATGATTTTCTCAAAGTACAGGGATGAAGTGGAGGTTTGGCAATCACCAGGTGTTTACAGGGTTTACTGTTTATTTAATATTTATTACTGTTTATTTATTATTACTGTTTATTTATTTATTACTGTTTATTTATTTATCTGATTTGCTCAATATTAAGTAATGATTTGGTATTCTTGACTGACAATGAATTTATATTTTGATAAGGATAACTATATTAGTGATTAATTTATATTTCTATATGACAGAGATGAAAGGTAATAATTATAGTAAAACAAGTTTAGGAAAAATAACTTAGATTATATGTTTAGCTCAATAAGGACGCTGGTTACTTATTAATGAATGAGTTATGGAGAAGGGGTGGGATTAAATAAATTTGTACTTCTTCTCACTCCTTTTCCAATATGTAAACCAAGGCATCAAATGTTTGACAATTTATTTTGCTTATGATTTCCATTTTATGTGGATACTGCTTTTTTTCTGGCAGTCCACTTGTATGATGATTCTCTTTTTTTTATTATTATTATTATTATTTTACATGTTCGAAATACATTTTGAAATGAAATGAAAAATGAATGAATAAACAGTAGGATAGGATAGCACTTTATTTATCCCGTGGGGAAATTGCAGTTTCACAGCAGCACAGACTCTAACAAAGACAGTACATAAAATAAGAATAGGACATGGCATACAATAAATAAGAATAACAAATATCCAAGGGATAAGAACACTAGTAAAGTTATGTTATAAAGGTAAATAGAAGGTAAATAAATATGTGCATTATAAATAAATACATAGAGGAAATAAATGGATAAATAAAAACAAAATCAAACAAACATAAAACTAAAATAAATAAAATAACAAAACATGTCAGGGGTTAATGTAAATAAAATAGTAACTTTAAGTAAAAACATTCAAATGGGAGCACAAAACTCATCGTTTTAGTAGCCTTTTTGTTTTTTGAAGAAGATATAGTCTTAATATAAAGTTCCATTTCTTTCTTAAAAACTTTAAAATGAGGTTTAACTCTTTCAAATTTGCATATCTGAATGTAAACTTTTGCTGCAATGATAATGAGATTGATTAGAAAATATTCTTTCTCATATACTGTGTGGATCAGAAATGTGGATAAAGGGGAAATAGAGGGTAAATAGTAATGGTGTTACGAAATTAAAGCTGCAATGGGTAGAAATGGAGCAAATATGATTAAAAAATGTATAAAACGGTCACTATATCCTGACAGTAGCGCATGAGACAGCCTTTATGCTAAGCTAAGCTAACGTCCTGCTTTGCTGTAGCTTCATATTTAGTGTACAGTTATGAGAGTGGTATCAATTTTCTCTTTTATTTCTCGGCAAAAAAGCTAAGAAGCAAATTTCCCAAATGTGAAATCCAAATACATCACTAAGGGACATTTTTTAAGACGTGAATAGAAGCCTTGACCAAAGAGCCACTAATATTTGAACACTAAACTTGACTGTTTAATCAGTTTTAAAACTGGAAAAAGGTTTGTTTACAGCTGTAATGCTTATGTTGGAATAAAAAACTTTGAATCACAATGAGCCGGGAGTTGTGGGAATGTACATGTACATCTACTCCTCATGTAAATATATGTGTTTGTGTATTTGTAGGAACTTTAAGCCGAAGATAGAAGGGACACAAACTGACCTGAGATAGAGATAATCACCAGTTAAAGAAAAGTGCCCTCACAGAATGATTTGAGTCCAATAAATGTTTAAAATTACAGCAATGTTTTGTTGTTTTTAAATAGTTCTTTAAATTGTCCCACAGCAATTTCAATACACTATTTTCAAAGCTCATTATTATCTTGATTTACCTGTGGCAACCTTTATCAGGTTCCCAGGCTGTGTTGGTGGTAACAAATATTACATTTTTTTATAACTATTGTAGGAGCTATTTATTTGTTAGTATTTAGTTGTTGTTTTACTAATAAGTATTGTTTGATTTATTATTCTAGTTTGCTTTATTTAGATTTGATTTTTGATAGCGTTCTCTTTTGCGAGTTATTTGTTTAGTTTAATTATTTTCATGTTAAGTATATTTAGTATTTTGTTTTCTTTTTTTTATGAATTGGGTAAAACTGTGGGCACCATAGGTAGGTAGACAGGTAGGACCAGCATGTACCTGGGTGGGCTTATGGTTTTTTACCAGCACAAGAGAGGCAGCGACATCTATGTTTTCTTGTAGCTTCATTTGCTTGCTTTTCTGGGATAAATAAATCATCAGAAACACATGCATTTGCATGTACAATGGACTCTTTTGCCTGCGTAAACCACATATCCAGCGTGCGTAGGCTCTGACAAGATGCATGCATGTATATGACATCGCCGTAGTCCAGCAAAGACATAAAGTTGGCAGCGACGAGCCTCTTTTTTGCCTCGAGGGAAAAGCAAGACTTGTTTCTAAAATCAAAACCCCTTTTCTGTATGAATGGTACGGAGACGGAATGGGGGGCAGATATTTTTTTCTGGAGTTGGTGGAGACCAAAAAAAAAAGCTAAAAAGAGTGAATATTGGACTAACATTCATCAGGTAGACACAAATAAAACTCCAAATGAATGATCATGCTGCGCTGTGTCAGCTGGATGATCGCCATAACAACAGCTCGTTATGCTGCCACCAAGTGGCCAGAAAATCAATTAATGCAGCTTTAAGTAATTTCAGCATATTGTATGTGTACACTGTAAAAAAAAACAAGTTGATTCAACTTAAAATAATTTGTAACCTGGCTGCCATAAAATTTTGATTTAGGCAAGCTATGAAATTTAAGTTGTTTGTACATATATCAGCGGTTCCTTCAACTTAGAATAAATAGTTGGGGTGACGAGTTTTTTTAGTTATACCAACAAGACATTTTAAGTTGGTATAACTAAATCCTAGTTGAGGCAACATAGAATTACTCTTCAAACCAACTCACTTGTATTGATATTTTGAGTTGTACAAACATGAAAATAAAAGTTGGTTTAACTAAGCATCTTGTTGAATCAATTTATCATTTTAGTTGTGTCAACATAATAATAAAAGTTGGCTCAACTAAGGTCTCTTGTTGAATTAACTCATCTTTTTAAGGCAGCCAGGTAACTTTTCAAGGTAATAGTTCATTTTACTTGCAATGTTAAGTCCACTCAAAAAATTAGAACTGTAATTTGCCCACACAACTTAAGATAACAGAACTACATAAAATTGACTCACCAACATCTCTATAGAGAGGAGTTAATTTGAACTACGTTGTAAATTGTTGTCTTAATCTAACAATGCATTTTACAAGTTGTGTAAGATCTGAATCTTAAGTTAGTTACATTCCACCACTGGTCTCTTTGTATGTCTAGTACCAACAGTACAAGATAATGTTTCTATCCAGCACAGAGGTTCAGTCTTACAGAGTGACTGACTTCTGTTCAGTTCCACAACGACAAAATTACATCAACTTCAGCTCAAGTCCTCGGCTCAAGCAGCAGCCTTGCACTTATAGTGGCTCATAGTTGTGCTCATCCTTTGCTTTGTATTTTACTTTAAGAATCTGAATTAATTATTGAGCTATTTAAGAAACTACTTCAATTTTGATAATTGATATTTCAATTCAAACACTGATATTTTTGGTCATTAATCAAATAAAAATACCCAACATGTGCTTGTTACAGACTCTAAAATTTGAGATCCCTCACGATCTTCTGCAGATATGTCCAGACATCCAGCATTCTTTGTGTCCAAGATGGACACCTGATCATGAGGCTGGTGGTCAGAAACTTTCCATCTCCTTGAGGAAAAGAATTCCTCTGTGGGGTTGAGGAATGGAGAGTAAGGTGGAAGGAAAAGTGACACCATCCTGGGATGACCTGAACCACTGGGAGACAATAGTGACACACCACATGATCCCATACAATTATAAAATGTCCCTTTCCTCTAACCCAGGAGTCAGCGACCTTTACTATCAAAAGAGCCATTTTAGGCAAAAAAAAAAATCTGTCTGGAGCCGCAAAACATTTGATCATTGTGATGAAGGTAACACAGTTTATAGTCTAAGTATATAGAATATAAGTCTAATGCAGTGAGGGCCAAAGTGCAAATGTAGTATTATGAGTATTAGGGTCACATTGAGGTAAAAACATCTGAGATTTCGAGAATAAAGTCATAATGTTACGAGGAAAAAAGTCATAATATTACTAGAATAAAGTCATAACTTTACGAGAAAAAAAGTCTTAATATCATAAGAATAAAGTCCTAACTTTACGAGAAAAAAAATTGTAATATTATGAGAATAAAGTCATAACTTTACGAGAAAGAAAGTCGTAATATTACGTGAATAAAGTCATAACTTTACGAGAAAGAAAGTCGTAATATTACGAGAATAAAGTCATAACTTTACGAGAAAAAAAGTCATAATATTATGAGAATAAAGTCATAACTTTACGAGAAAGAAAGTCGTAATATTACGAGAATAAAGTCATAACTTTACGAGAAAAAAAGTTGTAATATTATGAGAATAAAGTCATAACTTTACGAGAAAAAAAGAAAATAACACGTAAAATTAGTTTTTTATAATATTATGACTTTATTCTCTTAAACTTATGACTTTATTTTCATAATAATATGATTTTTTTTTCTGTAAACCTATGACTTTATTCTGGTAATATTATGACTTTATTCTCGAAATCTCAGATGTATGTTTTTTTCCTCAATGTGGCCCTAATACTCCATCGTACCGTCGTACCATAGACTTACAACAATGATAAATAAAAATGAAAATGTAAACAAAAAACAGTTATTAATTTCCATGTTTAAAAATTCCACAGGAAGCCACTGGAGAGGGGCTAAAGAGCTGCAGGTTGCTGATCCCTGGTCTAACCTAACCCGCCATGGTTTGTTACACAGAACCATCTGAGAAGCCGTCATTGGAAACTGTTTGGAAAAGAGACACTTTCAAAACCTACTTGGCAGGTGATTGGATGAACCATCTGTCAATCAAACTCGGCCAGTCGGACTCGAGAGAAGAGCGAAAACATTTTTTATATCTAGAAAATCCTTCAGTGCCGCTCTTTGCTCTTCTTTCAATGAAGAAATACTCCGGTTCTGATAAAACTGATGCTATTGCAGCTTCTACACAAACCTCTTCAGGAGCCGCCATTGTTGTTTAGAACAGTCGCCTATAGGTTCAGTAGCAGCAGTAAGTCTGGCTTTCCAGACACAAACACATTACTTGATAAGATGTTTTTTTGTGTGATATGTGATCCCACGACTGTCGAGTGATCTCCTGACATCGCAAGAATCCAACCGTGCAAGGTTACCTGTCCTCACCTGGCACGAGTGTTTCATAGAGGTCATCAAGGATTGAAAATAGGTGCTCAGTGTTGTTTGTCCCAATTAGGAGTGAATGCTTTCTTTTTTAAATTTCTTTGTAGATGTAGCAGAATGTAGAAAATTGCAGTCTAATTTACAGTTTTTACAATAGCATGTAAACATGTGAGAAAATGGAGTGTAAATACACAAAGGAAAGCTGTGAAAGATGTGGTCATTGAATGCATTTTGTATCAAAGCAATGAAAAGTGATCCACAGTTCGGTCCAAAAAAAAGTTAAAAAAACAACAAAACAAAGCCTGTAACATTCAACAGGAACAGTAACACACTGACATCCATAAGTTAGAGTGGCTCCTTACCCATTTGTGTGCTTTTACTGACTTCTAGTGGTCATTTTCCTACATTTGGACACTGTCGTAACTATTTTTAAGGTGTGTGTGGTCTGCTGTAACATGTTTGATATAATCATATCAAATATAATCAAAATCAAAACATAATCAAATCCTAAAATGCTTAAGACGGGTTAAATGCAGAGGTCAGATTTTGTGTTACGATCTGTATGTATATGACAAATGTAATAAAGTTTAAGTTAAGTTTAAGTGATCAACTGGTTATTTATTAGCAATATAATGAGGTAATGATATAGTTAGAAGCTTCCTAAGGAAAAAAGTGGAAGACAAAGAATTAATAAAAGTTAAGTGTGTGCTTAAGAGAGAAAGAAGGATTAAGAAGGTTTAGACCAATTCTCTTATAAATTAGCCTAACTTTTAATGCATTGGGTTAAAAGTTATTTGGATTGAGTAAAAATAGAAAAAGGAATATTCCTTTTCAATCTATCAAAGTTCTCTGGAAATATTTGAAGGTTAATATTTGCAATCCTATCAATATATGATAAACATTAAGTTAATTGTTGGAGTTATGGAGAAGGGGTGGGACAGTTACTGAGGCTGAAAGTATTTATTCTATTCTATTTTAGTGTACTTTTAGCTTATTTATTAGTGCTCTTATTTATTAGCTTATTACTTTATAGTTTTTACCAATTGTTTTGCACTGAATTACTGAGTGGTGGATGTGTGAAACACAATTTCGTTTTTATGTGGAGCATAAAAATGACAAATAAAGGAATCTTGAATCTTGAAAAAAAAAAAAGAAAAAGCTCAATGATCCCAACTGAGTTTTTTTTTTATTTTTACCTGGTGCATGTACACTTTTTTTTTTTTTTTATCTCTAAACAAGTAGGCTCTATTTCTATATTGTAACCCTAATGTCCAAGACATTACATTTTTCTGTATTTTACAACTATCTCATGAGGTGACTTTATTCTACAGATGTCCAATTTGAAAATGAATCTCACTAAAAAGTTGTCAAGACTCTAATACATTAAATGTATCTTAGTTAAAGCAGCAGTGGGTAGAAATGGAGCAAATATGATTAATAAAAGTTATTTTGCAGAAGTCTAGTTTTCTCTCAGAGCACTTGAATTACAATATGCTGAAAGGTTATTATAGAATTTTTGCCCGATGATGCCAAAAACATTTTGCCTGCTGCAGGTTTAAATTAATTTGTAGGTTAATGTGGTGTAATGTTTTGAAGGTTCTTAACAGTATACTGTATGTCAAAGCCCTATAATATTATTGCATGAAATATAAGACTGCATGGATAAGTCTGATAAGTTTGAGGTAAATATTGAGGTAATTTGTCAGTTAATCCAAAGAAATGGACTTGCTAATTATCACCTAATTACCATGAAATTTGCAAACCTGTAAAATGAAATATTACCACTTTTTTGTTTTTGTTGTTTGTTGTTTTATTGGCCGTTTTATGCCTTCATTATAGTGACAGTGATGGTTGCCTAGCTACCGGAAGCCCCTGCACACGCGTGTTCTATGTTCTTCGTGATGTCATTCTAGAATTCTTTTTGACACATTTAAGGTTTGTGGAATTCTCTTTAGACTTCATTAGTGTCTCACAGCTTCTCTCATAACAGAAGTTAACTCGAGACGCTGAGCTGACTCTGACTCTGTTCATCTAACAGACTTCTCAGTGAGCTCAACGCAAAACCACTGAGAAACCAAACCTCAACCAAAACATCGACTTCTTGATTGACTTCTTATCGCACAGGCAAAGTGAAGGTAAATAATTGTTTCTATCCCAGATATGTAAAACACACATTTTCTGTTAGAAAATATTCCTATGTAACGTGATTAATCCTTTGGGAGATTAATATTCAGACTGTGTGAGAGAGATGTTTCTCATCATTTTGTCTAATGGAGTTTGACAAAATGTGAGGAACACCTTTCAAGAAAATGTAATCTAGTCATGGACATGAATTCCCTTTTGTACATTTCCTAATATAACTGCAAAGTTTCTAATTGTGCAAAAAACCAAAACAATATTTTAAACTTGATGTTAGGTCAAATAGTTTTGTTTAATCACTTTCATGCACAGGTGGGTAGTTCCTGTAAGCCTATATTCAACTGGGTTAGGCAGTAACGTAGCACTGATTGAATTAATACTTATTCAAATACTGACATTGAGAGAAGTAATAAAAGAGGATACATATTTATATTATAAATATAATTATAAAAACTTACTTGTATGACTATGTTGAAAATAAACATCAGTCTATATTCACAAAAAGAAGAGAAGATGGTTAAAAGGCTCATCCAACACAAACTACATCCTCAAAAATGGCTTTTAGTTGAATCAACACATCATTCAAGTGTTTGACATAACTTGTGTGAGTGAGTGACTGACCGACTCCTCTGCTCTCTGGTTTGGTTTACAGTCATCATGTCACGAAGAAGCGCTCGACTGACCAACGCAGGATACTACAACCTTCAGGGAGAATCAAACGTTTCCTACAGGGAGACTTCTACCAACAAGTAAGCTGACGTGTGTGTGTGCTTGTATATGTTCTGTAGCCTACACAGGCTATGTACAGTATGTGTTTAACAGTCATACGTTCTTCATTATACATCTTCAAAGCTCTCACTCTTTTCTCATTTTCATTATACAGAAAATCTAGTTGGTTTTCTCGAAACAGTCGGAAAGAGACTACCAGCAAGTCTGTACCTGAGGTTTCTGTTGCTGGTGGTCTGCCTGACTGCAAGAGCAAGACCAGCTGGGCCAGCAGGGTCTTCAGGGCCTGCAGGAAAGGCAAAATCGTCAGGTCTGAACCTGATGATTCTGTTAACAACTTCAGGACCAACTGGGCCAGCTGGGCCAGCAGGAACATCAATTTTCGCTGGTTGTTCTACATGCTGCCCGTGTGTCTTGGTAAGCGATCTCTCCTTCTACAAACAATCATGTTCATCAGCTTGTGCGTTTTTACACTGTAGAGTGTCTGTCTTTTGAATAAAACATCCCTGACCTGTTTCTCCAATACTTTCTCTCCATCCATCAGGAATTGTGATCTTCACCATGAGTCTCTGCATGAGCAGCAGCTCTCTGGACTCCGGACCTTCAGCGTCACCTCTCCCACCAACAGAGCTGTATGACATGGTATGACACTTTAAAGCAGCTTGGCTTTCTCTTTTACTTCTTTTTATTCTTAATGTGCACCTATAAACACAATCACAGCCCAATATATGTTCTCACCTACATGTGAAACACACAATGATGTCAACATGCACCATTAAAATGAATCTCCTGTCACTTACAGGTCTTGAGTCCATATGAGGAGCTGGAGAAGCAGGTGAGATTGCTTCAGGATGAGGTGCTGAGGTTAAAGAGGAATAACGAGCTGCTACCAGGGGACACTATGACCAACTTTGCTCTGGAGTCGCAAGGTGAGACATCTAAATCACGCTCATCATTTCCATCTGTCAGATTGTAGTTCGCACATGTGCTTTTTAGTTTTGAGACCGTTGTCTCACTTTCTTTGTGTGTGTTTTTGTGTGCAGGGGCCCGTGTTTTAGCTCAGTTGTCCTCAGAAACTAGCCAAAGCGCCGAACCGACCTTTTCGATGTGGGATTACCTGATTCCTTTTTGGCGACCAGGCGTAGACCCAAGCATCGTGACTCAGGTAGGAACTAGGAACTACACACACAGAACACATGGCTAGGCGGTATGGCAATATTATATAATGGTTTGGATTGTTTTACTGTCTATTTTGTTATACCACATACCATCTAAACTCTTTTTTATACTCTTTCTTTCTTCAGGGAGGACCAACCGTGGCCGGACGCTGCTGGCCATTTGATGGTGAGCGTGGACATTTAGTCCTCGCCCTGTCCCGCCCGGTCACCATCAGCCATGTGACACTGGGTCACATCTCAGAGACCTTGTCTCCAACTGACACCATCTCCACCGCCCCAAAGATGTTTGCTGTCTATGTAAGTCACAAATTTAAAATTGTTCCACTGCAGACATCCTGTGTATTTCACTGTCACATACACGGAGAACAACAAGGTGTTCAACTGCATCTCTATCTTTCTCTCTTGCAGGGCTTGAACTCTGAAGAGGATGAAGGTATCCTGCTAGGAACCTTTCTTTATGATCAGAACGGGGAGTCGGTGCAGACTTTCAAACTGTCTGTGAGTATTACATCATGCAATGAAACACATGCATTTTTTAAATTTCACCCACAAGCTAATATATCATAAGAATTACAGTCTGTCTGTCCTCATTATAGGCTGCTTATTATATCCCTTATGTCCCATCCTCTCAGTTTTTCCTCAACTAACTCTCTCCATTCATTTCTCTATCTCTCAGGATCAGGAAAAAGGTTTCTTCAGCCACGTGAAGCTGCAGGTGGAGAGCAACTGGGGTCATCCTGACTACACGTGTGTGTACAGTTTCAGGGTCCATGGGGACGCAGAGGAGCAAACACCGTCTCCATGGTGAGAAGGTATTTGTTCCAACAACCAACCATCTGTGAATAAGTAGGAGACGTTGTGTTGTGGAATTAGCAGTGATAGAAATATTAGCAAATGGCTAGTTGGGGCACCTGTGGTGGTGTAGACACAGGATGGGTGGGTGGGTGCGGGGGGGAAGTGTGGTGTACCGTGAGTGTTCACCATACTTCCTCCCGGCGAACCTCCTCCCTGCTGGAGGCTCCATGTTACATGGCTGTCTACAATGCAATGTGAGGGGGAATTAGCCATTTGCTGGTATTTTCTGTCACTTCCACAACACAACGTCTCCTACTTCTTCACAGATGGTTCGAGGGCTGCACGGTGGCTCAGTGATTATTAGCACTGTAGCCGCACAGACAAAGGACCGGTGATCGGTCCTGGCTCTGCCTCTCTGTCTGTGTAGAGTTTGCATATTCTCTCCGTGCATGCATGGGTTTACTCCGGGTACTCCGGTTTCCTCCCATACACTAATAATAATAATAATAATTGAACAATAAAGATCAGGAAAATTACTTCTGCTTGTTTTATCATCTATTATGAAATCCATAAGTGCAGTGAACTTGATATAAGTATAAAATGGCATACAATTAAATAGAATATAAACTTGAAAAACTTAACCTCTATGAATTTTGATTCCAACCATCAGAGTATGTAATACATTTAAACAGGTACACACGTTAAGATCTTAATCTGTAATATGTTTATTTTTTTATGGTTTTCATCACTTTCTAAATGTCCTTACCACAACATTACAATAACGTTCATTTTATATATTTTCCTTTCTTAAATTATATAATATTTCTAAGAGAGTTAAATTAATATTCATCAAGCTTTGTGCATCATTGTAAATATTGATATAAAAACATTTTCTAAAAGTAGGGGATTTCATGATGTTCTGTACGCCCTGAAAAATTTAGACAGTAACCACAGATGTCTTCATACACAAAAAATATAAAATATGTTGTTTTTTATAACAGATATTGCAATTCTAATGTCTAATGACCTTACATTAAGGACATGTTGCGGAAATGACATTTTGCTAATATTGCAGATAAATGGCAGCTTGCAAGGTCGGCTACGTTAGCTTTGACTCTTAGCATTTAATATACATGAATTCAACAGTAATATTAAGTTATTTTTAAAATACATAATTAATAAGCTGAATGGTAAGGACACACAATAAATACTTTATTTTCTAAAGCCTGAAAACAGAGCCATGAGGAGGTGCAGAAGTCTAGTTTTCTCTCAGAAAATGTGAATTACAATATGCTGAAAGGTTATTATGGAATTTTTGCCGAATGATGCCACAAACTTTCTGCCTACTTCTGCTTTAAGAGGGGTGTAAAATATCAGCATACTAATAATAACAAACTGCAAGAGGAGAGGAGGGGACTGCAAGTGCAAATACACCTTGGAAATATAGAAGAAATGGCTACTTACTTTTCCAAAACAAACCCCAAATTTGCTGCGTACAAATAAAAAATAAAAAACTCTTTTGAGTAAAATAATAATGTTAAATAATGGGAATCAAAGCAGACCTGCACTCTGTACGCTGCTGCATCGTGTCACAAATCAATGAATGCACAGAGCGCTCAGAGAGAGTAGTTCGGTTACTTTGGAATAATATTTGGACTAATAATTCAGATTTCTGTGAGGGTACAGATAAATGCCCTTAACAAAAGGAAGGTTATTCAAGGGTGCTATTAGTATACTTCTTTTAAACTTACTGTAAAATAAGAGAGTATACTTTCAGTTTACTTTTTATGTACTTATCAGAGATATACTTAACAAAAGTATACTTGGCTTATACTTGTACTGAATCTTTTGATCAAGATATACTTAACAAAAGTATAAATTAGTATACTTGTAGTATAAAAACTTTAACCAGTTTACTGAGTATACATTAAAGTGCACTTTCATACACTAAAAAGTGCGCTACAAGTATATACAAGTATACTTGCAGTATAAAAAAATATTAAACTAGTAGTTTACTGAGAGTATACATTAAAGTGCACTTTCATAAACTAGAAAGTGGGCCACCAGTATAAAACTAGCACATTATCAGTACAATACTTACACTTAAAGTATACTTTTATAAACTAAAAAGCCGGCCTATTTAGTCCCAAGAAGTATTGAAGTAGTACACTTCCAAGTATAAAACTAGTAAACTATCTGTATACTTATAGTAGTAGTTGTAGTACAAAATAAGAATTAAATGTAAACTAGTTGTGTACTGAAAGTTTACTATTCATACAGGTACTTTTATGAACTAAAAAGTGGGCCAATTTAGTCCCAAGAAAAAGCAGTACGCTTATAAGTTGCACTTTGATATTAGTATACTTACTACATAAACTATACTTGGGAAATATATACTTGAACTTTACTTAAGTATACTTCATAAAATAAACTTGAAGTATACTACTTTTTCATAAGGATGTGAGGTTTATTTCTAAATATATGCATGAGTCTGCAATGAAGACACTGTTCCCTTCAGGTCTCCAGCAGCTTGGAGTTTAGCACGAATCAGCAACCAGACTGAACGCAGCTATAAATTATGGATCCTATTCACAGGAAGATTTTTTAGGTAGATTATTACTAAAGGTCTATGGAGGACGGAACCTGCCAAAATAAATTAATAAATAGATAAATGACTTGATAAATAAATACGTCATTAAATGTAGCAAAATAATCTAAAAAATATTTGTAGCCATAAATTGGTATTTCTGTTTTAATTTGCTACTTAATTTATTTGTTTGTATTAAGTAATTGATAAAAAAAAAAAATTGAATTTTTAATTAAGCCCCCTCATTTGCATAATGAGGCAGAAATGCATAAAGACATGTATGAAGAACAGAATAAATAAATAAATAAGTTTTGGGAAATAAGGGGTGAAATGCAAAGGGAAGGGAATAAATTAATAAAAATTACATGCAAAAATAGATAAATAAATAAGAAATAAATGCAAAAATAAATAAATAAATGTAAAAAGTAATATAAATACATAATATATATATATATATATATATATATATATATATATATATATATATATATATATATATTTACATAAATAAATAAAAGGGGAAATTCAACAGAGGAGTAAATAAATGAGGGAATTAATACAAATATAAATAAATAGGTAAATTAAAACAGAAATATCAATTTATGTCACATATTATCAATTAATTAATGGCTACGTTTATTCCTTAATATTATTTTTGCTAAATTTAATGACATTTATTTATTTATTGAGTCATTTATTTATTTATTCATTTATTTGTGATTTTGGTAGGTTCCCTCCTCCATAGGCTACCTCTGTTCCTGATCTCCTGACTTAAGATATTAGGTTTATTTCTCAAACCAAAACAGGTTTGAGGTTTGATTCATACATAATCTTATAATCTTATAATCTTATTTTGCCTGTGTTTAATTAAAAAAACACCTTTAGCTGCCCCAAGAAGAATGAATCAATATTGATTGCTTTAATCAAATTAAGTGTGTTTAAGCCTCACTGATCTGTTCGTTCATTCATTGATTAATTGAAAATCAAACAATTTAATGTATTAATTTAGATATTTTTCTAAGTAAAAGTTCCCAGAAGTGTATGATTCTACTTTTTCCCCACGGTCTAGTGTTAAAAAAGTAAACAAAAAACGCAATAAATCGTAATATCAAATCGCAATACTTAAAAATCGCAATACATATCGAATCAGCACCCAAGTATTGTGATAGTATTGAATCGAGAGATAGGTGTATTGTCCAAGCCCTGGTAACTATAGTAACCCCATCACAAAATCAAAACAAAACATGCCTGAGGCTCCATGAGTTCAGCATGGCACAATGGTGGTACATGGTACAAACAATGTAATCAAGCTGATTTTGTCGCCGATGCTGCGCTCGCATCGCATCCAGTTAGTACACGATGTGAGGCAAAGACTAGAAGGATGCTAATTTTGGACCGATAACCGGCCCCCGTTAACCGATTATTAACCGTTAACCGACAAGATTTTTGCCTCACATGCAGCGGTGCTCCAGCTGCAGTGTATGAGCACAACAGATAAATGAGTCTCCAGTTCACCCGACCGGGAGCGTTACTGTAGCAGCCACGGTGCTGCGTGTAGTGTCGCGGACATGCAGCCACTTAAACAGTAAAAGTCTCCCCCGCACATTTAGTTTAGTTTAGCAGGTTGTCAGCTGTCTGTCTGCTACTTATTGCTTCACTCGACTACATTTAGCATCAACGCTGATCTGACGTCCACATAAAAAAGGTGCAGAATTTTCCCTTTAAGTTGAATCACAACCTCAGTCTGAATGTCTCAAACAAATCCTGAACATTATGAGCTTCTATGTGGTGCAGCGCTAGTTTATGAGATGTTTCTGTTAAACTTGCCTTAATCATCCTCTCTCTTTGTGATTGACAGACAGAGAGCCAGCAACATCCCCGGCTCCATCAACGTGCCCTTCCACTCCTTCCTGTCTCCGTCGGGTCACTTCCTGCCCACTTCCTGGTACACCCGTGCCGTGCCCGAGCACGTTTTATCTGAAGGACGGGGGAAACATGTGTGATTGGTTCAGGATAGCAGGAGGTGATGGGTTAAGACTGGATACGACTGGATGACAAGAAAGATGATGTTCTTTGATTGTTTTTGTGTGCAAAGGTTTAAAGGAATGGTTTGACATTTTGGGAAATCCTTCCTGCTTATATGTGTGTATGCTAAATATGAAACTACAGCCCACAGACGGTTAGCTTAGCTTAGCATAAAGACATAGAGCCTGGTTTTGTTCAAAGTTTAAAAAATCTGCCATCCAGCACCTACGAGTTTTACTAATTTACAAGTTCCATCTCGTCTGTTTAGTCTGTGTTACCGGTGTTACACGGTGGTCGGGCACACATCGATTACATTACAGAAATAAAACCCATCTAGTTCATTTTGGCGTATCAGCGCCTTGTTTTCAATTCATAGTCGGACGACGGACGCTGTAAGCTGAAAGTGAATGCATCCGTACAGAGTCTCAGCTCAGAGCAGCAGGAGTCAGATTTCACACACACGGGATGAGAGAGAGTCGACAGACAAGACGATGGCGGAGGATTCGGTGTTGAAGCGAAAATGCAAATACGCCTATTTGGCAATATTTCAGATTTAAACCCAACGCTACAAGGGAACCCTAATGTTGATGAGGTAATCGCCGTGAGGAGGACGGAGCTCTCCCGGAGAGGCCAGACACACCGCCACCCGTCGTTAAAGATCAAAGTGAGCGCGCTACACATATTGACCGTTACATTTTCTTGTACAATGTCCGGTGTAATCGGTAACACTGGTGTTGTTACACGTTTAATAACCGGTGGGATAATTTACTCACCGTCACATCCCTACAGGCTGGCTGTTTCTACCTCTGAAAGAAATCATGTTCCTCTGTGTCCTCCGGTGCTCCTAACGGCATCTGCAACATTTCTCAGACTGGAGGAAAACAACCAATCAGAGCTGATCTGGAGTCTGCCGTCTCTGATCAGCTGTCAATCACTCGCAAACTCCGACCAATCGGTCAAACTAGGCAGAGCTGATCAAATATGAATCAATATTCTGTTACTATAATGACTATTTCTCTCCTCAGATATTCTCAGAATTATCTTGTAGTTACTGTTTAGCTGTAAAACGAGAAAGTTTGTGATCCGGCAGCCATGTTGAGATCTGCTGAGGAAATACCAAGCACCGCCCACCAGCCGGAGCACAGCCAATAGGAACGCTCTCTCTCTCTGAAATGAACTGTGATTGGTCGAAGTCTCCCGTCACAGACTAGATTTTCTAAAGCCTGAAAACAGAGACATGATGAGGAGCAGAAGTCTAGTTTTCTCTCAGAACACTTGAATTACAATATGCTGAAAGGTTATTATGGGATTTTTGCCTAATGATGCCAAATATATTCTGCCTACTGAAGCTTTAATCGATAAAAAAATACCAATTTGCCTGTATAGAGTTTATAGCAGCCTTCTCATATTGTCGAAAGCGCATCATCCACTAGATGGCAGCATTTCATCTTTTAAGCGCCCTGCTGGCCTCAACGTGATTGCATTGTCGTTAAAGTCAGTTCTAATAAGCGAGTAAACACACACACACACACACACGCACACGTACACGCACACACACAGTAGTGAGCGTCTTTTGTTGATCTGCAGGCGTGGCTTCAGTGACAGTGGTAGAAGGGCGGAACTTTGGCCCCTGAGTTTAGTTTAAAGCATCCTGGGTTGGCCAAGATGCTCTGCACAAGTCAGGAGCTTCACTTCCAGCACACGCACACACACACACAGACACACACACACAAGCGCAAACACAGAGTCATCCTCCATCCTCCAGCAGGCCCGTGCAGCTGCAGCCAACAATGTCAAACTCGGACAGGGTTGTGTTAGCTCTGGGAGGAGCGGGCACAGTGGGCTCTGGGATAGTTAAAGTTCTGCTGGACAAAGGTAAGCTGCCCAGCGGCCGTCTGGACAAACAGAGGAAACCCTTCTACTGCTAACAGGCTGTTTACCTGAAAATGTTCTTAATATACTCTTTGAAGCAGATGAAGTTATTACTCTGACATCCGAATTAATTTGGAGACCGTCTAAACAGTTTTACGCACAGGTGACTGTCTCGCGGGTTTTACGCAGGGATAATTCCATCATGATAAAGTATATTATTATAGTATTTTACTACTTTATGAGCATTTTCTGGCTTCGAAGTGTTAGATGACTGACTATTAATCTAACGTCGATGTGCGTGCGTAAAGTTGTACATTTTCGGGTTTAAGTCCGAGCGCTGCACTGACGGATCCAATAATCAGGTAATTGCTTTGCTGTACATTCGGGTGCGTAATGTGCCGGTTGGATTCTGAAAACTAACCTTTAAATCATCTTTAATATTTGTGTTTTAAGTGTGTGTTATGAGTTTATGATAACTTGTGCTTTTTGGTTATTATTATATTTGGGATGTCCCATAACACTCTGATATTAATTGATCCGAGCTCTGGTTTCAGACTCTGCATCTTCATCATCATGTTTTTTCTTCTTCTTTTTTTTTTAATTACTTTTTATGGTTGGAGGTAGTTGAGTGTAATTTACTATCTTCATCCCTGTTTAGAGGCTGTTTCAGTCCCAAAGCTGTAAATCGTATTCATTGTGATCTGCTGCCTCTGCATGAACCAGCGGAGGAGACGGTGCAGGATGCTGCATGTGATGAGAGTGCACTGGTTTTGGGATTTACCATGCACCTCCATAGCTTTGCTGCTTGAATTGAGCAGAAATTTACCATCTGCTGCTCTGCAGCGTTTATCCCTCTGATGACCTTGATACACAGATTTGGACAATGTTGGCCTGTTGGTGAATGTTCATTTTCATGTGAAAGGGATTATTCTCTGTGTGTGTATGTGTGTTAAAGGTGATGGTTCTGTCTGTCTGCACAGTAGATTAATGTAGTTTCTGCTGTGTGTGTGTGTGTGTGTGTGTGTGTGTGTGTGTGTGTGTGTGTGAAGGTTTCAAAGTCGCAGTGATCGCCAGGGACAGCAGCCGGCTGGAGAGGCTCCAATCATTGGTCTCTCCCAGCACAAAGGATAACCTCACCACTATAGTGGGGAATGTGGGTAAGTTGGGTTACGCATCCTTCCATTCATATAAAGCTGTTTTTCATCTATCCGTTCATCCACTGAACCCACCAGTCACTTCTGTGAGTGGAGAGGTGGGGGTTGTTAGCTCTTCTCCATCTATTTCAGGGGTCAGCAAACTTTACTATCAAAAGAGCCATTTTAAGCAAAAAAAAAAAATCTGTCTGGAGCTGCAAAACATTTGATCATTGTGATGAAGGTAACACAGCTTATAGTCTAAGTATTTAGTATATAAGTCTAATGCAGTGAGGGCCAAAGTGCAAATGTACTACGGAGTATTAGGGTCACATTGAGGGAAAAAACATCTGAGATTTACAGAATAAAGTCATAACTTTACGAGAAACAATTCGTAATATTAAGATAATAAAGTCATAACTTTACGAGAAAAAAATCGTAATATTATGAGAATAAAGTCATAACTTTACGAGAAAAAAAGTAGGAATATTATGAGAATTAAGTCATAAATTTACGAGAAAAAAAAGAAAATAACACTTAAAATTACTACTCTACTACTACTTTCATAATATTACGACTTTTTTCTCATAAACCTATGACTTTATTCTCATAATATTATGACTTTATTCTCTAAATCTCAGATTCAATTTTTTCCCTCATTGTGGCCCTAATACTCCGTCGTACCGTCGTACCATAGACCTACAACAATGATAAATAAAAATGAAAATGTAAACAAAAACAGTTATTCTTTTCCATTTTAAAAAATCCACAGGGAGCCACTGGAGAGGAGCTAAAGAGATTTGAAGCCCTGCTGTCTTCTCAAGCTCCTCTAACTGTCTGAGATATAGACATCATCTAATTTGGATACAGTTTGAATTTGACACCGGTCTCACTGAGAGGCTTCACTGCCCACGTGGGAGACTGTGATGGATATGGCAACACACTGTATCATGGCTGCATTGCAAAGTTCATTACATCAATACAAAATTGATGGATCCAATTGTATGAAAAATAAAGACGATTTTACTATACAGTACATTAGCACAGTACCAGTAGTAAAACAAGCGTATAGAGTCTAAAGTCACGCTCTGTGAAGCTGTACTTTGAAAACATCAGCAATTTTGACATCATTATGTTTAAAACTTCTGTAGGCAACATGTTTTTGGCATCATTGGGCAAAAATTCCATAATAGCCTTTCAGCATATTGTAATTCAAGAGATAACTAGACTTCTGCACCTAATGACCTTAACTTGACTTAATGTCAAGAGGAAACAGTGAGGTCAGGGGGTCGCCAAACTTGTTATACATCATACAAAATATAGCAAAAACAATCAATATCAGCCTTTAAGACCTTATATTAGTCAAATCATAGTCACACATATTGATCTAAAATGCTGTTCTGAAGGTCTTTCCACTTACAGTCTATAGCTGCACCACCACATGGAAGCCTTTCTTCTCCTGAATCCTTCTCTCTGTTCCAGGGTCTGAGGAGGGAGCAGAGCAGGCGAAGCAGGACCTGCTGAAGGCGGTGGGGAAGGTGACGGACATCGTCTCCTCTCTGGGCTTCAGCTGGTGGCAGGGAGGCCCCCCCCACACTCAGTCTCTCAAAGACCTACACTGGGTGAGCACTCAGACATAAACCAGACATCGACTAGACCAGGGGTCAGAAACCTGCAGCTCTTTAGCCCCTCTCCAGTGGCTCCCTCTGGATTGTTAAAAATGGAAATGAATAACTGTTTTTTGTTTACATTTTCATTTTTAGTTATCATTGTTGTAGGTCATTGGTACGACGGTACGACGGAGTATTAGGACCACATTGAGGGAAAAAAATAAATCTGAGATTTAGAGAGTAAAGTCTTAATATTACGAGAATAAAGTCATAATATTATAAAGTAGTAATTTTACGTGTTATTTTCTTTTTTTCTCGTAAAGTTATGACTTTATTCTCGTAATATTATGACTTTTTTCTCGTAAACATATGACTTTATTCTCGTAATATTACGACTTTTTTTTTCGTTAAGTTACGACTTTATTCTCGTAATATAACGACTTTTTTTCTCGTAATTTTCTGACTTTATTCTCGTTATATTACGAATTTTTTCTTGTAAAGTTATGACTTTATTCTCGTAATATTACGACTTTTTTTCTCATAAAGTTATGACTTTATTCTCGTTATATTACGACTTTTTTTTTCATTAAGTTGTGACTTTATTCTCGTAATATTACGACTTTTCTCGTAAACATATGACTTTATTCTCGTAATATTACGACTTTTTTTTTCGTTAAGTTATGACTTTATTCTCGTAATATAACGACTTTTTTTCTCGTAATTTTCTGACTTTATTCTCGTTATATTACGACTTTTTGTCTCGTAAAGTTATGACTTTATTCTCGTTATATTACGACTTTTTTTCTCATTAAGTTGTGACTTTATTCTCGTAATATTACGACATATTTTCTCGTAAAGTTATGACTTTATTCTCGTAATATTACTACTTTTTTTCTCGTAAAGTTATGACTTTATTCTCGTTATATTACGACTTTTTTTCTCGTAAAGTTATGACTTTATTCTCGTTATATTACGACTTTTTTTCTCATTAAGTTGTGACTTTATTCTCGTAATATTACGTCATATTTTCTCGTAAAGTTATGACTTTATTCTCGTAATATTACGACTTTTTTTCTCGTAAAGTTATGACTTTATTCTCGTAATATTACGACTTATTGTGTCATAAAGTTATGACTTTATTCTCGTTATATTATGACTCTTTTTCTCATTAAGTTATGACTTTATTCTCGTAATATTACGACTTTTTTTCTCGTAAAGTTATGACTTTATTCTCGTTATATTACGACTTTTTGTCTCGTAAAGTTATGACTTTATTATCGTAATATTACGACTTCTTTCTCATTAAGTTATGACTTTATTCTCGTAATATTACGACTTATTGTGTCATAAAGTTATGACTTTATTCTCGTTATATTATGACTCTTTTTCTCATTAAGTTATGACTTTATTCTCGTAATATTACGACTTTTTTTCTCGTAAAGTTATGACTTTAATCTCGTTATATTACGACTTTTATTCTCATAATATTACGACTTTGATCTCAGATTTTTTCCCTCAATGTGACCCTAATACTCCGTAGTACATTAACACTTTGGCCCTCACTGCATTAGACTTATATATTATATACTTAGACTATAAACTGTGTTACCTTCATCACAATCATCATATGTTTTGCAGCTCCAGCTTTTTTTTGCCTGAAATGGCTCTTTTGATAGTAAAGGTTGCTGACCCCTGGCCTAGACAGATTCATGAGACTGCTATTAGATTAAACATTGATTTTTCTTATACTCAGGAAAGCATATTCACATTTTATTACTTGTAATAGTTATACTGGTGACAGTAATGGCAGTTGTAAGAGTAGTCTTAGTAGTTGTGATAAGCATGTCCTGGTTCTCCCGTGACATCGTGTCTGAATGTTGCTGCAGAAGCTTTTCCTCTGTTGCAAGAATGAAATTCTGACTCTCGTCTGATTATTTCATATTTCATCTCCCATCAACTCTCCAGGTAATCGAGACATTACTTTTCAGCACATTTGTGTCATGGAAGGCCTTCTTCCCCTTGGTGAGGGACGACTCCACCTGTACCTACACCTTCATCACAGGTGACTCCTTTAGCTGCTTATTTCTACTAATAGCAGTGTGTGTAATGTGATGTAGGAAGTGAGAAACACTGAGAGAACTACATACAGAAGCCAAATACAAAGACGCAGAGTGAGTGAGCAATCCATAGTTTAGGCTACTAATAATAAGCAGGTAGCATAAGTTAAGACTTTATGCCTCCACCCCGGCTACAGACGTGGCTGGAGGCATTATGTTTTCAGGTTGTCCATAAATGAATTAGCCTAATGTGGCACAATTTTTTTTCATTTCAGATTTCTGAACTATATTGTGATATGAAGCCAATACATTAAATCCAAACCCAGAATTTCTTCAAATTTGGCACAAACATCCACCTGGACTCAAGGATTAACTGTAGATTTTGGTTTTTCAGAGGTCAAAGGTCACTGTGACCTCACAAAACACATTTTTGGCCATAACTCAAAAAATGTATATGCTAATTATGCTAATTTCACACAAATGTCTAACAGGATAAAATGATGAAGTAGTGACATTTTGGACAGACATGGATGTAAACTGTAACTTGACTGGTTGGGGGAGGCGTAGAACCGCGAGGCGGTAATTCTAGTTTTTGTCATACGTTAGAAAGTCGATGTGACGAATGTATTTTCAAACTGTTGATAAAACCTGATGAGTCAACATCTTTACAGTTTTGTACAGTGAGTTTTATCAAGGCCTTTAAGTAAAGTTGAGGGCTGAAAACAGTGAGCTGAAAGATGCTAAACAGCTCAGTCGAGAATTACACAAAGTCACGTGATCTATTTTTATTATAAAATACTCATTAGCCCAACTTTAACTTTTTAATATTAGAAAATTGAAGCTGCAGTGGGTAGAAATTGAGCAAATATGATTAAAAAAAGTCATTTTTTATAAAACGGTCACTATATCCTGTTACTGTAATTTCTCTCCTCAGATGTTCTCAGAATCATCTTGTAGTTACTGTTTAGCTGTAAAATGAGAAAGTTTGTGACCCGGCAGCCATGTTGAGATCTGTGGAGGAAATACCAAGCACCGCCCACCAGCCGGAGCACAGCCAATAGGAACGCTCTCTCTCTCTCTGAAATGACCTGTGATTGGTCAAAGTCTCCCGTCACAGACTAGATGTTCTAAAGCCTGAAAACAGAGACATGAGGAGGAGCAGAAGTCTAGTTTTCTCTCAGAACACTTGAATTACAATATGCTGAAAGATTATTATGGAATTTTTGCTCAATGATGCAAAAAAGAGTTGCCCACTGAAGCTTTAAAGTCTTCATAACAACATAAATATTACTAGTTTTTACTACTTTCTCCGATAAAAACAAGGACAATTTTTCATATGCCCTCTGCTGCTCTGGTCCACAGGAGGAGCAGGTGAGAAGTTGCTGATGCCTGGTACTGGCTTCCTGACAGTAGGAGCTGCCAGCACCCTGGCCTTCTGCCAGGTCCTACGAGAGGAGTACCCCGACGTGCCCTGCAAACTCAACCAGGTGAGACTTTAATGGGATTACACAGCAAGAGTTCAATTAACAAAGCACCGAAGCTAATGTAAGATATCTAACCTGACCGCAGTCGGATAGCCTCAGACCTGTTTATTTAGGTTTCTGCAGCTCAGATCATAAAAGAAATCCTTCAGATTTCATTTGTGGTTTCAAGCGGATCAAGATCCAGTTCGTTCTCCCACAGGAGGCTTTAAATAAAGAATTCAGACCTTTTCCAGACATGACATTTGCTAGATAATTTCTGATTTATCTTTTCACATAATGCAAGTTGTAAAGGATTTCTCTAAACACTTTAAGTCCATCTGAAATTAAAGGAGACATATTATGTTCAATTTCAGGTTCATACTTCGTATTTTGGGTTTCTACTAGAACATGTTTACACGCTTTAATGCTCAAAAAACACGTTATTTTTCTCCTTCTGTCTGTCTGAATATACCTGTATTCAGCCTCTGCCTGAAATGTTCCATTTTAGCGCCTGTCTCTTTAAGACCCCCTCCTGAAAAAGCATCATAACTAATATTATTATATTAATATTTATTGTTACCATTATTTATTTATGTATCACTATTTGCCTGTTATTCTGATTGCTCTTATTAGTAAGTACATAATAGTAATATCAGTAGCAGTGTTAGCGGTAGCCTATAGATGGAAAGCATGATCACTAAAATGGAGGAAGACATTTCATTATATTATACTGTATTATATTATATTATATTATATTATATTATATTATATTATACAAGGACCTCTTTACAAGTATTAACCTTAAACAAGGAAAATAAGCCAAAGTCATACTTGACAAACGTGAGTTTTAACAATTCCTTCTGATAAATGAATTATTTTCTCTCAGGTCAATGATTCAGTTCATGTCAGCCTACGGTACACACTCGTCTCCTGAGCGTCTAGCAGCGATTAGAGCTCAACTATCCAGATTCTAAGTAACTGGAGACTAAACTTTATGTTTCTACTCCTCGTAGATCATAAACCCTTTAATATAATAACGACTCGTTGAAGTCGGTTGAGAAATGTAGACGTTATAGTGCTTTTTATCTAGAAAACAGCAGCTCCCCCGTTCACTTGTATAGGGTTACAGGCCAGTCTTGCCTGGTCCAATATGGCGCCCACGTTGACGTATCGCTGCAACGGGCTGAAGCGTCCAATATGGCGTCTACGTATATACGTCTATGGTCATCACAGCGTCTCGGGGACTCACTGTGTGTGTCATCTACACAGAGTCTCACAGCACGTCTACCGGCGACTGTATAGTTGTGACATCACAACGTTACAAAAGTCCTGAATTACATCTCGTGGACACAAATGAATAAATCGTGACCTTTATTTATGTTTCTCTCTCCCATGCCATTCCTTCCCTTGGCTTTGCTGCTTCTTTCTAACCCACTCTCTCCATCCTTGTCTTCCTTTATTGGTCCTGGCAGGTGAAGATCAACACAGGTGTAGCCACTGCAGAGCGCATGGCACCTGGTTACCTGAACCACCTGGACCTGGGCGAGGCTGTGGCCACCCTCGTGGAAAGACGAAACACGTCCCACACTGTCTTCACCGTCAGCTGCCCTGCAGACTTAAAAACTGTCCTTCTGGAGGGGAACCTTTAGACTTGGTGCTTCCGGCCCTATCCTTGTTATCTACACGTCCTCTGCTCCTACTCTGACTGAACACATGTACCCCATTCATGCTCAACTTTATATGAATTATCTGTTGTTTCAGCTCATACTGTATATTAAGCTGCCTGTTCTCAGTTTGTTAGCGACTGTTTTCTCTGCATGTGCTGTTGTCTGATATGTCTGTAGAAAAATGCAGAGGATTTATAATACACAGCTTCTCATTGTTGCCTGTTTCTTCACAAAAATAATCGCACAGTTCTGTTCTATCGTCGGAAGACATGATACCCAATGTAATGCCACCAATTCTCCATGGATCTGCATAATACTGTATACTTGGTATAAAACTAGATCTCTTAAAGGACTACTTCACCCCCAAAATGACCATTTTTATATCAGTTACTCAGCCCGTGTAACCTTGAATTCTTGGAGAATACTTTGTTTTTCTTGCATGCCTCCACAGTGAACGAAGAGTAAAACAACAGGGAAAAGTCTTGATGAATTGAAGTAAACGGGGGCCACGTTTAACAACAGCAAAACTATATCAGAGCCTCTGTTTACAAACTCTCACACAACCTGTGCAGCATAATCCAAAGCAGGGGTCAGCAACCTTTACTATCAAAGGAGCCATTGTAGGCAAAACAAAAAAATCTCTCTGGAGCTGCAAAACATTTGATCATTGTGATGAAGGTAACACAGTTTATAGTCTAAGTATATAGTATATAAGTCTAATACAGTGAGTGCTAAAGTGCAAATGTACTACGGAGTATTAGGGTCACATTGAGGGAAAAAACATCTGAGATTTACAGAATAAAGTCATAACTTTACGAGAAAAAAGTCCTAATATTACGAGAATACAGTCATAACATTACGAGAATAAAGTCGTAATATAACGAGAATAAAGTCAAAACTTTAATGGAAAAAAAGTCGTAATATTACAAGAATAAAGTCATAACTTTATGAGAAAAAAGGTCATAATATTACGAGAATAAAATCATAACTTTAGGAGAAAAAAAGTCGTAATATTACAAGAATAAAGTCATAACTTAACGAGAAAAAAAAAGTCGTAATATTACGAGAATAAAGTCATGACTTTACGAGAAAAAACACTAATACTCCGTCGTACCGTCGTACCATAGACCTACAACAATAATAAATAAAAATGAAAATGTAAACAAAAAATCAGTTATTCATTTCCATTTTTAAAAATCCACAGGGAGCCACTGGAGAGGGACTAAAGAGCTGCAGGTTGTTGACTCCTGATCCAAAGTCTCATTTATACAGTCACATGCTCGCTACTTCCCAAACACATGCATCTTTGCTAAAACCTCACTATTTAAAACACTTCCACATAAATAGCCCCACGCTTGCTACTCGTCCGTGCTCTGTCCAAACCACTGGACTGAGCACGTGAAGATTGAAGACACAGGGAGAATTTCCCACTGGCATTTTAAGACCTGGTCCAAAAAGAAGGTGTCTGGCTGTAGATTATCTCATCTATGTATCTACAAACCTGGAATTAAAGGTGCCCTGTAGAACTATGGAGTAATGTTTTGATGAGCCGATGCCTTTTTTTGTACTGTATAAGCACGCACAAGAGGTACACGCAAGCTTCATGCTATTCCACTGATTGACAGTTGGCGGTAACTGCCCAAAGACATAGAAATGCCCAAGCAAAATCAAGAGAAGATTGCTAGTTAGCAAACATCTATGTAAATAATGCAGGTAAATTTAAGGTTTTTAATGAAGATGGAAATGGTATTCAACATTTTTGTTAAGTCTGCAGGAAGCACTGAATGTAAAGCTGGTTATACACTGTACGATTTTAGCCCGTTTCTGGCCCGAATTTTGAGCCGCACGACTCATTTTAGAGTCGGACCAAATTTAAGCTTCGTCGGGCGTCGTTTGCCGTGTAGTGTACAGGGGGGACCGAGGACCGGTTAACTCCGTCAGCGCCTTTTTTCTCTGTACAGCGTGATCACTCAGGTCATGGCTGACGATCGGCCCGTACAGTGTGATCACTCAGGTCGCGGCTGACGATCTGACCGTACAGTGTGATGACTCAGGTCGCGGCTGACGATCTGACCATACAGTGTGAACACTCAGGTCGCGGCTGATGATCGAACCGTACAGTGTGATCACTCAGGTCGCGGCTGATGATCGGACCGTACAGTGTGATCACTCAGGTCGCGGCTGATGATCGGACCGTACAGTGTGATCACTCAGGTCGCGGCTGATGATCGGATCGTACAGTGTGATCACTCAGGTCGCGGCTGACGATCGGACCGTACAGTGTGATCACTCAGGCTGACGATCTGACCGTACAGTGTGATCACTCAGGTCGCGGCTGACGATCGGACCGTACAGTGTGAGCACATAAATCGGGAGCTTTGGCTTCACATCGCAAACGATCTACTCGTACAGTCGGAGTAGGAAGTACACAACAACATTTCTAAAATCGTACAGTGTATGCCCAGCTTAAGTGTAACTCTATTTACAAGACAACTCCATAGGGTACCCCTTAACATTTTGACATAAATGCTAAAGTGCAACATAGTTGAAGAGTGTAGGAACACTTCGTGGCCTGAGATGATTCGGACTTTGAGATACTGGGGGTGTAGCGGATGGGGAACTTGTATGTTGAGGATTTGACATGTTTGAGTCCTGAGATGTTGCAGACTTGAAATGTCTTAAAAAGTTGGAGATGATGCGCAGTGTGCATTCTTTAAGGACCTGACGTGTTAGGAAAACAGACATTTGTTACCTTCTGTGTTGGGGACATTGAAATGTTTGGGAAATGATGAATTAATGTCACATCCTGTTACCCTTTACGGTTTCAGTATGCTTGAAACGAACACATTTGCTCGATGGCGTCGTCCGATGTGCTTACACCTGATCTGAAGGTCACACTCAATGGCAGAGCAGAAAAAAGGAAAGGAAAAAGTTATATATGCAATGTTTTGCATTCAAATACCAATACAAAATATATGTGCCACATTTTTGATCCTCTGTGTTCATTGCGGTATTTGGCAGGAAATGTGTCATTTTTAGCAATGTTAAAGACAAGGTTATCTGTCTCTATGGGGACGTTGCAGCACTGAAATTAAATTAATTCAAATAATACAGAGCAAGGTTGATCGCAGTGGCCAAACGGTGGTACTCCAACTTCCGTGTTCGTCACGTGATGACTTTGGGCCCAAAAATACTTTTTCCCATAGACTTACATCGGGAAAGAGACGTCTGTAACTCAGAGGATATTTTTTTTTGAGGTGAATCATCTCCCCAGTATGAACACTCTAATAGTCCTTATTCAAATTAGGTTTTAAAGTTGTAAAACGCACTAATAGCTGAATCCAGAGTTATTTCCCTTCCTCCGTTCATGTGAATGAGACCCAGACCGAGGCTGGAGCGCCAAGCCGTGACGACGGCGTGACATTGGGAGCCCGTGACCGAGTCATGTGACCGAGAGGACGCTACTGCGCTGCACATGTTCCATGTGCCCAAGATCCGGGTACTTTTCCAGACGGAAGTCGAGCCATTTAGGCTTCATGCACCACTGAGACACTTTCATAGGAATGAACGAGGCCCCGCCTCCAACGCTGGATCCAGTTCTCTTTATACATCCATGGAAATATCTGGTTTCAGAGGTCAGTGGTCACGTTGTGTTTGAAAGGACTTTTTTTCAGTGAGTGAGAGACGGAGGGAGAAATGGAGAGAACTAAGAGAAAGAAATACTCAAGCAGGGGCAAAAAAAAATTATAAAAAGTAAAATTAAAAGTTGGGTCTATTTGACATAAAAATGCTGTCGCAGTGTATTTATTATTTTGTTATTTTCATTCTTTTAAAGTCTCCAGAATGCAGGGAACAAAGTCTCTGAAACTCTAATATTCCTGGGGGAGGATCCCCGGACCCCCCACTTTGGTTTTGAAATCCCCCCTATTTTTGAGGTCTCATGGTTGGCAAGTATGCGGGTTTGACACATTTACAGTACGTCCCCCTAGCGTGACTCTCTGCCCCGTTCACAAGCACCAGCACCGACCCCCCTATAGGCCCCTTTATCCGCCGCCCGTTATTTGGGCCAGCACGTCCCTTAGATAAACTAAACAGAAGGTAGGAGGCCGCAGCAGACTGCTGGATCAGAAGGGGCATTGTTGTCTTGTATACCGTCTGGTTAATCCATACATGCTTCTACAACGAGAATGTGAATTTGTCATGAAGATGAAGATGCCTGTACACATTTTGTCCCTATAGGGAAGGATGACTGGGATCAGAGAAGAAATCAGAAGTAGTAGTAGTACTACGGGGGGGTTGTCAGTCACAGTTTTAGTTTTGAACTTGTCGGCTGACAGCTCAATTAGGCCAAATTATAATTAAACCACGAGGGAGAACCCACTGGGCCCCACTTTCTCTTCCTCTTTATCGCCTCCTCCTTCTCCCTCCCTTTCTCCCCCCCCCCCTGAAAAGGACGGAAACAGTCAAACACACCCACACCAACGGCCATGCTCGCCCTCTGACGGTGACTCATCTCATTCTAATAGGAAAAGAAAACTGGCTTTTGTTTAAGAGGGAACGGGGGGGCCGAGGTCTTCTAAACGAGAGGATCAGTCAGATCAGTGAGAGAAAATTGGGTGAAACATTGGCTTTGGTGTAGGAACAGGAGAGCAGTAATGACAAGAGCAGTATTAGTTAAAAGAATAATGTGGAATCTATATATATATATATTTGTTTTTAGCTATGCTAGCAGCATGTTGGTTTGTTGGTCGGTCCACCACTTTGGTCCAGACTGAAATATCTCATGTATTACATGAACGCTGATGATCCTCTGGCTTTTCTTCTAGTGTAACCATGAGGTTGACATTTTGGAAATTTTAGCGAAATGTCTCAACAACTGTTGGCTGGATTGCCATGAAATTTAATGCAGAAATCAACGGTGCCCAGAGGATAAATCGCTATGACTGTGGTGATCCTCTGAGTTTCCCTGAGGTCAAAACTTTCACCTATCCAGTGATATACCTCAACTTCTACTAGATGGATTGCCACAAAAGTTTGTGGAAACTTTCATGATGACCCCTGACTAGCTTACCTGCCAACCCTCCCGATTTTCCCGGGAGACTCCCGGTTTCCTCCCGGGGTCACAATTGTCCCGTATTTCTCCCGATTTATGGCAAATTTTCACACTTTTTTTTCCTTTTTGTTATCTCAGCCTGTTGTTAATCCCTACTGTTTCCACCCCGACGACAATAGAGCTACACCAACTGTCGTTTCCCGGCGGAAGAGAGCAGTCTATGCTCGCGACCCAGCGCAGTTTAAGCTCATGTTCAAGCTGCGCTCACCACAGCGTGCAGCGCTTAAAGTTGAGCTTTCGCTGTCGTGGTGCGGCGCAAGTCATTGGAAATGATGTGTTTCAGAGGTCAGTGGTGGTGTTGTTGCGTTGTGTCTGAAAGGACCTTCAGTGAGTGAGAGAAGGAGAAAGAAATGGAGAGAACTAAGAGAAAGAAATACTCAAGCAGAAGCAAAAATAAACTAGAATGGCACTCGAAGAGCGCTGACCTCCACCAAGGTGCGTGACTTTAAAAACAGATCACAGCTCAAAGCTGGCGGTACAGTGAGGTGGTCGCTCTTCGCTCTTCTCCTGACTGGCTTCGGCAAGAGTTTGATTGACAGATAGTTCATCCAATCACCTGCCAAGTATTAGTATAGTATTATAATATCATATATTAGTATTTTTTTTAAAGTGCCTGCCCTTTTCCAAACAGTTTCCTATTACGGCTTCTCAGATGGTTCTGTGTAACAAACCGTCTGGTTGTTCAGATTAGACCAGCGCCACCATGTGATATTTTAGTTTTTTTTAGTGAAATGTCTTGACAACTTTTTGATGGATTGTCATGAAACTGTGTTCAGATATTCTTGTTCCCCTCAGGATGGATTGTAATCACTCTGACTTTCCATCTAGCGCCATCATCAGGTCAATTACTTTGATTTATGACCAAATACCTGCAAAACTGACGACATTGACATTAGCTTCAGCTGAATTTTGTGTTTGGTGCTAATTACCAAATGTTAGCACTAAGATGGTTCAGTCCTCCTCTTCACCTGATGATACAACAGACTATTGTTCGAACACGGAAATGATAACGAGGGAGTACGAGCGGTTCAAGAGGTGGGTGTCAAATAGCTCCTCTGCTTTGGATTAAAAACTGGAGGGACGAGATGGATTAAATTTTAAAACTAGATGGAAAAACAAGCTGTGATTTTGGCAGTGTGGCGCTCTCGTGAGAAAGCAGCGAGACCTCACCAAAGCAGTGATGAAGCTTTCAGTTTCTGGAAACCACATATTGACTCACCAGGCCAGACCGCACCACAAGACGCAGTCAGACGGGCTGATGGACAGACGGGTTAGTTAGAGACGCAGGGCAGGCGGTCATAGCATTGTGGAACAAAGGGGACAGAAAGGTGATCAGCCCATAAATGCAGTATCTGTTTCATAACAGCTGGCTGCATGCTTGTTGCTTTGGAAATGATTGATATGGGCTTACATACTCCAGAGGCTTGTGTCATATCAGCGGCCAGCTTTGAGGTCAGGGAAGCACAGAGTCAGAACGCCCCAAGTCACGCTATCTCTACCAGGGTGTGTCCCACAATCCCCGATACTGCAGTAAAACACAACATAAACACAGACGTATGCCAGCACACACAGCAACTCAACTCTAAACTAATTGGTTCAAAATGTGGTCTTGTAAAGTGGATTAAATCCATAGTGTTTTACCACACCTGCCATGTTTGGAGGAGCGGAAGTGGAGCACTTGTTCCTTTCGCCATGTTTCACATTTCTATCAGGACAGAAAGGGTTTTTTTTAATTTTTATTTTTTTATTTATTTTTTAAATTTTCATCACAAACAAAAAAAGTAACATCTACAGACAGACTCACAAACATACCAACACCACATACAGAAAACAAGCATAAAATAAATTTAAAAAAAAAATTAGATATATATACAAACATATATATACACATAATAATAATAATAATAATAATAATAATAATAATAATAATAATAATAATAATAATAATAATAAATAATTAAATAATAATAAAAAATAATGAAAAATAATAATACAAATAATAAAAATAGAAATAATTATAATAATAAAAAAAGACAACCACCAGGACAGAAAGTTTTTTTTTTTTTTTTAAACTTTGTTCCCGCTTCTGTAAGTACACTCTTGTCTCTTATATAAAGATCTCAGTTGGGTGTTAACATGGAAGTTAAAGGCCCTGATAAATAAACACAAGCAGCAGGACGGACAGAAGCAGAGAAGCTGTAATCATAGCCAGGCCATTTTAAACATAAACAACATAACCTTTGAAGACTTAAAGGAGAAAATTTCGCCACCTTCCATGTGGATGTCCAATCAGTGCTGATGGTAAATGTAGTCCACGGAAGAAATAAATTCCCCAGTGTGTGTTATATTTTGACCGGGAGAGCTGATCTCTCCCGCTGCGGAGCCGTGCCGGCTGTGCCTACATGTACCAGGATGCATTGCGTGCGAGCGACAGGTTCGACATGGAGAGAGAGAGAGAGCAGCGGTGGACGAGCAAGCCAGAGAGTGACTGAAGAGAGGGAGCGGCGTTAGTGAGAACAAAGCAGTGAATCAGAGAAATAAAATTGAATTTTCTGATTGAAACGTTACTTTCTGACTGTTACATTATAAAGCACAAATAAACAAACCCACACCTCCACACACCGCCGCTCAACCCTGCGTGAAGGTGTCGCGTTGCCATATTTTTAATGAATGCAACCGAAGGATTATCGATTATTTTTGTATGAGTCTACAAATACCTTTCAAAATTAAGGTTGAAAATATAACCTTGGTGTTTAAGCTAGCTGTTACTACTAAATATACAGCTAATATAATTGAAACTGTACACTGTATGCCAGTTGTGTGAACCTGAAGCAGGAGGCGATGACCTCGCTGACCTGGAGTGGACCCAAGGAACTCTGAAACTGCATTTTAGTTGGTACGCGGGTGACAAGGTAAGTGAACTGGAAAGGGACAAAAAGAACACTCAGTGAGACAGAAAAAGAACATTCATGGAGAGAGAGAGCCAGAGACTGTTGCTACTGGCGCTGTTCTGACTGATTCAGAGTGGCATGTTGTTTTTTCTTCAAGTTCACAGGCTTCTGCTGCTATTCAGCCATGTGCCCATCACAGCCTCCTGCATCATCCAGGCATCGTCCCCACACAGACACCTTAACAGCTGACAGACGAATAAAAAAAACTAAACAAAGAAAAACATGTCACATCAGTTCCTGTTGGTAAAGAGTCAGTTTCTTTTCTTTTTTAAAAAATATTGAATTGTTTGTCTCTGCTGTACATTTGGTGGAAAATAAAACATGTCCAGTTCCAAAGTTCTTCTGTCCGTTCCTACTGAAGGTATCTGAAGCTATTGTCCTCAGTAATGAAGATTTTTATTATCATTGAAAAGAGACCCATACGCCTTTTTTTACGAGAGACATTTTATTTAATAACATTAACAATGATCCCACTCCATTATAGTGTCGCCTTAAACCTGCAGTAGGCACTATATTTTTGGCATGATTGGGCAAACATCCCATAATAACCTTTCAGCATATTGTAATTCAAGTGTTCTGAGCGAAAACTAGACTTCTGCTCCTCCTCATGTCTCTGTTTTCAGGCTTTAGAAAATCTAGTCTGGCGGGAGACTTTGACCAATCACAGGTCATTTCAGAGAGAGAGAGCGTTCCTATTGGCTGTGCTCCAGCTAGTGGGAGGTGCTTGGTATTTCCTCATCTTACAGCTAAACAGTACACTATACAAGATGTTTCTGAAAACATCTGAGCAGAGAAATAGTCATTACAGTAATAGAATATTGATTCATATTTGATCAGCGCTGCCTAGTTTGACCGTTTGACTGAAGTTCACGAGTGATTGACGGCAGACTCCAGATCAGCTCTGACTGGTTGTTTTCCTCCGGTCTGTGAAGCCTTGCAGATGCCATTAGGAGCACCGGAGGACACAGAGGAACATGATTTTTTTCAGATTACCTGTCTCATGCACTACTGTCAGGATATAGTGACCGTTTTATCAAAATAACTTTTTTAAATCATATTTGCTCCATTTCTACCCACTGCTGCTTTAAGGCCATAAACTAAACTAATTAAATAAATAATGGGCTTGAGAAGAGATGCGTAAACACAGATGTAGGATTCACCTGGAAATTAATTGAAATGAGACAGCACAGACTAAAACCAACTAAGAATTGTAAGCGTCAGAAAATGGTCAAATTATTGTACATTATGGCATTATTCATCGTGCATCTTACAGAGGACAAAATTATCATACAAATATGATAATTATTGCACATCTGGCAATGCTGACAGAAATGTTGATCAATGTTCATGGTTAGGGATGCACCGATCCAACTTTTTCATTCCAGATATCGATACCTGGGCTTTGGGTATCGGCTGATACCGAGTACCGATTTGATACCAGTGTTTAATTAATCAGCCTCACTGTGTGGAAGAGACTGGATCAAAGAAAGAACAAAGCTGTAGCTGACGGGATGAGAGACAACGTAGTGTCACGTTATACAGACATAACAAGGCTGCTGAATGAGAGAGGCATCCTCCGATACGTCACACGGAAACACACCGTGTTAATAATAAGCCGACCACCTCACGGTACCGCCAGCTGGGAGCTGGGATCTGTTTTTTAAAGTCACGCACCTTGGAGGAGGTCCGCGCTCTGAGTGCCATTCTAGTTCAAAATAGTTCGATCCAGGACTTAAATAAATCAACCATCAAACTGCTCTCAAACAACCACATTAGCCAGATGAGAATAAATAGGATTATTTTAGCCTGGTAACAACCACATCTGTCTGCCACATTTAAAGAACAGCGCTCTGTTAACTTGGTTATCCTCGTATGAAGATCAGGGTATACAGTAGATCGGTGAGAACAGTGATCCAGGATCAATACTCAGTTTAGTAAGACATGTACCTCAGAGAGACACTCGATATGTTGGACTCAGGCTGAAGTCAGACCACAACAAACATTAAATGATTTAAATATTCTTTATTCTCTTTACTGACCCATCTCTCATACACACATTCATCATTCTTACATTCTCAACCTTTCACAGTAAAACAGTTTAATAATAACATAACACATTCATACTCAGTTTTCAAAAGCAATGCAAATATGTACAATAAATCATTTACATGTATGTAGTGGCTTAATCCACTTTGCAAAATATCACAGCAATCTGTCGTTTTTTATGATAATTACATTAACAATTTATTACATAGACATGAATCTGTTTTTGGTGTTAATGTCACAAAAAGTAAGTAGTCAATCCAACACAGTTCTTAGGACATCTTTTCATATCTTCTGGACACATGCAAAATATAAATAAGTTATTAAATACTAAATCCAAGCAAGCACACTAAATAAAATGACAATTTATAAAACTGTAGTTTTTCAGTCTGCTTCAGGTGTGTCTTCAAAACACAAACAATAATTTTGCATATTTTAGCTGCCCATTTATTACACATCATCTACTGGAGGACACCGTGATTAAAGCTATCTGAATGCACACTTTAAATTTATTTTGATGTTTCACTGCATCACTGCAACCATGACACAACTTGAACACAAACAGGGACCAATTCAAAGCAAGTCTGCAGAATTTGCACACCATGGTAAAATGAATGGAAACCAATGGCTGCCTGGAAGGGACATATGCACACTAAAGACTCAAAGGGGGGAAAAAAAACCAGCACGCATTCAGGACAGTCACTCAAGTAAACATGATTTGCAGGTAACGGGATTAAAAAAAATGAGAAGAACGCCACCAGAACTTCTCAGGTAACCAGATGTATTTCAAACCAAACAGCTTGAAGGATTTCATAGAAAAGCATTTTAAAAAATGTCAAATATCAGTAAAGAACTGTCAAGCGCCGTACGTATAATGTATATAGGTAGCCACTTTGCTCCCATGTGTCGAGGGAAGCGTTGGGGAATATAAGAGAACATAAGCTGTGAAAATGAGTTTTTAGTTTTCCTTGAGAGTTTGTTTTGACAGATGCCCGGAGGCATGGCCTGCAAATTAAATAAAAACTGGACCAACTAGTGACAAAGTGCAACTGTATTACTACCTACAGTAAGTAACTAACTAACCATATTACTGTATGGCTAACTTAAATGTTAATAACCAACATGCTGTTACATGCAAACACAGTGACTGTCAACACACACTACAAACTGGACTTTTCGCCCCACAGCAGTTGTTCCGGTGCTCCTCCAGTGTCTCACATTGTTGTTAGATGATAGATCTACTGTCTGAACTCAAAGCCATCATCCAGCGGAGCCTCACACAGAAACGCTTCAACACCCAAAAGTGCATAAATTCAAACGGGATCAAAAAATTATATTTATCTCTCTCCGTTGACTACTGTTCATATTTTTTCTGAAATAAGGTCCCATGGGGTCCACCAGAAGGGGCGGGACTTCGGCTCTCTATAGCCTATTAGACGGAATAACGGAAAGTTTACAAGCAGGCCGCCATGTTGTTTCCTGTTTGAAACGGCGAGCGGAAAATCAGGGACCATTCAGGTGCGTTCCACAAGAGGACATGTCACGGCTTGAACGGCCAGTTGAGTGCAGCAGCGCGTCCCCGAGTGTCCTCGGCGGACCTGGTGGACATGTAGCGCGGGATTTAACATTATAGACATGACAACTGGCTATTAGTGTAACAGTTTAACACGCACGCACACACACACTGTCTAAATTATGAGTTTGCATGTTTTTTGTTAAAAAAAAAAAAGAAATAAAAAAGACATGATTATCTTCCAGAGGATTTCCTAAAAATGAAACACTACTACCCTACACTAAGGAAGACAAATATCAGTCAAAGCAAACATGGTTGACTTTTTCACACGGAAAAAAATGTTAAATCCCGCAGTATGGTTTACAAATATATTCCATCGTTAGTAAACCAAGTTGCAGGTTTTCCTCTGTAAGCATTCATATTATCAATGGCTTCACTTCCAAAGGTTCCCTAAGACAACTCCAGTCATCTCCACCACATACAGTCCCTTTAACAATCCAGTGCTAGTTAATGCAGCAAAGCGTTACAGTTTGAGAACACATGCTTAGAGGTCCCAGCAAAGCCCAGTTTCTGATTGAGTTACAAACAACTCACAGGCACTGGTTCAGTCCTAAGTTGGAAACAGAGCAAAAGGAACTATAAATATACTGAATGTCTCTAACATGCATCTGCACAACTTGCTGGAGGTTCAGCTGTGATCTGTCTGCAGCGCAGCAGGGATGAACCATCCGGAGGGTCTCTTGTGACTGCAGCAGCCTACAACACAAAATGGAATATATTATTCCCTGCACTGGCAAAACATAAAAAAAAAAACATGTATTCATGGTTAGGTTGTGCTGATTTTCTCCTTTTATTAAAAGGAGAAGGCTAGGATCATTCTATATTTTTCTTATCATCTTTTCTAATCTCATGAAAAGACCAAAACCAACAATAATATCTGTCTCTCGACACTTTGACTTAAAGCTTCAGATTACCTGTCTCATGCACTACTGTCAGGATATAGTGACAGTTTTATCACTTCACTCTAAGGGGGCCTATTGGCATGGGTAACATACGTTTACATTACTAAGCAACTGTGAATTAAAAACAAAAATCTGGTCCTCTCTCTAGGTTCCATGGTGGAGAAGAGGTCGTGTTGCTCTGGCTCTAACTATCTGGCGTAGAGAGGAGGTCGTATTGCTCTGGCTCTATCTATCTGGCGTAGAGCGGAGGTTGTGTTGCTCTGGCTCTATCTGGTTGGCATGGAGAGGAGGTCGTGTTGCTCTGGCTCTACCTATCTGGCGTGGAGAGGAGGTCGTGTTGCTTTGGCTCTACATATCTGGCGTGGAGAGGAGGTTGTGTTGCTCTGGCACTACCTATCTGGCGTGGAGAGGAGGTTGTGTTGCTCTGGCTCTATCTGGCGTGGAGAGGAGGTCGTGTTGCTCTGGCTCTACCAATCTGGCGTGGAGAGGAGGTCGTGTTGCTCTGGCTCTACCTATCTGGCGTGGAGAGGAGGTCGTGCTTCTCTGGCTCTATCTATCTGGCGTAGAGAGGAGGTTGTGTTGCTCTGGCTCTATCTATCTGGCGTGGAGAGGAGGTCGCGTTGCTCTGGCTCTATCTATCTGGCGTGGAGAGGAGGTCGTGTTGCTCTGGCTCTACCTATCTGTCGTGGAGAGGAGGTCGTGTTGCTCTAGCTCTATCTATCTGGTGTGGAGCGGAGGTTGTGTTGAAATAATTAAACAAATTAAGGTTTGTTTCTTACCCTGAATGTCTTAAAAAGATTTCTGAAGCTCTGCTAGAAGCAACTGCGTAATTACTTACAACCTTATTAGATATTAATGTGGTCTCCATATTGTATAAACCAGACATTTAAACCTATATCTGTTCCTCCAGTGGGAAATACTCAGAATGTCTCCACGTCTCCATCCAGCCACCTGGCAGATGAGGAACAGCTCTGTGGAGCACAGCGATCTGCAAAGCTAAATATTTGGCTGTAGTGGAATCATTGTGTCACTGGGAGTTTCGGGGAAGGCCAGTTGAGGATGTCACATTTTATAACGCAGAGTGTCATCACCCCCCCGTCCCGCCGAGTAGTAGTGTGGAAACATCACCTTGGGCGCCAGACAAGCCATTCAGCGACACACTCACCCCTCAGTGTAATGCATCAGTCTCAGTCTACTTCACTCCATCCATTGTCTCTTCCATGTCAGATGCGTCTACATTGTAATTTGTTAAAAAATATAACACTGGGGAGTTTGGGAGACGGCTGAGATGAAAACTATTAACAGCTCAGAAAAAAGGCACCAAATATCCCTCAATATTATAATATTTGTTAAAACAGCTTGTGGAGAAGCACAAAGTCCAAAGTTATAACACCAGGGAACACTGCCTCCGTGAGTCTAGAGCATATTAATCTGTCTGAAGACATTAAAGCTTCAGTAGGTAGAATGTTTTTGGCATCATTGGGGAAAAATTCCATAATAACCTTTCAGCATATTATAATTCAAGTATTCTGAGAGAAAACTGTTTTCAGGGTTTAGAAAAACTAGCCCGTGACGGGAGACTTTGACCAATCACAGGTCATTTCAGAGAGAGAGCGTTCCTATTGGCTATGCTCCAGCTGGTGGGCGGTGCTTGGTATTTCCTCAACAGATCTCAACATGGCTGCCGGGTCACAAACTTTCTCATTTTACAGCTAAACAGTAACTACAAGATGATTCTCAGAACATCTGAGGAGAGAAATAGTCATTACAGTAATAGAATATGCATTCATATTTGATCAGCGTTGCCTAGTTTGACCGTTTGGTCGGAGTTTGCGAGTGATTGACAGCTGCTCAGAGACGGCAGCTGGACAGCAGACTCCAGATCAGCTCTGACTGGTTGTTTTCCTCCGGTCTGTGAAATCTTCCAGATGCCGTTAGGAGCACCGGAGGACATAGAGGCACTACTGTCAGGATATAGTGACCGTTTCATAAAAATAACTTTTTTTAATCATATTTGCTCCGTTTCGACCCACTGCTGCTTTAATCACGTTGTCATGCCGTCGGCACAGGGTTGCTGGTGTCGGCTACTTTTTAATTTGCCAGAATGTGTCATAATGACAGATGCTAGTTCAGCCTGTTTGCATAAAATCAAACCAGTTTTAGCTCGTACACCAGATCGGACAAACTGAAAACATACCCCACTCTATATGGGCACAACATTTTTGAAAATCCCTGGTATTTTAAAAATACTTTTATGTGAAAGTTTTCATCACTGATTTTCTTTCCATCCTAATACTTTATTTTCTTGGTTTTCATACCCTTTCAGCTAACTTTACACAAGAGAGAGCGTCAAGTTTGGACTTTCCTTTACCTTTTTTCAAAAGAGTTTGCCTGCAGCAAGGTGAGCGTCTCCTCCGTGTAATGACTCAACGTAGGCCAAGGCACTCTGCATGGAGGTCAGACAGTAGCCCTCCTCTCCTATCAAATAGCTGAAAAAGAGAAGCGAACGTTAGCTGATAACAAGACGTCTGTCAGTTAAAGCAATAAACATGGCGGCGAGTACTTCCATTTACTTGAACTTTTAAATGTCAAAGAAAATTGTAAGAAGTCAAATAAGGACACAAACTTTTTCATTTTAACAGAACTTAACAAAACAAAGCATGACTAACCACAAACATCCCAAACATCCGAGCACAGAATAGAGATCCAATTTATTCATTTTGCTGAAATTACAAAATCAACATTTTCTCACAGTGAGTAAAGGACCAGACATCTCTGCTAAACCTTGAACACATTAGTTAGCGGAAGAGATTTGCCTTTTATTTCCCTCCACTTTTAGCGTCGGTATACATGTTTTAAAAGGTTGGGCAGCATGTGGAGAGAGAGGAGCGTCGGATGGAAGGTTGATATGTGAGAAGAACAAGTGATAAAGGAGGAGGTTTGTTCAGAGACAGTAGAGAGCAAGTCAACTCCGGCTGACCTTTGACTAACGAGAGCAACACACGCCGCTGCAAGGCACGGATGGACACAAAGAATGAGAGGACTATGACGGTGAGGGATTCAGAAAGTAAAGGAGATAAGAAGATGTTTATCCTTTGACTAGTGGTCTGGAAATTGTGAATAAATAAGCTAATGTGGTGTTAGCTTGGCACAATAACCGATTGATTGTGCTAAGTTTAATATATAAAAATGCTACTACAAACCTAAACAAGCAACCACCGAGCATTGTAGCTGACACGATCTTCATTTCATCAACAAAAACTATGCAACAATTCTTCCCCCCTAAAAAAACGTGACATAAACTTATAAAGAAAAAAAAGTACAACTTAAATTAGAGTAAAATTTCATTGAAGTATACTATACTTATATACTATGTTATTTTCTCCAATTCTAAAATGGTGTTTTTGAATATTTCTGCATACTGGGGTCCCTAAACAGTGTTGAATTCCATAAATTGTGTATCACTGTAAAGCTGAGACTCTTGTGGATCCAATGAGCCCAACTGTATTCATGTGTGATGATGTTAGTCCCCATAGGAGACATTTCATTGACCTCACTGTATAAAATGACCTGTGGTGACCTCTAGGATAATCACAGCCTCATGAAACTTTACAGCCACAAACTAGAGACCTAGAGCATTCAGAGGTCGGATGGATCAAACTTGAGACCTAGAGCATTCAGAGGATGGATGGATCAAACTAGAGACCTAGATCATTCAGAGGATGAATGGATCAAACTAGAGACCTAGAGCATTCAGAGGATGGATGGATCAAACTAGAGACCTAGAGCATTCAGAGGATGAATGGATCAAACTAGAGACCTAGAGCATTCAGAGGATGGATGGATCAAACTAGAGACCTAGAGCATTCAGAGGATGGATGGATCAAACTAGAGACCTAGAGCATTCAGAGGATGGATGGATCAAACTAGAGACCTAGAGCATTCAGAGGATGGATGGCTTTCCTAGCTAGATTGACAATAAGGGGGTTTCTGAGCAGTTTACACAACAGAAGTGCTCGCCATCCAATCGCGGAAAAAAAATGCAATTCTTGCAGAAATCTCCAAATGTCAAAAGTTTTTTATACCAAATCACAGCATGACTTTTTCTATGGTGTTCCTCGAGGTCTTGGTGTCTTAATGTGGTATTTTGGAGGGATTACTGGTCATTTTTTATCAATTCTCGAGAGGAAGAAAATGGTTGAATTTAGCACCAAATCTGTGTAACAAATGGTATCAACCCAAAAATTGCTGCATTAACTTATGAGACATAATACATTTTTCCAATTCATTTTAAGTAATTCATTCATTCAGGTTGATTTCTGATTTATGACTAGAACAACTTGACACACAGCGCTGATCTACTGTTGACCTGCTATCTCCCCCTAAAGACCCCCTGTACCCCCCTAAAAAAAAAGACAAAAACGGCTCTATTGTGGGGGTTAAAGGCTTTATACCTTGACTGGATTATGTGCGAACTGTAGTCATGACATTATTATTATTCTGGGATATAAAATCCCAAATCCATTGACTGCCAGGCGACTCAACCTCTCATTTTAAAGACTCTTACTATCTCATTCACAGCCTGTGGAGAACAAGAGCATATATCCACCCTCTCATAGCTCTGTGGTTGGGTTTTGGTTCCTCCTCTCCCTTCACTTGAACCCTTCCAACCCACTGAACTGCATAAACATCAAGTGGGACTTTATTTGTATTTTTATAGAGAAGAAAACCAAATCCTGACATTCCTTGGTCACTACCAATCTAACCAGCTGGCTTTTACAACCCACTGGTTTTATGGCCGTGAGTAGATGTCTTGGGTGTGGTCTGAACTCACACGCAATGATACTCAGTATGATGTAGCATCTCAACTCAAGACCACCAACCCTTCCCAGCTGTCCTATGTGACAGCATATACAGCATATATAGTATATATATATATATATATATATAGGCTGATCCAACTTGCGTGAATTTCATCACAGCAGCTCATCATGTGACTCAGTAGTGTGTATTGAGTGTGTGTATGCACTTCCGACAACGTCTGGGCATGCTCCTCATGAGTCGGCAGATGGTGTCCTGGGGGATCTCCTCCAAAGACCTGGATCAGGGCATCAGTGAGCTCCTGGACAGTCTGTGGCGGTACTCGGCGGCGTCGGATGCACCGATACATAACGTCCCATAGGTGCTCAATTGGATTAAGGTCAGGGGAACGTGAGGGCCAGTCAATGGCATCAATGCCTTCGTCATCCAGGAACTGCCTACACACTCTGGCCACAGGAGGCCGGGCATTGTCCTGCACCAGGAGGAACCCACGGCCAACTGCACCAGGAGGAACCCAGGGTCCACTGCACCAGGAGGAACCCAGGGCCCACTGCACCAGGAGGAACCCAGGGCCCACTGCACCAGGAGGAACCCAGGGCCCACTGCACCAGGAGGAACCCAGGGACCGCTGCACCAGGAGGAACCCAGGGCCCACTGCACCAGGAGGAACCCAGGGGCCCACTGCACCAGGAGGAACCCAGGGCCCACTGCACCAGGAGGAACCCAGGGTCCACTGCACCAGGAGGAACCCAGGGCCCACTGCACCAGGAGGAACCCAGGGCCCACTGCACCAGGAGGAACCCAGGGCCCACTGCACCAGGAGGAACCCAGGGCCCACTGCACCAAGAGGAACCCAGGGCCCACTGCACCAGGAGGAACCCAGGGCCCACTGCACCAGGAGGAACCCAGGGCCCACTGCACCAGGAGGAACCCAGGGTCCACTGCACCAGGAGGAACCCAGGGCCCACTGCACCAGGAGGAACCCAGGGCCCACTGCACCAGGAGGAACCCAGGGCCCACTGCACCAGGAGGAACCCAGGGCCCACTGCACCAGGAGGAACCCAGGGCCCACTGCACCAGGAGGAACCCAGGGCCCACTGCACCAGGAGGAACCCAGGGCCCACTGCACCAGGAGGAACCCAGGGCCCACTGCACCAGGAGGAACCCAGGGCCCACTGCACCAGGAGGAACCCAGGCCCACTGCACCAGGAGGAACCCAGGGCCCACTGCACCAGGAGGAACCCAGGGCCCACTGCACCAGGAGGAACCCAGGGCCCACTGCACCAGGAGGAACCCAGGGCCCACTGCACCAGGAGGAACCCAGGGCCCACTGCACCAGGAGGAACCCAGGGGCCAACTGCACCAGGAGGAACCCAGGGCCCACTGCACCAGGAGGAACCCAGGGCCCACTGCACCAGGAGGAACCCAGGGCCCACTGCACCAGGAGGAACCCAGGGCCCACTGCACCAGGAGGAACCCAGGGCCCACTGCACCAGGAGGAACCCAGGGCCCACTGCACCAGGAGGAACCCAGTGCACAAGGGACCCAGTGAGCACAGGTCCCACTAGAGGACGTCGGGCCCTCATGCCATCCTCATGGAGTCTGGTCAGAAACATGCACACCAGTATCCTGCTGGAGGTCATTTTGTAAGGCTCTGGCAGTGCTCCTCCTGTTCCTCTTCGCACAAAGGAGCAAATACCGGTCCTGCTGCTGGGTTGATGCCCTTCTACGGACCAGTCCAGCCCTCCTCGTGTAACGGCCGGTCTCCTGGTACCTCCTCCATGCTCCTCAGACTGTGCTGGGAGACACAGCAAACCTTCTTGCGACCGCACGTATGGATGTGTGGATGTGCCGTCCAGGAGGAGCTGGACTACCTGTGCAACCTGATTGGGCTGCAGGTACCGCCTCATGCTACAAGTAGTGACGAGGACACTAGCAGAACACAAAACTGGAGAAGAATCAGTCAGGAAGGATGAGGAGAGAACAGCTGTCTGTGGCCACCACATGCAGAACCATTCCCTGTTTGGGGGGTGTCTTGCTGTTGTCTCTCCATTACACCTGTTGCTCCAGCACACTAAGGAGGTCGATTGAAAGCACGAGTTATTTAAAAAATTTTTATTAAAAGTAATAGGCTGATTATTTATACAATAATAGGCTATTTATCATGATTTATTGGGAGAAACTACGCAATTCTACGTAAAATCAGACATCCAGCACCCTCAAATAGCCAGAATGGAATGATCCTTTGTTTCATAACCACATTTTCCCGCCACTGCAACGATTCGACTGTGAGATTGGCAGTTAAATCCTCCTTAGATCAAATCGCCAAAAAGTCGACTATTCGGGGTCATCCCTAAATGAGTATTTTGCAAGCTGGCTCAGACTTCTATTAAGTTAACACAGAGGTCAGCAACCTGCGTCTCTTCAGCCCCTCTCCAGTGGCTCCCTGTGGATTTTTAAAAATGGAAATGAATAACTGTTTTTTTGTTTACATTTTCATTTTTATTTATCATTGTTGTAGGTCTATGGTACGACGGTACGACGGAGTATTAGGGCCACATTGAGGCTTTCTCATAAAGTTATGGCTTTATTTTCATATTACAACTTTTTTTCGTAAAGTTACGACTTTATTCTCGTAATATTACGACTTTATTTCTCGTTAAGTTATGACTTTATTCTCTTAATATTACGACTTTTTTCTCGTAAAGTTATGACTTCATTCTCGTAATATTACTAAATTTTTTTCTCGTAAAGTTATGACTTTATTTTCATAATATTACAACTTTTTCTCATAAAGTTATGACTTTGTTTGCATAATATTACAACTTTTTTCTTGTAAAGTTATGACTTTTATTCTCGTAATATTTCAACTTTTTTTCGACTTTATTTTCATAATATTACAACTTTTTTCTCGTTAAGTTATGACTTTTTACTCGTAATATTACGACTTTATTCTGGAAATCTCAGATTTTTTTCCCTCAATGTAACCCTAATACTCCGTAGTACATTTCCACCTTGGCCCTCACTGCATTAGACTTATATACTATATACTTAGACTATAAACTGTGTTACCTTCATCACAATGATCAAATGTTTTGCGGATCCAGACAGATTTTTTTTTTTTTTTTTGCCTAAAATGGCTCTTTTGAGGCCATTTGTAAACTTTGTAAAATTGTGACAGATCTACTCAAGACAATTTTTTGTGTATTTGGTGCAAATAAAGATCGTCATTCACCATCTTTTTCCATCGTGACGACTCACCCTTCATGAATGAACTCCTCCAAAGCAGCGCATTCAGACACCAGCTGAGGACACTGGGACCGCAGAGCCACGTAGGACAGGATGGGCAGCAGGTCATCTGCACCGCTGTCAAGAAGAAAGAAGGAAGGAAGGAGGCAGTGAGATCAAGTAAAACAGGAAAACAGACGTAAATAAGTAGATCAGAAGGGGAAAAAATTAAGAGTAACATTTACAGAGTATAATGGCATGTGCTCCCAATGGGACTGGATGGAAACTAAATAACATGTAGCTCTTAATGGGATGCGTGTTCAGGGATGGAAATGATAAAGCCTTTTTTTTCTCTCCCTGAGATCTGTTGGGAGGACAAATTGCAGTCTTGGAAATGATGACAGCCTGATAGCATTCTCCCTGTGTGCAGACAGTGACCATTTGTTTATCAGGACTCACACGCAGGGCTAACTGCTCGCTTGCTAGTTTGCGTGAGAAGGCAGGTTGCTGGCCCTCGACTGACCCGGCCGCATGCAACTGGATCCTCTCCTCCTGCAGGATTCAGGAAGGTGTGGACAGGCTCATGTAACCACAGAGAGCTGGACCTCACACACACAATCGCAACCCGGAATTATAATCTTCTGAGTTCACCACTGTAAACACAGACATTGATCCTCTAAAACACTAAAACTGGTGTCCCTGCATTCCTAGGATACAAGGAACTACATAAATACTGATCTCAGGGAGAAGATTAAGGCTCCATTGTGGGTTTGCAATGCATTCCAATTCAGTGGAGGATGAAACAAGTCAAAAAACAGCAGAAATGGGCAGGGGGGGGGGGGGGGGGATATCTTAATTAACAGGATACAGAGGGAAAGTGGTGACCAATTTAGCAGCACAATAGAAGAGAGAAGAGAAAGGGATATGGACAAAAGCACACAGGAGAACAAATGAGCTCCCAGTTGGTCGAGGACAAAGAACTGACGAAAATGGAAACGCTGTTGAATGAATAAAAGAGGGCAGCGAGTACAATAAAGTGTGTTTTGTGTTGTGTGTGTGTGAGACTGTAAATCAGTAACTAAGGTGAAAGGGTGCGGCAAAAAAAAGAAGTAGAAAAAATGAGGAGAGCTAGAATGTAAATACAAAATACACTAATTCCTGCTGAAATGTGACGGGCTCGTCTGTCAGCAGAACACTGTACCACAGAAAGGCAACCTGTATTTAGAGGTGCTAAAAAAAGCAGTTACATATGAGCCACAATCAGGACAGAAAAAAATGTTCACTGGCAGATTGGAGGCAGGCGAGTTCACGGTCCAAATGTTTTCTCTTCAAGGAGCCTGGAATCAAGTTTAGAGGCAACATCTTAAAGGTCCCATATTGTAAAAAGTGAGATTTTCATGTCTTTTGTATATTATAAAGCAGGTTTAAGTGCTTTATAAATACTGTTAAACTATCAAAACGCTCAATATACGGAGAAATACACACAGCCCGTATTCAGAAACTGTGCGTTTGAAACAAGCCGTTAGGATTTCTGTCCATTTGTGATGTCACAAATATACAATATTTAGACCATTACACAGTTTTAAACATAAACTAAATGTGTCCCAGTTTATTTCCTGTTGCAGTGTATGTAAATAACATCAGCTGACAGGAAGTAAACATGGACCCATTCCGTTGAAATGCATTAAAACGGAGCGTTGCAGACAGAGGGTGAATACAGATATATTCAGGCAGACAGTATGAGGAAAATAATGTGTTTTTTGAACATTATAGCATGTAAACATGTTCTAGTAGAAACACAAAATACAAGTAAGAACATAAAAATGAGCACGATATGGGACCTTTAAGTTCACTTCTTTAAGATCCGATGACAGTTGAATTGAATTAGAGCTGCCAGTGGCTGCTGGCCAGAGTTTGCCATTTAAAAAACAGCTGTTCTCTTTAAAATACTTTTAAATTCTGGCCAAGCTGCAATGATTTTCACCGACGATGATTGCAGATTAGATCCGGACATGTCAGACGTGATTGCATTCTTGGTCTCTACAGTATAAACAAGAAGAAATGAAGCATCGACTCACATTCCCTCTGTGGTTTGGTTCCATGTTTTGACTGATGTTTCCAGGTAACAAAACAAAATCCACACAGCGTGATTCAGTTTTCATTACTTTGAACTACATGTTGTTACTAAGTCGTCTATTTTTAACCATACTGAGAGTACAAACAAAAATCCTTCAACGTCACCCTCAATGTGACCCTAATACTCCGTAGTACATTTGGACTTTGGCCCTCACTGCATTAGACTTATATACTATATACTTAGACTATAAACTGTGTTACCTTCATCACAATGATCAAATGCTTTGCGGCTCCAGACAGATTTTTTATTTCTTTTGCCTAAAATGGCTCTTTTGAGGCCATTTGTAAACTTTGTAAAATTGTGACAGATCTACTCAAGACAATTTTTTGTGTATTTGGTGCAAATAAAGATCGTCATTCACCATCTTTTTCCATCGTGACGACTCACCCTTCATGAATGAACTCCTCCAAAGCAGCGCATTCAGACACCAGCTGAGGACACTGGGACCGCAGAGCCACGTAGGACAGGATGGGCAGCAGGTCATCTGCACCGCTGTCAAGAAGAAAGAAGGAAGGAAGGAGGCAGTGAGATCAAGTAAAACAGGAAAACAGACGTAAATAAGTAGATCAGAAGGGGAAAAAATTAAGAGTAACATTTACAGAGTATAATGGCATGTGCTCCCAATGGGACTGGATGGAAACTAAATAACATGTAGCTCTTAATGGGATGCGTGTTCAGGGATGGAAATGATAAAGCCTTTTTTTTCTCTCCCTGAGATCTGTTGGGAGGACAAATTGCAGTCTTGGAAATGATGACAGCCTGATAGCATTCTCCCTGTGTGCAGACAGTGACCATTTGTTTATCAGGACTCACACGCAGGGCTAACTGCTCGCTTGCTAGTTTGCGTGAGAAGGCAGGTTGCTCGCCCTCGACTGACCCGGCCGCATGCAACTGGATCCTCTCCTCCTGCAGGATTCAGGAAGGTGTGGACAGGCTCATGTAACCACAGAGAGCTGGACCTCACACACACAATCGCAACCCGGAATTATAATCTTCTGAGTTCACCACTGTAAACACAGACATTGATCCTCTAAAACACTAAAACTGGTGTCCCTGCATTCCTAGGATACAAGGAACTACATAAATACTGATCTCAGGGAGAAGATTAAGGCTCCATTGTGGGTTTGCAATGCATTCCAATTCAGTGGAGGATGAAACAAGTCAAAAAACAGCAGAAATGGGCAGGGGGGGGGATATCTTAATTAACAGGATACAGAGGGAAAGTGGTGACCAATTTAGCAGCACAATAGAAGAGAGAAAAGAAAGGGATATGGACAAAAGCACACAGGAGAACAAATGAGCTCCCAGTTGGTCGAGGACAAAGAACTGACGAAAATGGAAACGCTGTTGAATGAATAAAAGAGGGCAGCGAGTACAATAAAGTGTGTTTTGTGTTGTGTGTGTGTGAGACTGTAAATCAGTAACTAAGGTGAAAGGGTGCGGCAAAAAAAAGAAGTAGAAAAAATGAGGAGAGCTAGAATGTAAATACAAAATACACTAATTCCTGCTGAAATGTGACGGGCTCGTCTGTCAGCAGAACACTGTGCCACAGAAAGGCAACCTGTACTTAGAGGTACTAAAAAAAGCAGTTACATATGAGCCACAATCAGGACTGAAAAAAATGTTCACTAGCAGATTGGAGGCAGGCGAGTTCACGGTCCAAATGTATCCTCTTCAAGGAGCCTGGAATCAAGTTTAGAGGCAACATCTTAAAGGTCCCATATTGTAAAAAGTGAGATTTTCATGTCTTTTGTATATTATAAAGCAGGTTTAAGTGCTTTATAAATACTGTTAAACTATCAAAACACTCAATATACGGAGAAATACACACAGCCCGTATTCAGAAACTGTGCGTTTGAAACAAGCCGTTAGGATTTCTGTCCATTTGTGATGTCACAAATATACAATATTTAGACCATTACACAGTTTTAAACATAAACTAAATGTGTCCCAGTTTATTTCCTGTTGCAGTGTATGTAAATAACATCAGCTGACAGGAAGTAAACATGGACCCATTACGTTGAAATGCATTAAAACGGAGCGTTGCAGACAGAGGGTGAATACAGATATATTCAGGCAGACAGTATGAGGAAAATAATGTGTTTTTTGAACATTATAGCATGTAAACATGTTCTAGTAGAAACACAAAATACAAGTAAGAACATAAAAATGAGCACGATATGGGACCTTTAAGTTCACTTCTTTAAGATCCGATGAGTTTTTGACAGTTGAATTGAATTAGAGCTGCCAGTGGCTGCTGGCCAGAGTTTGACATTTAAAAAACAGCTGTTCTCTTTAAAATACTTTTAAATTCTGGCCAAGCTGCAATGATTTTCACCGACGATGATTGCAGATTAGATCCGGACATGTCAGACGTGATTGCATTCTTGGTCTCTACAGTATAAACAAGAAGAAATGAAGCATCGACTCACATTCCCTCTGTGGTTTGGTTCCATGTTTTGACTGATGTTTCCAGGTAACAAAACAAAATCCACACAGCGTGATTCAGTTTTCATTACTTTGAACTACATGTTGTTACTAAGTCGTCTATTTTTAACCATACTGAGAGTACAAACAAAAATCCTTCAACGTCACAACTTTTTGGTGTAAAAAGCTTTGAGAAGAGCAGTGCCCGGTCAACTCTTCTACTCTGCCGTCTCCGATCATTTCACACATATTCTGATACAAGGAGACAGATATGGAGCAGGAGACATAGCCTCAGCCGTTTATTAGTGGATCCAACAAAAGAGAAAAAGAGACGAGGTCAAGAGTTTATGAAAAAGGACGAGATATCAGAGAACTCTTTGGGGAAGGAACATGATTTTCTGCATGTTTGGTTCCCTGATACTGGGTGTTTGTGGGCTGCACTACAGAGGACTTTTACAAGCTCTAAAGCCCCCCCTCCAGTGTATACTGGCTTTTCTATGATATTTCATATTTATTTGAGTTATTTCCTGACTAAGTTGATCAGCCATACTGTTTGCCATTTTTTTTTTTTTGACAAATAACAAAAAGAAGGTTGTTGCTAAAATGGGAATATGACGTCTGACTATAGTAGAAGCTGCAGGTCAAAGGTCATCCTACAAGCTGCAGGTGAACTCATGCTCGTTTGACTTCTGAGCAGCAAACTGATAAATCTGTTTATCTGTCAGTTTGTCTTTCTGGTTAGTTAGCTAGTTAGGTACAGTTAGCTAATTAGGTGATTGGACGAACGCTTTCCCTCCATGGGCTGCTGCTTCCAACTTTCAAACCGGAAACAGTATGGAGGCTCGTTTGGAAACTTTCTTCTCTTATTTCACGAAAATAGTTCACCGAAATGTATTTCTGAAAACATTTGAGGCAAGACATAATCCATGCAGTTGCTGAATCTGTTTTTATTTCGGATCGACAACGTTTAGTTAAAGATTCTCGGGTGTTTAGAGAGGCAGCGAGTCGCGTCGTACGCCCCGTGATTTGCATAAAGTAGACTAGACCTCAACTTTATGCAAATGAGGAACGGCCGTCCTTATGCTCCGTCTCTTGAATCGCGCCGCCACGCTACCAGAATGCATTGCACGGCTGCTTACATAGACAATGAATGGCAAGCGTGGAAAGGACGGATCCTGTGGACACGTACCATGACTCTCTCGCTCTCTTCTTTACCGTCTCCTCCTGCTGGAGATAAATTAACAGAAAGCAGCCGTTACCGGAAGTTTACGGGCCTCTAACACGTTCGGACGACGGGGAGCACCACTTTCAGCCCGAAAGAGAAAAGTTCTGTTCGAGAAATAAACGAATCCCAGTGCAGCCCGGTGCGGTGTCGGTGCTGGAGCTGAGGAAAGAGCGGCCTGTGCTGGTGGACGGTGCTGCTCCAAAACGTCCCGAAACTGCATTTCAAACGGCGGACGTCTGCAACATGTCTAACCTTGCTCCGGCACACTGTGGGGGGCGTGCGGCGTGCGGCGGTGCGGCTCCTCGGAGACGGTGAAGAAGAGAGCGGGTGAGAGAGAGCGTGTTGAGATAATTCTGGTCTCATTAGTGTTCTGATATCAGTAAATTCATCTAAACTGGTTTCATCTAAACTGGGTTGAAAAACGATGCAATCTGGTTGCCATGGTGATGAATTACGTCTGACTATATCTGACTAACCACACCCCCATTCTCCTGTTTGAGAAAGAACGTTAACCAAAACACAGGAAGTAAAACTGTCTTGAGGAGGGGACGGTAATGATGTGCACATATACACACAATGTCCCATTTGCTTTATGGTAACTGTTTCAATCCCTATTGAAAAAAGTGTCTTACCTTAACCTGAGACTGGCTCTGCAAACAACCCAGTAAAAGATTCAATTCTAGACCTATAATCCACATCCACCTTGCAGAAAATATATCGGCTCTCAGTTTGTTTACTAGAAGTCTCGATCTCTGCTTGTACGATATTGATGTAAAAGTATGTTCAGTCCACTAACATAAAGATGAGAGTTAAACTAGACAGTGATGAGGTTGATTATAAGCACATCACTGCTTTCTCTCCTGGATGTGGTTCACAGGATACTGTCGAGCCACAACGAGAAGATCCACAATGCAACACACATAAATGGATGCAGCGGAAACTGTTTTTGGTCAAACGTCGTCCACACAAACTTCTTCACAATAGGTGCTACAACCCACTGAGCCTTTGTCTGACTATCCGTGCATCATCATGGATTCCCCCAAAAACTCCATCTCTTTTCTTCTCTTCCCCAAGCCCCTCGTTGGGCCCTGGGTCTGTTCCAAAACCCAGACCGGACGACCCACTTATAGGCCCGGTCAGGAAGAGGCACTCTATAGGGGGGCAGCAGACCTAGAAGAGCTCCTGCTGTGCCGGGCTTAACAGAGAACTGATGAGACCTGACAGGGAGGCCACCAAGGCAGAGAGTCCTTAAATGATGTTTGGGTACTTCCACTGGTCTTTCCCTCCCTATAAGCATGGAATCAATGGAGAAAGGGCTTTTATTTTGAAGTTTAATGAGGTGTACTTGGAGGAGTTCAACTAAAAGGATAACACAACCCCTAACAGTACTACACTGATCTGTACAATGTTCTCACCCTTTAAAGCAGCAGTGGGTTGAAATGGAGTAAATATGATTAAAAAAGGTGCTCCTAACAGCATCTGCAAGATTTCACAGAGCTGATCTGGAGTCTGCCGTCCAACTGCGGTGTATGAGAGCCGGCTGGCAATCACTCACCAACTCCGACCAAATGGTCAAACTAGGCAGCGCTGATCAAATATGAATCAATATTCTGTTACTGTAATGACTATTTCTCTCCTCAAATGTTCTTAGAATCATCTTGTAGTTACTGTTTAGCTGTAAAATAAGAAAGGTTGTGACCCGGCAGCCATGTTGAGGTCAGTTGAGAAAATACAAGCACCGCCCACCAGCCGGAGCACAGCCAATAGGAACGCTCTCTCTCTCTCTGAAATGACCTGTGATTGGTCAAAGTCTCCCGTCACAGGCTAGATTTTCTAAAGCCTGAAAACAGAGACATGAGGAGGAGCAGAAGTCTAGTTTTCTCTCAGAACACTTGAATTACAATATGCTGAAAGGTTATTATGGGATTTTTGCCCAATGATGCCAAAAATATACTGCCTACTGAAGCTTTAACAACAAAATGTTGTATCAGTTTTAATGTTATGAGTCTTATTTTTACTGTTTTTTTTTCCATTTCCCAGTAAAAATCCCTCGGTGAGTGATTTTACATTCGCTGCAGTGACAAAGGCCAAAGCCTCAAAGAGTTGGCACTTGTTGCAGCTGATGATTTACTCACATGGCGGCTGTTTTTGGTGTGGAGTCCACCTCGTGAAGACACCTGTAATCCTCAGCGCAGGCACAGATCAGCCGTAACGTCCTGACTGTAACAAAACACAGCAGAAGCAATAAATACAAACCATTTAAAACCCCAGTCCTCGGAAACAAATTTACAATACGCAGATACAGGAAAAAAAAATGATGGTCTGCAGCTGAGCAATGTAGAAAAATGCTGTAATTAAAAACACAACTACACAATTAAGTGGTTCCAGATGACAGAGGAAAGGACTGGATTGATAGAGGTAATCGGTCCAATCAAGCACTGACTAGGGATCAGTTTGTAGCTGCCAAAACTGAAAATATGGTTGCCTTTTTTAGTAATCTTATATTTTGAGTAATTAAGATACTATGCAGTTATACGTCACCTTAACCCACTTAACCAGCTTAACCTGAATGAAAATGGGTTCTATGGGTACCGACGAGTCTCCCCTTTACAGACATGCACACTTTATGATAATCACATGCAGTTTGGGGGTTTGGTGTGTTTGAGTATTTCTGCATACTGGGGTCCCTAAACAGTCTTAGGATTGCATAAATTGGGTATGTCCTTGACCTCATTGTATAGAATGACCTGTTGTGACCTCTAGGATAATCACAGCCTCTTGAAACAGCCATAAACTGGTATTTTAGAGGGATTATTGATCATTTTTATCAATTCTCGAGTGGTAAAAAAATGGTTAAATTTAGCACCAAATCTGTGTAACAAATGGCATCAACCCAAAAATTGCTGCAAAAAACTTATGAGACATAAGTGACAACAGGAATGGACATCATATACTTCTATCATAATGTTCTAAACCTTTATACACTTTCACAATTTATTTTAATTCATTAATTAATTATTGTTTACTTCTGATTTATAACTAGAACAACTTAATACACAGTGCTGAGCAGCATCTCAAATTAATCTCCAGGTTCCCAGCTTTCAGATGATGTACACCACTTCTATGTGACATCTACTGTTGACCTGCTATCTCATCCTAAAGACCCCCTGGACCCCCCTAAAAAAAAGACTAAATTGTGGGTCTCAGAGGTTAATAATAAAGTTGTAACATAAAAGAAGAAAAAGCCTTATTACGGTTCAAGAACGAAATTATGGAACCTGGCATTAACATGCATCCTGAGTGATCCGAACACCGGTGGACAGCTTTAAGTACGTCTGTTCACACCTGGCATTAGAAAGCGTCTCCAGTGACCACTTGTGATCCGATCTCACTTCCCCGCTCTATATGCAAATAAACACGTAGTAAACACATGGCTAATACAGCGGACGATGTGACGTAATATTACATGAATGTCAGTAGTAATATCCTACATATTCGTGGATTTGGGTCTGTCTGTCTATTCACCTGAGGAGCTCAGAGACCCAACGGATCCCAACGGGACGTCAGTAGAGTAGGCGGTCCTTAATGTGGCCCAGGACACATTCACTACACACTGTGGCCATATGTGGTCGGATCTCATGGTGGCATGTTAATACCAGGTCTGAACAGAGCCTCAAACAACACAATCTGACTCACCGATACATTCCAACTTCCTCTGTGGACAGCAGTCTTTGATGAGCAGCTTCAGCTCCTGAACAGCAGACTCGTAGGGATAGGAACCCTGCAGCGCCTCGGGGTCTTGGGGAAACAGTTTCAAGGGAACGCCAAGATCTGCAGGTGAAACATCCCCGTACAGCTTCATACTCGTCTCAAAGGCCTGCTCCCTTTCCCTGTGGACCCTCCTGAGGAAGAAACACACAAGGTTACCAGACTGAAAAGCCAGACAGGGAAAATATGTCAACAATTTACGTTTGTGAGTGAGGAACCCGACCAGGCATTTTAGGAAGAAGAATGGTGTTTGTGATGAACTTACAGTGACTGACTAGACCAGAGGTCAGAAACCTTTACTATCAAAAGAGCCATTTTAGGCAAAACAAAAAAAAGAAATCTGTCTGGAGCCGCAAAACATTTGATCATTGTGATGAAGGTAACACAGTTTATAGTCTAAATATATAGTATATAAGTCTAATGCAGTGAGGGCCAAAGTGCAAATGTACTACGGAGTATTAGGGTCACATTGAGGGAAAAAACATCTGAGATTTCCAGAACAAAGTCATAATATAACGAGAAAAAAAAGTCGTAATATTAGGAGAATAAAGTCATAACTTAACGAGAAAAAAAAGCCGTAATATTACGAGAATAAAGTCATAACTTAACGAGAAAAAAAGTCATAATATTACGAGAATAAAGTCATAACTTAATGAGAAAAAAAAGTCGGAATATTACGAGAATGAAGTCATAACTTAACGAGAAAAAAGTCGTAATATTACGAGAATAAAGTCATAACTTAACGAGAGAAAAAAGTCGCAATATTACGAGAATAGTCATAACTTAACGAGAAAAAAAGTCGTAATATTACAAGAATAAAGTCATAACTTAACGAGAAAAAAAGTCGTAATATTACGAGAATAAAGTCATAATATTACGAGAAAAAAAGTCGGAATATTACGAGAATAAAGTCATAACTTAACGAGAAAAAAGTCGTAAAATTACAAGAATAAAGTCATAACTTAACGAGAAAAAAGTCGTAAAATTACGAGAATAAAGTCAGGACTTAACGAGAAAAAGAGTCGTAATATTACAAGAATAATGTCATTACTTAACGAGAAAAAAAGTCGTAATATTACGAGAAAAAAGTCATAACTTAACGAGAAAAAAAGTCGTAATATTACGAGAATAAAGTCATAATATTACGAGAAAAAAAGTCGTAATATTACGAGAATAAAGTCATAACTTAACGAGAAAAAAGTCGTAATATTACAAGAATAAAGTCAGAACTTAACGAGAAAAAAGTCGTAATATTACGAGAATAAAGTCATTACTTAACGAGAAAAAGAGTCGTAATATTACGAGAATAAAGTCATAACGTTACGAGAAAAAGAGTCGTAATATTACAAGAATAAAGTCATAACTTAACGAGAAAAAAAGTCGTAATATTACGAGAATAAAGTCATAACTTAACGAGAAAAAGTCGTAATATTACAAAAATAAAGTCATAATATTACGAGAAAAAAAGTAGTAATATTACGAGAATAAAGTCATAACTTAACGAGAAAAAAGTCGTAATATTACGAGAATAAAGTCATAACTTAACGAGAAAAAGTCGTAATATTACAAAAATAAAGTCATAATATTACGAGAAAAAAAGTCGTAATATTACGAGAATAAAGTCATAACTTTATTCTCGTAATACTACGACTTTTTTCTCTTAAATTTATGACTTTATTCTCGAAATCTCAGATTTATTTTTTTTTCCTCAATGTGGCCCTAAAACCAAAGTCATGAAAGTCTCATTTTGTTGTGAAACTGTTGAAGTATCAGACTGTGAAAATACGTCATTAGAAAGACGACACACCCAAAAAAAAATAAATAATTGACATCTTCTACATCTACACGTTACATCACATCTGTCTATATGCGTTACATTAACGCACATATTTGGGACTTCATCTCTGTACATTGCGTATTATTTGTATACTTTGTACTGTGAACCTTCCTTCGACAATTTGGTACATTTCTGCACAAAACCACCACTTCTAAAAATTGCGAGATATATTGTACAAATGTTAGAGTATGTTTTCATATTTTATTGTATTTTCTTCTATGCTATATTTATGTGTCTTGAATTTTTGTCATGAATACTTGCTTTTATTCTTAATTTTGATTTCTCTTACTGTTTGTATTTTGTGCACCAATACATCATAGCAAATTCTGTGTATGTGAAAACTTACTTGGCAATAAATGGGACTCTGAACAGAAGCTGGGAAGAGGCTGACATACTTAGAGTAGCACTGCCACATGCTGGTCATGATCCACACTGTATTTTCTAGGAAACAGTTCATGCCAACCCTAAATATTTGCTTTAAATGCAGTATAAAAAGAAACCTTAACAATACTAAATGCCTGAAACCTCCTCCAAGTCCACCATGAATATGTTAGTGCTGTCATTTTTTTGGGTTCTGAGTACTTTGCCAGGTGTTCATATTTCTGTCTGTCAGTCTATGGACAGATCTTGTCACCGCGATAGCGTCACAACCGTGCAACCAAGATGCAGTCACGAAACTTTGCAGTTGTGTAGTTGAGATCAAAATGAAGGTCAAGTTCGAAGATGAGCGTGGTGCGAGCAAGGGGGGCGAGCGGGCCATTGAGAAGGGAAGTCCACCATGGGACCTTATTTCGGAAAAAATATGTAGTCGACGGAGAGAGATAAATATTTTTTTGATCCCGTTTGATTTGCTCCATGAATCACACAGATGATGTTTGTCAATTTTAAACGTAATTTTACAAGTAAATAATAAGTTTACATATAATATATATATATATAATAAGTTTACAAGAAAGTCTCAGTTTGTTGTAAAACTGTTCAAGTATCAGACTGTGAGAATACGTCATTAGAAAGACGACACACCCAACAGTGTGGTAGTGACGTCTCTCTCTAATACACCGTCGTTCTTTTACAGCATATTATACAAACCAAGAGCAAACTATAAAGAAGTTAAACACATAATCCAGACTAAAAGTAACAGTTGAAGCTGCCAAATGCAGGAAGGAAAGCTGGCAAAAGATTTGTGAATGCGTAAATTAACAGACTTATTAATTTAACTGAATACTCAAAGATATTGTCAGATAAAGTCATAACTTTACGAGAAAAAAAGAAAATAACACGTAAAATTACTACTTTATAATATTATGACTTCATTCTCATAATACTACGACATTTTTCTCTTAAACTTCTGACTTTATTCTCGAAATGTCAGATTTATTTATTTTCCTCAATGCGGCCCTAATACTCCGTCGTACCATAGACCTACAACAATGATAAATAAAAATGAAAATGTAAAAGAAAAAAAAACAGTTATTCATTTCCATTTTTAATAATCCACAGGGAGCCACTGGAGAGGGGCTAAAGAGCCGCAGGTTGCTGACCCCTGACCCCTGACCCCTGACCTCTGACCTACAGGAACAGCGCCACTCTGCCATTGCAACTCAAAGTTTTTGCCATGCTAACTCATAACTTCACCGCTGGCTAAACACCTCCACTCATTAAATCCATGCTCTACGTTATAACCGTGGTGGTTATGTCAAAGCAAGCGACTAATATGCCTATTGGAAATGATTTCCTCCGCTTAGTGTATTTCAACGATGCAGCCAGTACTACTTGGGTGTGTTTTTTTCCCTATAGAAATTGAATAGGAGTAGAATGGACACACACACACAAAAGTATGAAGACATGTTGTAGGTCACAAGGATTTAGGCTGCGGTACCTGAAAAGAGCAAGCAGTGCGCTCCACAGCGGAGTGAAGAAGGCTTCCTCTATGCTGGCGAGGAGGAGGTCTTTAGAGCTGGCAGTGTTGAGACACTCGAAGGACAGCAAAAACAGTGACAGAAGTCGATCTGAAACATAAAGAAACAACTTTTACATTAACTGTTAAAATGCAAAAAAACAGCAACAGAAAATTGTTTATGAAAATCAACACAGTGAGACATTTTCTAAGCATGCAAACGCAAACCGTCCTCCATCATCGAGCTCACCGATTGCAATATGAATGTCTTTGACGACGGCCTTCAGGTGTTCCGTCAGCGCTCTCATCTCCAGATCCTGGATGCTTCCCTCGTCCTGCATCGAGGGATCAGAGGTCAGCTCTGAATCCGAGCCGGGGTCGTCCGTGCCGCAGTGGAGCGGGGCCCAGTCCAACTGGGTCAGGAACTGCTCCAGATCCTCAAACGAGTTTTCCCGATCCACCGTCATCTGTGCGTGAGGCTCCTCCCCGTCCTCGTCGTCATAAGTGGAGTGGAGGTCGTTAGAGAGTGAGGGGGAGAGAGAAGAGCCTGTGCTGAAGCTCTGGCCTCCGACGCTACTGCCTCTGGTTGGCTTCGTCGGGGTCTCTGTATGATCAATAACATTGTTTTTTGATCAGAGGTTGGATAACAGCCTGCTTGAAGGAAGTTGGGACATAACCATTGATGAGGCAGGAGTTTATTATCGACGATACTCGGCCCAACTGTATCAAATACTTGCTGAAGAAGGCAAGGTGGAATTATATCCAGTGAGAAAGTAGCGGGCTTCATCTGTGAAATAATCTCAGAAATTGGTTCATAATGATCAAAACTTGCAGGGTGTTGAGTGAAATCAGAGGGATCATGGAAGGGGGGGTTGTAAACATGAGCTCTTACTATGTAAGTTTTATTGATAAAGACTTTCCATATTTTCAGGAATTACTTCAGGACAATTTATCAGTCAATCAACATTTATTTGTATAGACCAGAGGTCAGAGGTCAGCAACCTGCAGCTCTTTAGCCCCTCTCCAGTGGCTCCCTGTGGATTATTAAAAATGGAAATGAATAACTGTTTTTTTTTTTACATTTTCATTTTTATTTATCATTGTTGTAGGTCTATGGTACGACGGTACAACGGAGTATTAGGGCCGCATTGAGGAAAAAAAATAAATCTAACATTTCGAGAATAAAGTCATAATATTACGAGAATAAAGTCAGAAGTTTAAGAGAAAAATGTCGTATCATTATGAGAATGAAGTCATAATATTATAAAGTAGTAATTTTACGTGTTATTTTCTTTTTTTCTCGTAAAGTTATGACTTTATCTGACATTATCTTTGAGTATTCAGTTAAATTAATAAGTCTGTTAATTTACGCATTCACAAATCTGCCATTTTTTCTTTTGCCAGCTGTCCGTCCTGCATTTGGCAGCTTCAACTGTTACTTTTAGTCTGGATTATGTGTTTAACTTCTTTATAGTTTGCTCTTGGTTTGTATAATATGCTCTAAAAGAAATCTCATCATTCTTTTAAAAAACAACAGAAAGCTCCAGCCCTGTCCTCAATCAAGAGGTTGATAGTGAAAGAGAAAGGTTATCTTAGGTGAGCGTTATAGTGATGATCAGACCAATCAAGGGATGATGATGATGATGATGATGATGATGATGAGTATGATCAGGCAGTTAAAGTTGCTGATCTGTGTGTGTGTGATCTGGCTTTATGGCTTTTATGTTCTCTAAATAAATATGCATTGTGGATTAGTCTCTTTATGCCCCTTAAAATGTTTGGATGAAGCAGACAAGATTTATAGAAGCAAGTGTACGAGTGAGTGAATAAGTGAGTGTCATTTTCAATAACCATAACAGTACAAATAATTGACATGGAAATCTCTAAATTAATATACAGTATTTACCCTAATAGTGTGAGATTACTGAGCTACAAAAACTGATTTGACCCCCCCATGCCCTAACCGTATATTCACTTAACATTTGAACGGAAACAGCAGTAATAACTACATTTCAGTCATTGTATAATCTACTGGCTGGCTTTCACTGACACCATTTAACAAGGCAAAAGTGAGCATGGCTCACACACCCCCGCTCACTGCTTGATCCCTACTAAAGTGGGTCCAAAGGTTTTGCCCTTTTGGAACTAATGCAGGGCTCAGCAACCTTTACTATCAAAAGAGCCATTTTAGGCAAAAAAAAAATCTGTCTGGAGCTGCAAAACATTTGATCATTGTGATGAAGGTAACACAGTTTATAGTCTAAGTATATAGAATATAAGTCTAATGCAGTGAGGGCCAAAGTGAAAATGTACTAAGGAGTATTAGGGTCGCATTGAGGGAAAAAACATCTGAAATATTACGAGAAAAAAGTCATAATATTACGAGAATAAGTCATAATATAAGAGAATAAAGTCAGAAGTTTACAAGGATTAAGGACCAAACTAGCTGCCGCAAAACAAAAACAGACAGAAGCTGAGAAACTTAACAAGATAAATGTGAACCCAGTGTTTTCCAGATCAACCCACCTCACAACACCTGGCTCTGGCCCTACCTGGATGAAGCAGGTTGTGAGTGCTGCGAGACGGCCTCAGAGGCAGGGCCGGACTCTGGGAGAGGCCTTTGCTGATGATGGGATAGAGCATGTTGTAAACCCGGTACTGGTGTCTCCTCAGCAGCTTCACCACTGGGTGGTCAGACCGGCTGAGGACACAAGTAAGTCACAAGTTAGTCAATCCTCATTTGGCCTGAAAATGTTGAATGTCCTGCTACAAATAGCGTGATGACAGGTGATATTACGCCTAAAGGGACTGTATGTAACTTTTTACACATGTAAATCGTTTTTTATTGCCAGTGTGTGAACAGGTTGTAACCTAACCTAAGAAATGAGACCTTCCACAACTTTCTGGGTTTCCTCTATCAGCCTGTAGACTGCTTTTAATGTGATCAACCCGGACCCGTTTATACCGGGAAAATACAACGGATGTGACGTCATGCACGCTCGCGAGTGCTTTTATTTTCAGCTCCGCTTACAGGGTTAACGGTGTGCAACCATAGCTAACGTTCCTTTAGAAATGGAGTCCGCTAACGCCAATAAACGACCAGCCTCCACCACAACTCAGACTACAACACAAACTCCACGGAAGCACAAAAAAACAAAGTTATATCTAGTGAAGCCCGTCTGGCAAAACAGGAATGTGACCGACGTCGGAAGAAACTAGGATCAACATCGGGCGGGCCTTCGATTCACGATGGGACCGTTGTTCACGAGCATAAGCGCGAGCAACAGGACGCTGACTGTCGTTGACTTAACGCCCTGTGATAGTCTGGAGACCTGTCCAGGGTGAACCCAGCCTTCACCAAATGTCAGCTGGGATCAGCTCCCGCGACCCCGAATGGGATAAGCGGTTACGGATAATGAATGAATTACGATTAACAAAGTTAAATCTTACTTACTTATTGTATTTTGGGATATTTATGCCTCCGTAGTGTCCAGCGTTGCATACTGTAATATTTCACCGGAAATAGTGTGTAATTCGCGTACTACTGGTTTCATACTAAGGTTTCAGACGTACTAAAATATCTCACGTTCTGTTTTAGCGTACTAAATAGCATGTTAGTGTGGAGTTTCGGACGCAACCATAGTGTGCTGTTTAGCTGTAAAATGAGAAAGTGTGCTGGTGGGCGGTACTTGGTGTTTCCTCAACAGATCTCAAAATGTCTGCCGGGTCACAAACTTTCTCATTTTACAGCTAAACAGTAACTACAAGATGTTTCTGAGAACATCTGAGGAGAGAAATAGGCATTACAGTAACAGAATATTGATTAATTCATTAATTTGTTTTATAAAAATAACTTTTTTTTTAATCATGTTTGTTCCATTTCTACCAACTGCAGCTTTAAGCACAAATATTACCTTAAACTCCATTTAAAATGCTCATGTTGCAGTCAGTTACCTGAGCAGGTAGGAGACTAGACCTGACACTAATGTGACATCATCAGGGTTCTTCCTCATGTTGGCTTTCCACAGTTTGGGCCAATCCTAAAAGTGACAAAAAAAAAAAGAAATCGATAAATGACTTTTATGCAATGCTGATTATTGGATTAATTTTAATCTAACTGATAAAATTGTTCAATGACAAATTTGACAATTGTTTTCTCCAGTTGTGCACGATTTATTGGAAGCACATAAGCATAGAGCTGTTTGCCATATCATATATAATCATATATTGAATACTCCAGGTCCAGGCATCACGTCGCTCTGTGACGTTGCTCTGACTCTCTGGCGGTGCATGGTAGAGAGGAGGTCGTGTTGCTCGGGCTCTATCTATCGTGATGTGGAGAGGAGGTCGTGTTGCTCTGGCTCTATCGATCTGGCATTGAGAGGAGGTTGCGTTGCTCAGGTTCTACCTGTATGGCGTCGAGAGGAGGTTACGCAGCTAAGGCTCTATCTGATTGGCGTGGAGTGGAAGTCGTGTTGCTCTGGCCCTATCTGTTTGGTGTCGCCTGGAAGCTGCTTGACATCCTCTTGGATCCACCTTCTCACATATATTCACATTATATGTATTCATTTTTGTCATGAATTGTCTATGTTGTGATTTCATCATGTTGTTACTCTGTACACGCGACATCTATTGCACGTCTGTCCATCCTGGAAGGGGGATCCCTCCTCTGCCGCTCTTCCTGAGGTTTCTTCCATTTTTCCTCCCTGTTAAAAGGGTTTTTTTGTGGTTAAGTTTTTCCTTAGCCGATGAGAGGGTCGTACTGTCAAGGACAGAGGGTGTTGTATTCTGTACAGATTGTAAAGCCCCCCGAGGCAAATTTGTGATTTGTGATTTTGGGCTATACAAATAAAATTTGATTTGATTTGATTTGAAAATGGAAATTAATAACTGTTTTTTGTTTGCATTTTCATTTTTATTTATCATTGTTGTAGGTCTATGGTACGACGGTACGACGGAGTATTAGGGCCGCAAATAAATCTGACATTTCGAGAATAAAGTCATAATATTACGAGAATAAAGTCAGAAGTTTAAGAGAAAAATGTCGTAGTATTATGAGAATGAAGTCATAATATTATAAAGTAGTAATTTTACGTGTTATTTTCTTTTTTTCCTCGTAAAGTTATGACTTTATCTGACAATATCTTTGAGTATTCAGTTAAATTAATAATTCTGTTAATTTACGCATTCACAAATCTGCAATTTTTTCTTTTGCCAGCTGTCCTTCCTGCATTTGGCAGCTTCAACTGTTACTTTTAGTCTGGATTATGTGTTTAACTTCTTTATAGTTTGCTCTTGGTTTGTATAATATGCTGTAAAAGAAATCTCATCATTCTTTTAAAAAACAACAGAAAGCTCCAGCCCTTTCCTCAATCAAGAGGTTGATAGTGAAAGAGATACGTTATCTTAGGTGAGCGTTATAGTGATGATCAGACCAATCAAGGGATGATGATGATGATGATGATGATGAGTATGATCAGGCAGTTAAAGTTGCTGATCTGTGTGTGTGTGATCTGGCTTTATGGCTTTTATGTTCTCTAAATAAATATGCATTGTGGATTAGTCTCTTTATGCCCCTTAAAATGTTTGGATGAAGCAGACAAGATTTATAGAAGCAAGTGTACGAGTGAGTGAATAAGTGAGTGTCATTTTCAATAACCATAACAGTACAAATTAGAGGTCGACCGATTAATCGGTCGGCCGATTAATCGGGCCGATTTTTTGACATTTTATCATAATCGGCATCGGCCGATTCCTGAGCATATTAAACCGATTATTATGCAGGCAAATCTGCGGGCAGCCCAGTGTTGTTGTTGCTGCTAAAAGTCTCCACCGCACATTTAGTTTAGTTTAGCAGATTGTCCGCTGTATCTGCCCGGCGTAATGATACTCTGTCTGCCCAGATTAACAATAGCTAGTGTTTCTGTGCTACATTAGCATCTGCTGCTAGCTTCGTGCTCGTCGCGGCTCTGTCATTGCAGCGTAACTTTTGCGAGTGTAGACAGGCTGTATGTGTGTGGCAGCGGGGAGGGGGGGGGGGGGTCGGTGGTGTGAACGTAAGTGTAGCAGACAGTGTGTGTACAGTTTATTTGTCGGTGGATAAATGCTACGAGGCTACAACTCGCTCTGCTAAAGCGAGCAAGAGACGGGAGACACTTCCTGTATCTGTACCTCCGGCTCCGCCTCTTAAGGTGGTCTCTTAAGGTGGACTGTTAAGGTGGACCTGCTTTTCTGCTTAAAAAGACGAGCCGCTCTCGCTTAAGGGTTAACGGTTAAATACTAAGTTCCGTTAGAAATGGAGTCCGCTAACGCCAATAAACGACCCAGCCTCCACCACAACTCAGACTACAACACAAACTCCACGGAAAGCACAAAAAACAAAGTTATATCTGGTGAAGCCCGTCTGGCAAAACAGGAATGTGACGACGTCGGGAGAAAACTAGGATCAACATCGGGCGGGCCTTCGATTCACGGTGGGACCGTTGTTCACGAGCATAAGCGCGAGCAACAGGACGCTGACTTTCGTTGACTTAACGCCCTGTGATAGTCTGGAGACCTGTCCAGAGTGAACCCCGCCTTCACCAAATGTCAGCTGGGATCAGCTCCCGCGACCCCGAATGGGATAAGCGGTTACGGATAATGAATGAATACGATTAACAAGTTAAATCTTACTTACTTATTGTATTTTTGGGATATTTATGCCTCCGTAGTGTTCCAGCGTTGCATACTGTAATATTTCATCGGAAATAGTATGTAATTCGCGTACTACTGGTTTCATACTAAGGTTTCAGACGTACTAAAATATCTCACGTTGTTTTAGCGTACTAAATAGCATGTTAGTGTGGAGTTTCGGACGCAACCATAGTGTGCTGTTTAGCTGTAAAATGAGAAAGTGTGCTGGTGGGCGGTACTTGGTGTTTCCTCAACAGATCTCAACATGGCTGCCGGGTCACAAACTTTCTCATTTTACAGCTAAACAGTAACTACAAGAGGTTTCTGAGAACATCTGAGGAGAGAAATAGGCATTACAGTAAAAGAATATTGATAATTCATTAATTAGTTTTATAAAAATAACTTTTTTTTTTTAATCATGTTTGCTCCATTTCTACCCACTGCAGCTTTAAGCACAAATATTACCTTAAACTCCGTTTAAAATGCTCATGTTGCAGTCAGTTACCTGAGCAGGTAGGAGACTAGACCTGACACTAATGTGACATCATCAGGATTCTTCCTCATGTTGGCTTTCCACAGTTTGGGCCAATCCTAAAAGTGACAAAAAAAAAAAAGAAATCGATAAATGACTTTTATAAAATGCTGATTAGTGGATTAATTTTAATCTAACTGATAAAATTGTTCAATGACAAATTTGACAATTGTTTTCTCCAGTTGTGCACGATTTATTGGAAGCACATAAGCATAGAGCTGTTTGCCATATCATATATAATCATATATTGAATACTCCAGGTCCAGGCATCACTTTGCGCTCTGGTAACTCGTAATGGCATCTTCCATTAGTTTTGACATATTTATGGGATTTACATTTACAAACTTACATTGTCTTGCTCATATTCAAGTACATTGGTATAGAGAATACGCTGCTCTTCTTCCTCTGCAGTCATTGCCCCAGATGCTGCAAATCTCCTGTAATGACAAACTAATATTATAACAAAATATTTATGTACAGTACATCCATACTTGCTGGCACACTGCATTCGCTAAACTTGGAAGCATCACCCTCATGAACGTATGAATATCAAGAGTCACTGAAACCTGCATCTTTGTGGATTGATTTAGTGTAGAAAGTCAATTTATCTCAAATTACTATCACTACGTGGGCTAATGTGAATATAATGTTTTAATAAATTGGTTATAAGTTATACAGTATATATTGTATGTTTACTGCTTTGACCACTGAACTATACACACAGATAACAGTCATAATATTATAAAGAAGTAATTTTACGTGTTATTTTCTTTTTTTCTCATAAAGTTATGACTTTATATTCGTAATATTACGACTTTTTTTCTTGTTAAGTTATGACTTTATTCTCGTAATATTACAACTTTTTTTTCTCGTAAAGTTATGACTTTATTCTAGTAATATTACGACTTTTTTTTCGTAAAGTTATGAATTTATTCTCGTGATATTAAGATTTTTTTTTCTCGTTAAGTTGTGACTTTATTCTCGTAATATTACGACTTTTTTTTCTCGTAAAGTTATGAATTTATTCTCGTAATATTCCGACTTTTTTTCTCGTTAAGTTATGACTTTATCCTCGTAATAGTACGACTTTTTTTCTTGTAAAGTTATGACTTTATTCTCGTAATGTTACTAATTTTTTCTCGTAAAATTATGACTTTATTCACTTCCCATCCAACTTAATTTAGTCGTTGTTAAAATACCTATCATAATTTGAAGATGTCTCCGTGATTTTGAGTGTGTGTTTTTGGTGAGACTGTAAACCATCTTCAAAATTTTGTTAAACGCTCGCTCTGCTAAAGCGAGCAAGAGACGGGAGACAACTTCCTGTATCTGTACCTCCGGCTCCGCCTCTTAAGGTGGTCTCTTAAGGTGGACTGTTAAGGTGGACCTGCTTTTCTGCTTAAAAAGACGAGCCGCTCCTCTGAGTTTTTCTAAGCTTTTTAATTCATTATTAATATATATTTTAAGACTTTTAACCGATAGCGTTAATCGGTTAAAGTTCTTAACGTCGGTTAACGGTTAAACGGTTTATTATTGACATCCCTAGAGTGAAGAAAGTTATTATTATTTTTTGATCAATTAGATTATGGCCATATAGTTTGTAACAGTTTCTGTCAACAAACATAAATAAAAAACATGCTTTAGGACAGTTTTGGAAAGGTGCTTAAAAGGTTTTGAGCCCTGTACTATTAACCATCATGCACAAAATAAAATATGCACTGCAGTGCAGACACAAAGTGCAAATTGGAGAGACAGACCATAAGTGCTGTTCAATAAATGTTTACGTCAGTTAAGACATTTTGTGTATTATTTGTTATTATTAAGCCGTTATATTTTATCAGATGGAGGAAAAAAAGAAAACCAGCCAAACATATCTGCAAAAAAAAAAAATCGGCATCATATATCGGCCATCGGCTGTCCTGATTCTGTAAAAAATCGGCATCATATATCGGCCATCGGCTGTCCTGATTCTGTAAAAAATCGGCATCGGCATCGGCCATAAAAAACCCATATCGGTCGACCTCTAGTACAAATAATTGACATGGAAATCTCTAAATTAATATACAGTATTTACCCTAATAGTGTGAGATTACTGAGCTACAAAAACTGATTTGACCCCCCCATGCCCTAACCGTATATTCACTTAACATTTGAACGGAAACAGCAGTAATAACTACATTTCAGTCATTGTATAATCTACTGGCTGGCTTTCACTGACACCATTTAACAAGGCAAAAGTGAGCATGGCTCACATACCCCCGCTCACTGCTTGATCCCTACTAAAGTAGGTCCAAAGGTTTTGCCCTTTTGGAACTAATGCAGAGGTCAGCGACCTTTACTATCAAAAGAGCCATTTTAGGCAAAAAAAAAATCTGTCTCGAGCTGCAAAACATTTGATCATTGTGATGAAGGTAACACAGTTTATAGTCTAAGTATATAGAATATAAGTCTAATGCAGTGAGGGCCAAAGTGAAAATGTACTACGGAGTATTAGGGTCACATTGAGGGAAAAAACATCTGAAATATTACGAGAAAAAAGTCATAATATTACGAGAATAAGTCATAATATAAGAGAATAAAGTCAGAAGTTTACAAGGATTAAGGACCAAACTAGCTGCCGCAAAACAAAAACAGACAGAAGCTGAGAAACTTAACAAGATAAATGTGAACCCAGTGTTTTCCAGATCAACCCACCTCACCTCACCTGGCTCTGGCCCTACCTGGATGAAGCAGGTTGTGAGTGCTGCGAGAAGGCCTCAGAGGCAGGGCCGGTCTCTGGGAGAGGCCTTTGCTGATGATGGGATAGAGCATGTTGTAAACCCGGTACTGGTGTCTCCTCAGCAGCTTCACCACTGGGTGGTCAGACCGGCTGAGGACACAAGTAAGTCACAAGTTAGTCAATCCTCATTTGGCCTGAAAATGTTGAATGTCCTGCTACAAATAGCGTGATGACAGGTGATATTACGCCTAAAGGGACTGTATGTAACTTTTTACACATATAAATCGTTTTTTATTGCCAGTGTTTGAACAGGTTGTAACCTAAGAAATGAGACCTTCCACGACTCTCTGGGTTTCCTCTATCAGCCTGTAGACTGCTTTTAATGTGATGAACCCGGCCCGTTTATACCGGGAAAATACAACAGATGTGACGTCATGCACGGTCGCGAGTGCTTTTATTTTCAGCTCCGCTTACAGGGCTAACGGTGTGCAACCATAGCTAACGTTCCGTTAGAAATGGAGTCCGCTAACGCCAATAAACGACCAGCCTCCACCACAACTCAGACTACAACACAAACTCCACGGAAGCACAAAAAAACAAAGTTATATCTGGTGAAGCCCGTCTGGCAAAACAGGAATGTGACCGACGTCGGGAGAAAACTAGGATCAACATCGGGCGGGCCTTCGATTCACGGTGGGACCGTTGTTCACGAGCATAAGCGCGAGCAACAGGACGCTGACTTTCGTTGACTTAACGCCCTGTGATAGTCTGGAGACCTGTCCAGAGTGAACCCCGCCTTCACCAAATGTCAGCTGGGATCAGCTCCCGCGACCCCGAATGGGATAAGCGGTTACGGATAATGAATGAATTACGATTAACAAAGTTAAATCTTACTTACTTATTGTATTTTGGGATATTTATGCCTCCGTAGTGTCCAGCGTTGCATACTGTAATATTTCATCGGAAATAGTATGTAATTCGCGTACTACTGGTTTCATACTAAGGTTTCAGACGTACTAAAATATCTCACGTTGTTTTAGCGTACTAAATAGCATGTTAGTGTGGAGTTTCGGACGCAACCATAGTGTGCTGTTTAGCTGTAAAATGAGAAAGTGTGCTGGTGGGCGGTACTTGGTGTTTCCTCAACAGATCTCAACATGGCTGCCGGGTCACAAACTTTCTCATTTTACAGCTAAACAGTAACTACAAGAGGTTTCTGAGAACATCTGAGGAGAGAAATAGGCATTACAGTAACAGAATATTGATTAATTCATTAATTTGTTTTATAAAAATAACTTTTTTTTTAATCATGTTTGTTCCATTTCTACCAACTGCAGCTTTAAGCACAAATATTACCTTAAACTCCATTTAAAATGCTCATGTTGCAGTCAGTTACCTGAGCAGGTAGGAGACTAGACCTGACACTAATGTGACATCATCAGGGTTCTTCCTCATGTTGGCTTTCCACAGTTTGGGCCAATCCTAAAAGTGACAAAAAAAAAAAGAAATCGATAAATGACTTTTATGCAATGCTGATTATTGGATTAATTTTAATCTAACTGATAAAATTGTTCAATGACAAATTTGACAATTGTTTTCTCCAGTTGTGCACGATTTATTGGAAGCACATAAGCATAGAGCTGTTTGCCATATCATATATAATCATATATTGAATACTCCAGGTCCAGGCATCACTTTGCGCTCTGGTAACTCGTAATGGCATCTTCCATTAGTTTTGACATATTTATGGGATTTACATTTACAAACTTACATTGTCTTGCTCATATTCAAGTACATTGGTATAGAGAATACGCTGCTCTTCTTCCTCTGCAGTCATTGCCCCAGATGCTGCAAATCTCCTGTAATGACAAACTAATATTATAACAAAATATTTATGTACAGTACATCCATACTTGCTGGCACACTGCATTTGCTAAACTTGGAAGCATCACCCTCATGAACGTATGAATATCAAGAGTCACTGAAACCTGCATCTTTGTGGATTGATTTAGTGTAGAAAGTCAATTTATCTCAAATTACTATCACTACGTGGGCTAATGTGAATATAATGTTTTAATAAATTGGTTATAAGTTATACAGTATATATTGTATGTTTACTGCTTTGACCACTGAACTATACACACAGATAACAGTCATAATATTATAAAGAAGTAATTTTACGTGTTATTTTCTTTTTTTCTCATAAAGTTATGACTTTATATTCGTAATATTACGACTTTTTTTCTTGTTAAGTTATGACTTTATTCTCGTAATATTACAACTTTTTTTTCTCGTAAAGTTATGACTTTATTCTAGTAATATTACGACTTTTTTTCTCGTAAAGTTATGAATTTATTCTCGTGATATTAATTTTTTTTTTTCTCGTTAAGTTGTGACTTTATTCTCGTAATATTACGACTTTTTTTTCTCGTAAAGTTATGAATTTATTCTCGTAATATTACGACTTTTTTTCTCGTTAAGTTATGACTTTATCCTCGTAATAGTACGACTTTTTTTTCTCGTAGAGTTATGACTTTATTCTAGTAATATAACGACTTTTTTTCTCGTAAAGTTATGACTTTATTCTCGTAATGTTACTAATTTTTTCTCGTAATATTATGACTTTATTCACTTCCCATCCAACTTAATTTAGTCGTTGTTAAAATACCTATCATAATTTGAAGATGTCTCCGTGATTTATGAGTGTGTGTTTTTGGTGAGACTGTAAACCATCTTCAAAATTGTGTGGCTCTAAATGATTTCCAACACTGATTGAACCCTTTCCAAGAATTTATTGAGTGCTTTCCCCTCAGATAACAACACAAACAGATGATACCATCGGGTCTTTAGGGGACACTAAGAAGGTGTTAGCACATCAATTTCATCTCAAAGTTTAAGAGACGCTGGAAGGAACTAACTTGAGAGGCTTTTAAGGAAAAATTAGAGGAAAAGAACCTGATAATTCTGTATGATCTTTTAAAGACTGCATATAACAACAGCGTTTGCAATATTTGTAGAATTATACATCTCAACTGGTTAAAGAATAAAGGCAGAAGCTAAAAACAAAATTATGTTTTATCCTAATTCAGTGTGTTTGAAAATTGTGGTGTACCTGTTGGCCTCCTCCTGTAGCCTTAGTCTTCTCTCCTCCATCTTTCGCTGGAGCTAATGTTACAACAAACATTAAGGAAACCTCCAAACATCATAGTCTTCACATGGACCAGCTATAAGCAGGGTCTGAAATGCTGTGTATGTGTATGTTTATGTATGTGTGTGTATGTAAATATGTATGTATGTATGTATGTATATGTATACAGTATATATATATATATGTATATATATATATACATAGATTTTATTTTATTTTATTCTTTCTAATTTTATTTTTTTACTTGTGTATATTATTTTTATTTTATTTTTATTTATTTATTTATTTTTTGTATATGTTTTTCCTGTATCTATACTGGCTTATTTTATATTAATATTAGGTTTGTTAAGTTTCTTTGTACCGAGAATGTTGTTGTTATTGGAGACGTTTGTGAATGTTTGCTCTGTTGTTTCAACATGAAAAAAAAAACAATAAATATAGTATTGAAAAAAAAAAAGGTGCGTTCAAGTTCTGCTCAGTAAAAATGAGTAATGGGCGAAGATAAATTACAACGTTATCATGTGTTCAAATGTAATCTCATAAAATTAAGTTTTTGGTGAGAAACTTGAATAAATCCAGATGTTTGTAGGAGATGTTTTCACAGCAATATAAAATAGATATTAAAGAGGGAATTATGACCTGTTTAACTTCCTAACACTAGCTCTAAGCAGCTTATAATACCTCTTTTAAACTACTAATGTCAAGATATATATATTAAATAGCAAATTTAAATAATCATAATCATTTTAATTGTGTTTTTTATGCAAATAACCTGAGTACTGTACCCTCCAACCCCCCGAAAAAGGGCTCCCCCAGAAGCTACGGTGTAATTCGAACTTACCATGTATATAATGTTTTCTATGTAAAATATATCAAACATTAAATGACACCAGATCTCAAATGTTAAATGTTTCAAAAGTGGCAGATAAAATTTCTGAGTGGGAGACAATAAAAAAAATACTTCAGGAAGTGGCAGGAAATGAAGAAAGTTAATTTCAGACCCTGCCTATAAGTGATGATACCTTTGAGTTAAAAACATCTTACTATAACTTTTAAAAAGGACCAGCAGGTAGAAAACAGTCCATTCTGTAAATATCAATATTCCACAGCCAGATATGATCATTTAAAATCATTATTAAGCTGGTCACCAGGTCATTACCTGTTTAATGTTTGCTATACGCCCGATTCTCCACACAGCTCACCACTCTGACTTATAGGACTTGTGGAAAGCTGGGAAAATGTTATCAGTTCGGACAAATCAAGTCAAAAAAAAAAAGATATGTGAATAATGCATCACACGTTAAAGAAAAACATTTACATTAGTAAAGCTAGCCTTCACCGGTCCAGCGACAAAGACGGAGACTTAGTGAGAACAAAGCACAAGCTGACATTAGAAGGATACAGCATCCTGTCTGGCTTTGGCTATGATGAGGTTCTCCATCATCTGCCGCTGGAGAGAGAGCGTCTGCGTTGGACAAGAGGAGAGGAAATTACTTTAAATACATGCACTCATGCAATTAAATATGACCAAGGATTTTTTTATTTTATCTGAATTGTTATGCTTAGATACCATCTTATGGCCAATTTCTGAATATTACCAGGGGAAACAAGAAGTCAGGCAGTTAACACCAACATACTGAGGTAAAAGTAAAATGAAAATTTACAAAATCTATTAACAAAGTTAGTAAATGATGCTTTAACTTATGTCACTGAAAAATAACCACCACCATGTTACAACCTTCACTGCAACATGGACAACACATGGTCCAGAAGCCTAAATTATACTGTCAGCCATTACAACAAGACTGCATTAAAGCTTCAGTAGGCAGTAAATTTTTGGCATCACTGGGCAAAAATCCCATAATAACCTTTCAGCATATTGTAATTCAAGTGTTCTGAGAGAAAACTAGACTTCTGCTCCTCCTCATGGCTCTGTTTTCAGGCTTTAGAAAATCTATGGGAGACTTTGACCAATCACAGGTCATTTCAGAGAGAGAGAGAGCGTTCCTATTGGCTGTGCTCCGGCTGGTGGGCGGTGCTTGGTATTTCCTCATGTTACAGCTAAACAGTAACTACAAGATGATTCTGAGAACATCTGAGGAGAGAAATAGTCATTACAGTAACAGAATATTGATTCATATTTGATCAGCGCTGCCTAGTTTGACCGTTTGATCGGAGTTCACGAGTGATTGACAGCTGATCAGAGACGGCAAGGCTCCAGATCAGCTCTGATTGGTTGTTTTCCTCCAGTCTGTGAAATCTTGCAGATGCCGTTAGGAGCACCGGAGCACACAGAGGAACATGATTTTTTGCAGATTACCTGTCTCATGCACTACTGTCAGGATATAGCAACCGTTTATGAAAATAACTTGTTGTTGTTGTTGTTATTGTTGTTGTTGTTTCCAGTCATTGTTGCCACTTCCTTTTCTGGCCAGTGTGATTCTCGTGTGGCTTGTCCTTTGCTGTATCAGATGTTTACGTTTGTTTTGTTTTTTCATGTACTGCACTACTTGTAGGTTAATTGTAATGCACTATTTGTTTTCATGTTGCCCACTTGTATTGCTCTTAATAAAAAATTTTAAAAAAAAAAAAAAAAAAAAAAAAAATCTTTTTTAAAATCATATTTGCTCCAAGTCTTCCCACTGTTGCTTTAAGTCTATGGTGATGTCTGCTACAGTAGTTTGCATCACCATGAACGTTTCCAAACTTCCACATAACACACATAACAATAGTGTGAATGCTGTCGCACAGTTACACTGAACCAACACAAGTCATTCACAACTGTTGAGAGTCTTCAACATGCAACACCTCAGCTCGAGTCTGCACATTTACTCAGATGAAAACATGCATGTTGTGTTACAGCTCGTGTCACTTCTGACGGCTGGTGTTGACGTTACTCCTCTGCAGGGTGAGACGTTAAGTAGCTCACTTAGCTGGTGACTTTACCTTTAAAAACGCCTTTAGTTTCCTCCAGGTAGCACGGAGCTCCACCTGAAGCACAAACATTTTCCCTATCTGAAGGACAAGTTGACATTAAAAAAACCTCCAACACAACACAGGATGGATATCGGAATAAAAAAACATGTCTAACGTTCAGAATTAAATGTCTCTTACCATCTTTTCTTTTCTCATCCGGAGGTAGTTTAGCTGAGACCTAACCTGAGATAGCTCACAGAGATCTGCACACAGCCTCACCTCCCTTCAATCAGCTGCTCACTCAGCATCAACCACATGTGTCAAGCTGACGTAGAGACCAGACCGGAAGCACGACGAGAAATACAAAATAAAAGCACACACGACGTGCATGCACCACATTTACGTTTAAAGAAGCAGTAGGTAGAAATTGAGCAAATCTGATTTAAAAAAGTTATTTTTATAAAACTGTCACTATATCCTGACAGTAGTGCATGAGACAGGTAATCTGAAAAAAATCACGTTCCTCCGGTGCTCCTAACGGCATCTGCAAGATTTCACAGACCGGAGGAAAACAACCAATCAGAGCTGATCTGGAGTCTGCTGTCCTGCGCATGCTAACCTGCTGCTAACATGCTGCTAACCTGCTGCTAACCTGATGCTAGCCTGATGCTAGCCTGCTTTTAGCCTGTCACACACACACTGCTGGGTCAGAGCTAGCCTGCTGCTAACCTGCTGCTAGCCTGCTGCTAACCTGCTGCTTACCTGCAGCTAGCCTGCTGCTAACCTGCTGCTAACCTGCTGCTAACCTGCTGCTAGCCTTTCACACACACACACTGCTTGGTCAGAGCTAGCCTGCTGTTAACCTGCTGCTAACCTGCTGCTATCCTGCTGCTAGCCTGATGCTAACCTGCTGCTAACCTGATGCTAACCTGCTGCTAACCTGCTGCTAGCCTGCTGCTAACCTGCTGCTAACTTGCTGCTAACCTGCTGCTAGCCTGCTGCTAACCTGCTGCTAGCCTGCTGCTAGCCTGCTGCTAGCCTGCTGCTAGCCTGCTGCTAGGTCGTTGATGCCAACTTTCGTAGAGGCCAAACGGCGGTACTGCAACTTTCGTGTCCGTCACGTGATGCCATCAGGCCCAAAAAAGACTTTTTCCCGTAGACTTACATTGGGAAAGAGACATCTGTAATGTTTTTTGAGGTGAATCAACTCCCCAGTATGAACACTCTAATAATCCTTATTTAAATCATTAGGTTTTAAAGTTGTAAAATTAACAGCTGAATCCAGAGTTATTTCCCTTCCTGCGCTCATGTGAATGAGACCCAGAACGAGGCTGGAGCGCCAAGCCGTGACGACGGCGTGATTTTAGGACCCCGTGACCGAGTCATGTGAGCGAGAGGACGCTACTGCGCTGCACTGTTCCATGTGCCCAAAATCCGGGTACTTTTCCAGGTGGAAGTCGAGCCATTTAGGCTTCATGCTCCACTGAGCAACTTTCATAGGAATGAACGGAGCCCCGCCTCCAACGCTGGATCCTGTTCTGTTGATACATCCATGGTCCAGCTGCCGTCTATGAGCAGCTGTCAATCACTCGCGAACTCCGATCAAACTAGGCAGCGCTGATCAAATATGAATGAATATTCTGTTACTGTGATGACTATTTCTCTCCTCAGATGTTCTCAGAATCATCTTGTAGTTACTGTTTAGCTGTAAAATGAGAACATTGTGACCCGGCAGCCATGTTGAGATCAGTTGAGGAAATACCAAGCACCGCCCACCAGCCGGAGAACAGCCAATAGGAACGCTCTCTCTCTCTGAAATGACCTGTGATTGGTCAAAGTCTCCCGTCACAGGTTAGATTTTCTAAAGCCTGAAAACAGAGACATGAGGAGGAGCAGAAGTCTAGTTTTCTCTCAGAACACTTGAATTACAATATGCTGAAAGGTTATTATGGAATTGTTGCCCAATGATGCCAAAAATATACTGCCTACCCCCACTAAAGTTGAGAAAAGAGCGAGAAATCACGTGAGCAATATTCTTTTTTTGAATTAACTAATCAGCCTACAGAGGCACGGTTTTCAAAACAACCGTCCAGAGTTCCCACACTAACTTGTACATCAAATTTTAGGAATTAGACTTGACTGCAGACTGAACTTTTCCTTTGAACCACTGAAGAATCAAACAGCTGGACGACCTACGTAATCTTAGAGCATTATGTCTGCGGACAACAACGGAGGTATAAGGGAAAAGTGAGTGAGTTTGTTGCAGCTTGCCTGATTTAGCTGTGTCCAACTATGGATACCGAACCAATTTAAGACTTTTGGTTCCACTAGTGAGCTGATTTAGTTCATTTAAAAGTAGACTATTATTAAAATGAGCAATCAGTCCATATCTAGACATTTTGGACTCTCTGTCCAGAGACTTCAGACATATTCAGACTTATTCTTATTTATCTTTATTAGGATTTAAGGCTTTACAAATGTACTTGCACATACCAGGCGCTTGCAAATATTTGATACTGTACATGTGTTGACACAATACAGTTGGAAAATCAGTGAGCTGCTACTTCCTGGTACATAGATGTCCTGTGTTGTTCTGAACCTGAAGGGTAAATCCCAATTATCTTACAGTACTCCAAATCCCCTTGCTCCTCCATCCTTATGCAACCCGGGACTTTCTTTACCATTAACTTTTTTTTTTAAAAAGAGCGAGGAGAGAGGGGAAAGCTTCAAGAACCCCGAGCCTTTACCTCCCAGGCCCAGCTGTTTAACATCACAGGGACCAAAACTAATTAATGTGTTCTCATCCATAAACAAAACTAAAAGTCATGTCATGTTAGCAGCTCTTTGAGACTGTCCTGAAGCACAGTGGTGCTTTAAACATGCTGTTGAGGTTCATCATGTTTACCATGTTCACCATAGACTGTATATAAGAAGTGTACGTAGACACTGTGACATCACCTGTGGGTTTGTGGACTACAGTTTTGAAGCCTCGAGTTCGGCATTTTGGACGTCGCCATGTTGATTTATTGCAACCAGAATTGACATGAGAGGGTGCAGCTAAGTACAACCGAAGCTGAAAAAGACATTTTTAGGCGACCAAAAAGGTTATAATTAACTTTCATGAACTGAAAAGAAAAGGGTTAAAGTTTTAAGACGAAAACGAAGAGAACTCCCAGACCTGTCAATCACAAGGTAGCCCCGCCCTAAAGCATCCCTGCTTTATGGTCAATCTGACTCTAAATGGGACCATAATTTATTAAATGAACATCATGCTGTATTGAAGAAGACTTGAAACTAGTGATTGAGACCATAAACTCATGTTTACAATGTTTACTGAGGTAATAAATCAAGAGAGAAGTAGGCTCATTTTCTCAGACTTCTATACAATCAGAGGAGTCGCCCCCTGCTGTTTAAGGCACTTTCGCATTGGCTTCACTCTCAGACACAGAGGTAGCCCACTGATTTATACATATATTAGCTTAGAGTGTTAGCATGGTAACATTTTCTAATTAGCACTAAACACAAAGTACCGCTGAGGCTGATGTGATTGTCATTCGTTTTGCGGGTGTCTTGTTATAAAGCAAAGTACAAGACAAATGAACATTTTGGCCTGATGAGGCGTTATAAAAACGGAGGGTCGTCGTGGATACGACCTGCAACATCACATGTTAAATCCAAAGTGGTAAACACTACACATCCAGTAAAGGATGGAAACACTTTGGGTTTCACACATTGCAGGAAAAGCAGAGCTAGACATCACGGCTAAAGCTGCACGCTAACTCTTTCACGGACAGGAAACGTTATCGTATCGCGGTAACGTGCGGTCGAGCCGGCCGTCGCTCTCGTCTCCGTGGTCAAATGGGCCGACGCTACAACTGTAGAGCACCCATATACTGACATTTATGTTAAATGCATTGAAACGGCCCCGATGGAGCTGACCATGGATGGATAAAGAGAACGGAGCTGACGGGAGAGCTAGAGACGGACTTGGAGAAGTTAGAGGAAGTAGACACGTGGGACTACATCCGCTTTTCAAAATAAGGTGTTAACAAAGGGAACTGTATATACAAAATACATCTATGGAAATAAGATTGATTGTATTATATTCACCAGAAGTATAAAACATTACATGTCACTTATAAATTAAAAAGAAAATACCACTAAATTGTGAGGGAAATGTCTTTATTCTTAGATTTTTGGGTTGCTGGATAAAAAATGTAATAAAAACTTCCTGACAATGATCCTGATATATTTGACTTCAGAACATCTCTGACTACATACATGCTGAAAATCAAACATTTTAATGTATTAATTTAGATATTTTCCAAAGTAAAAGTCCCTAGAAGTATATGATTCAACTTTTTCCCTTCATGGTCTAGTGGTAAAAAAGTTAACAAAAATCGCATTAAATCGTAATATCGAATTGCAATACTTGAAAATCGCAATACATATCGAGTCGGCTCCCAAGTATCGTGATAGTATTGAATCAGGAGATAGGTGAATCAACACACACATACCAAAGACGTCTTCTGGTAGGCCTGACCAGGTGTGAGTCTCGCCAGACGAGCTTCAAAATTGGCTTTCAACTTCTGGTTCAAACGTGATGCTTCTTCAATGGGTGTCTCCCTGCAGCAAACACACACACACACACACACACACACACACACACACACACACACACACACACAAAATACAAACATGCAATATGTCACTTAAGGGGGTGTGTTTAAGGCAAATAAAACAATCTGTCTTCAAACCTGTCCTTACCTTTAGCAGTTCAGATACTTGCTTTCACTGCTGAATATTTCAAATCAACATGGCTGGCGTTCTCATAAAAAGCTCACACAACCACCAGCAACATTCACATACTGCATGGCAACGACAAGATTCTGTAAGTTAAACGTAATGTTTTGACAGTTTACAATTAAGACTCGAAAAATATTCCGAGGCATAAAGAGAACTGAGAGTGAAGAAGGCAGTGAGAGGGAGCAGCAAGCATTTGTTTCTCCAACCACAGGTCTAAAATTTAGAATTTAAGAGTCATCAGTGAGTGGAAGAATGGTAATTGTATTTATATATTGCGCTTTTCTAGTCTTCCGACCACTCAATGCGCTTTACACTACATGTCAGCATTCACCCATTCACACACACATTCATACACTGATGACTCAGCCTTCAGGAGCTTTTTGTGGTTCAGTATCTTGCTCAAGGACACTTTGACATGTGAACTGGAGGAGCCGGGGATCGAACTGCCGACCTTCCAATTGGTGGGCGACCCGCTCTACCTCTGAGGTCCCTGTTCAGACCTGGTATTAATATGCGTTAATGAATATTGAACATACTTAATGAATGAACATTAGAATGCGTCTCCAGTGACCACTTGTGATCCGATCTCACTTCCTCGCTTTATATGCAAATAAACACGTAGTAAACACAAAGCTGATACAGCAGACGTTTTGACATGAAATGTCAGTAGTAATATCCTACATATTTGTGAATTTGGCTGCATTTTATTTAAGTCAGGGTTGACGATGTTCTCCAGTCTACACTACTTGTTATATTGATTGAAATGGTCTTTACAACCCGACAGCGATCCATTACTGATGAGCTCTGAAAAAGGACCGGAAAAGAGCCGTCATCTGTAGCTGCTGTAATCCTGTAAAAACGTCTACCAATCACTGCCTCGAGGTCCGCTTGGAAAGAACCAATCAGATGCCTCCCTGCCTCCCTGCTCGTTCTCTACCCTTGGCGTGCACCAGCCTGAACTCAAAGCGCGTCGCCGCCGCACGTTTCCTGGAGAATGGAAGAGAAAACTCAGCTCTGCAGTAGCACTGCACAGGTTACTTGTCATGAGGAAGCGTTGTTGAGTTGAGGTCCTCTCTCCACTCTGTGGCTGTGAAGTAGTTACGATGCAGCGGTGCTCGTGCATGTGTGTGGGGGGGGGCGTTACCTTGGAAGGAGCCCCGAGGGGAGGGGGGGGGTTTAGACGGAGCTCCTGAGGCGATGCTACTTTCAAATTATGCTAGCTCTCCAACATCGTCGACCCTATCTTTAACATAAAAAATAAAAGGTTATTGCACCGGCAATTATTATTGTCTCTGACAGTATAATAATAATGCACTTTTCGTCCCTAGTACTGATAGTCTGTAGATATGTAGCCTATAGATCAGAAGTGGTCTGAGAGCTCCGATCTCAATGCGTCCTCAATGCGTCTTGAGTGTGTTCACACCTGTATTTAGAGCTGTCCACTTGTGATCGGATCACTGAGGACTCATGTTAATACCAGGTCTGAACAGCGCCTTAGACCACAGCCGCCGACTAGTTTGAACTGGTTGGTCAGTTCAGAACATTGTGCTCTAAATGGAAACTTGAAGTAACTGGTTCTTGGAGATCTCTGTTATCCCTGTGTTGCTCACTTCAGACGATATCTGTCATTGAATGGAGCAATATTTGCCCTCCTTGATAAAAAAAACAAACAAAAAAAAAACGGCCCCTACTTTTTGCTTGTGTCCTGTGACTCCACTGTTTGTAGTCTCTGGAAGACTTCCGGAGGCAGAAAAGGGGAGAGCTTCCCGCTACCATCTGACAACACCCGGCGGTGACCGGTCTTCATCGGGCTGGTTGCTTTACGCCCTGCGTCAACAGGAGTATCAGACGGAGAGACTGTGCAGAGCAGAGCTGAAACAGAGAGACAAAAGAGGTGGTGATTGGCTTGAAGAACAAAATCATGTGGCTGTATAAGTTGTGACCCTGGGCTCCAGGATGTTAATAAAAGAAATGGATGTATTCACCGGTGTTGGCTGGGAGGACAGCAGTCTGATGGAGCTCTGATTGGCCGGGTGAACAGGAAAAGGAAGTGGAGACGGAGGCAGAAAGGTCGGAGGGGTCAGCTCTCTTCCCTATAAACGACTTGGCTCGCTCCAGACACTGCTCGGCGAGCCTCAACATCCGCTCCACCTCCACCGCCACCGCATCCCTCTCCTCTGAGGCTGGGACAGAAAGAAAGAGAAGAGAAGACAGAGAAAGTCACTCCTGGATGATTTATCTAATAAAGTTCTACTATATATATATATATAAAAGGGCCATCACATGACATTTGAGATCTGATTCAATTTTAAGCTAACAATCTATTGTTGATTAGTTCAAGTCTGGTTAGAAGATTAACTATGTTGGTTCCGCTTGTCTGAACTGGTCCCATCCACCAATCCGTTAACTGATATATAATATCTATTAATCTCTTATCAGCCTCATGGTCCATAAGAGAACTGACAACTTGCAGGTCGATTAAAGATACCCCCACCCTCAAATACAGCATATGAAACTGGTTATCTGCATGATTACAATATATCAGATGATCATATGTGCATATGTGATTTCATTACACATATATACAGTTAAAGCAGCAGTGGGTAGAAATGGAGCAAATATGATTAAAGAAAGTTATTTTTATAAAACACTATATCCTGACAGTAGTGCATGAGACAGGTAATCTGAAAAAAATCATGTTCCTCTGTGTCCTCCGGTGCTCCTAACGGCATCTGCAGGATTTCACACACCGGAGGAAAATAACCAGTCAGAGCTGATCTGGAGTCTGCCGTCCAGCTGCCGTCTTTATATTCTGTTACTGTAATGCCTATTTCTCTCCTACAAGATGATTATTTCAGAATCATCTTGTAGTTACTGTTTAGCTGTAATATGAGAAAGTTTGTGACCCGGCAGCCATGTTGAGATCTGTTGAGTAAATACCAAGCACCGCCCACCAGCTGGAGCACAGCCAATAGGAACGCTCTCTCTCTCTCTTAAATGACCTGTGATTGGTCAAAGTCTCCCGTCACGGGCTAGATTTGCTAAAGCCTGAAAACAGAGACATGAGGAGGAGCAGAAGTCTAGTTTTCTCTCAGAACACTTGAATTACAATATGCTTAAAGATTATTATGGATTTTTTGCCCAATGATGCCAAAACATTTCTGCCTACTGAAGCTTTAATTTGCTCCTTTCCTCCCCTTTTTTCCTCACACTTCCTCCCCCTTTTTTTACTCTGTGTACTTTTCATATGTATGTATATAAAATACACTTATGTTCACCTAGCTAAAACTAACGCAGTCTAATACAGTATAATGTTCGGTTTTGGTCGATACTGTTAGAGAATGTTGATTCAACTATATGATCATTTTGGAGGCTGCAGTTTGTGGTGCTGTTGAATTGTATTGCATTTTACTGAAAGGTGTTTCTATTATTTTGTGCACCCCATTTACATCAATGAGGGTAAGCCAAATAACAGAAACACCTCTCTGTATGATCCAATACAGTTCAACGGCACCACAAATTACATAAATCATTAAGTTTAATCAACAACTCTTTAACAGTTTCATAAAAAACATCTGTGGGTATCTACTGTATGAATATGCTAGCATGTACAGTGTTTATGCATATTTTTCTTTCTTTATTTACCCCATTTTTATAATAATCTCTAAATTATTGTGATTCCTATGTAGATAAGGGTTACACATTTTGTTAACCTGCCCAATCTTGGACCTTTCCTCTCAGTATCTAAACTGTGTTGAGTTACAAAACAATAAGCTGGGAAGGCATTTTTGCATCTGGGGAGCAGGCAGAGTGCAGTAACAAAATCAGACAGTATATCTTTGAGTACTAAGTAAAAATCAATAGCTCGATAATATTGATTTCTTTGTAAATACGGTGACACTGTGAGCTTTCTTGTCTTTAGTCAGTGCTTCATAACACTTTGAGCATCTTGGGTAAAGTCATCTTAACTGAATCAAAAAGACAGCGAGATAATTCAGCAAAATGACCCACGTTTAGCGGTGATATTTTCATCAAGGTTCAAGGTGAACATACTACTGTGTGCCTGTTTGATAAAGTATTATAATGCTGTAGTTCCTACTGGTCACCACTAGAGGCTGGTAGAGAGCTGAGAAGTCTTGATGCAGCTTCAAAGCCACTAATAGTCTCTATTGCATTTGCAGCATCTTTCTAATTCAATCAAATGTGAAATGTGAATCAGCGCCATTGAAAAGTGGTCCAAGCTACTTATCCAATGAAAGGGCCCATGTAAGCTATAACTTAGAGCAGTGATCTATAAATAAAGGCCCATTTCACAGTCTCTACTAAGGATAGTCCTTACAGTATAAACTCATAATTAAGCAGGTTCAACTGTTCCATAATGATTAATCTGAAATGTTGCATGTATTTAAGTCCCATCGCACAATTCAGTACAGTATGCAAAATTGATTATATCCTCTTCAGCCCCAGGGTGCTGGAAGGTGTGGTTCTCCTAGACAGACATACCCAAAATAAATGAAGAATAGCTCCACAACTACCGGGTCTATCTGCATGATCTTGGTCTCTATGGATAGATAAGACCTCAGAGAATTCATCCCCAGTGTCAGTAACATTGTGACTGTTACTATGTTTGAGTAAACTGTGATGAACCAAAGGAAAAAATTAAATTTTTATCCTGGCCTAAAATGTTTTCTAGATTAGACAGTGGATAACACCATTATAGCAATGATGCCATGCACAGAGATGCCACTGAATTCATTCAGCAACTCCTTGACTACAACTGAGCCAAAGCAGATATAAATAACACAAAGCACATAGATTCTACAAAGGTTTTAGTCAGGATAGGACCAGGAGGACTCTCCATTTGGCACACTTGGATACCCAAAGTGTGCCAAATGGGTTTTCTACCTCTTGAAAGGGAATCTGGCTCTAAAAAACTACTGATATCCACTACAGGAGGCTTTGTGCACACAATGGATCCTTTGGCCATGACATTTACCCTGTGCATCATCACATTCTACCATTGTGCACAGTATAAAATCAATAAAAAAAAAACTAAATTGTATAATTCTGACTCCAAATGGAGTAGTTTTATTATAATAATGAAATATGATCAAGTAAAACTTAGATAATAACAAATAAGATCAATAACAATGTAAATAAGATAACAGAAAAGAATCCAAAGTCAAGTATGTACATTCAATATAAAAATATTATAAAGTAAAAATACAATTTCTCATGCGTTGATTATGTATCTAAAATATTGAAATCCTTTCCAAATAAACATTGTTTGGACTAAATCCACTTGTTGTGTTGTTTTGGTCGCGTTAAGGCCTCGTCTTTTAGAAACTATTCAGAAAAAAGACCATCACAGCATTTTATGAAGTATTTAAAGGCAGAGTTTTAACACACAGCTCAGCTGAACCCGGTACCGGGTCCGTTGGGTAAAAGAGGATATATACTACAGAGAAAACAATCATGGCGTTAGATATTTATCATAATATATAGTAAAGCATTTCAATATATATCGTTATCATCAGTCTACTCATATCTTACTTTGTGACCCAGCTTCCTCCAAAAGTGCCTGTGATATGTAGTTGATCGTCCGGAGGTATTCACAGTAAGCTTCCTGTAGAAAGACCATAAGCATGCAGTATTTTATTATTATTATTGTGGTATAGAGTAAACAACATAATAATACTAATATCTACTGCCAATGAGAAATGGCAATAGTAACAAGTCAGAATTAAAAATAGCATTAGCCAGTAATACAGGATGCAGCACCAACAGAGACTTTCATGCAACGCATTCATCAGTTCAGGTGTAGTTTGTATAAAGACGATGGTTCGTCAATGTCATGTTTATCACAAAGTTGTTGGGATATACTCACTCATTAGTAAAGAAAATACATTTGACAAAACAGATTTTTATAGAGGCATAATGGTCTCTGTTTCATTTGGTTCCCAGTACAATAAAATGTCAAAGTTTAGAATTGGCTGACCTGTTATTTCCACCATGTTCTTTCACCTTATGGTAGTGTGATAACATGTTTGTGTTGTGTTGCTTGTTGAATAGTCTCAATGCCAGATTTTCTAAAACACACTCTGATGATTATGTCTGGCCATTTCAACATTTATTTCCTACATTTTACTAGTTAATTCAACACCAGACCTAATTTTACTGACTAGTCCAGGGGTCAGCAACCTTTACTATCAAAAGAGCCATTTTAGGGGAAAAAAATAAATAAAAAAATCTGTCTGGAGCCGCAAAACATTTGATCATTGTGATGAAGGTAACACAGTTTATAGTCTAAGTATATAGTATATAAGTCTAATGCAGTGAGGGCCCAAGTGCAGATGTACTACGGAGTATTAGGGTCACATTGAGGGAAAAATGTTCGAGAATAATGTCATAATATTAGGAGAAAAAAGTCATAACTTTACAAGAATAAAGTCATAACTTTATGAGAAAAAAAGTCGTAATATAACGAGACTAAAGTCATAACTTTACAAGAAGAAAGTCGTAATATAATGAGAATAAAGTCATAACTTTACGAGAAAAAAAGTCGTAATATTGCGTGAATAAAGTCATAACCTTACGAGAAAAAAAGTCGTAATATTACGAGAATAAAGTCATAACTTTACGAGAAAAAAGTTGTAATATAATGAGAATAAAGTCATAACTTTACAAGAAAAAAAGTCGTAATATAATGAGAATAAAGTCATAACTTTATGAGAAAAAAAGTCGTAATATTACGAGAATAAAGTCATAACTTTACGAGAAAAAAGTTGTAATATTTCGAGAATAAAGTCAACTTTACGAGAAAAAAGTCATAATATAACGAGAATAAAGTCATAATTTAACGAGGAAAAAAGTCGGAATATTACAGGAATAAAGTCGTAATATAACGAGAATAAAGTCCTAACTTTACGGGAAAAAAGTTGTAATATTTCGAGAATAAAGTCAACTTTACGAGAAAAAAGTCATAATATAACGAGAATAAAGTCATAACTTAACGAGGAAAAAAGTCGGAATATTACAGGAATAAAGTCATAATATAACGAGAATAAAGTCCTAACTTTCAGTGAAAAAAAGTCGTAATATTACGAGAATAAAGTCATAACTTTACGAGAAAAAAGTCATAATATAACGAGAATAGAGTCATAACTTTACGAGAAAAAAAGTCGTAATATAACGAGAATATGTTCATGTTCAGTAATTTTACCACTTACAATGTTATTGCTGTTATAAAATCACGGTTTATAGGTGGATGTTACATGGAAAATCAAACAACATCAAACAAACAATAAGACTAAAAATATTAATAAATAAATAAAGAATAAAGACTATAATAGATTTGAAGCATTTAGGCGTATTAGAAAGACATTAAATATCAATAGTTTTATTGACTTTTATTTGTTTGAGGACGACCTACACCCACTGGAGCTTAGGTGTACCACTTTACGGCAACTCACACTATTATATCTGACAGAATTTAGCCTATTAAGGAAGTTAATATGTATCTGTCTGTATTCTTACTAGCTGTAAAAATCTTTTTTATATATATATATATATATATATATATATATATATATATATATATATATATATATATATATATATACTTTATGTTTTCCCCCTTTTTTTCGAGGCTATTTTCATATACAGTTCGTAATTACAATAGTTTCTAAACCTATTTTTAAGTAATTGAGCTTAGAAACAAACACAATAAGTACACAAGAGAAACAACATCAGCATTCAAAATTGAAATAGAATAAAAAAAATAGAATAAAATCAAAAACATAATAATGATACAAAGGAAAAAAAGAAATAATAATAAATTAAATAAATAAATAAGTTCATAATAAGTTTTAAGTTATAAGTTTTAATGTGTGATTAATACTGTGTGTTTTATAGTTTTATGATGTCCTTGTTTTTATAATCTTTTATCTGTGTAAAGTGTCTTTGAGTCCCAGAAAAGCGCTATACACATAAAATGTATTATTATTATTAATTATTATTATTATTATTATTATTATTATTATTATTATTAGCAGGCTAGCAGCAGGTTAGCAGCAGGCTAGCAACAGGCTGGCAGCAGGTTAGCAGCAGGTTAGCAGCAGGCTAGAAGTAGGTTAGCAGCAGGTTAGCAGCAGGCTAGCAGCAGGTTAGCAGCAGGCTAGCAGCAGGCTAGCAGCAGGTTAGCAGCAGGCTAGCAGCAGGTTAGCAGCATGCTAGCAGCAGGTTAGAAGCAGGTTAGCAGCAGGATAGCAGCAGGTTAGCAGCAGGCTAGCAGCAGGTTAGCAGCAGGTTAGCAGCAGGCTAGCAGCAGGTTAGCAGCATGCTAGCAGCAGGTTAGCAGCAGGTTAGCAGCAGGATAGCAGCAGGTTAGCAGCAGGCTAGCAGCAGGTTAGCAGCAGGTTAGCAGCAGGTTAGCAGCAGGCTAGCAGCAGGTTAGCAGCTGGTTAGCAGCAGGCTAGCAGCAGGCTAGCATTAGGTTAGCAGCAGATTAGCAGCAGGCTAGCAGAAGGCTAGCAGCAGGTTAGCAGCTGGTTAGCAGCAGGCTAGCAGCAGGTTAGCAGCAGGCTAGCAACAGGCTGGCAGCAGGTTAGCAGCAGGTTAGCAGCAGGCTAGAAGTAGGTTAGCAGCAGGTTAGCAGCAGGCTAGCAGCAGGTTAGCAGCAGGCTAGCAGCAGGCTAGCAGCAGGTTAGCAGCAGGCTAGCAGCAGGTTAGCAGCAGGTTAGAAGCAGGTTAGCAGCAGGTTAGCATCAGGTTAGCATCAGGTTAGTAGCAGGCTAGCAGCAGGCTAGCAGCAGGTTAGCAGCAGGTTAGCATCAGGTTAGCAGCAGGTTAGCAGCATGTTAGCAGCAGGCTAGCAGCAGGCTAGCAGCAGGTTAGCAGCAGGCTAGCAGCAGGCTAGCAGCTGGTTAGCAGCAGGCTAGCAGCAGATTAGCAGCAGGTTAGCAGCAGGCTAACAGCAGGCTAGCAGCAGGCTAGCAGCAGGCTAGCATTAGGTTAGCAGCAGATTAGCAGCAGGCTAGCAGAAGGCTAGCAGCAGGTTAGCAGCTGGTTAGCAGCAGGCTAGCAGCAGGTTAGCAACGGTTAGCTCTCTAACGGTCCCGCCCCTCCCCTCCGGTGTGTTTACATCACTCCACCCTGCTTCCGGTGGTCTTATCTCCGCTGTCACACTGTGGATCACTCTACCTTGTGTTTGTTCTCTCCGTCCAGATGTATCGCTGCTTTTGCCATTTTCATCGCATTCTGAAGGGGCTTCGCCCCGCTGTCAGCTGAAGCCATGTCCTCTTCTTCTGTTCCTCTTCCCCTCTTCCCCTCTTCCTCCTCCTTCTTCTGTGTTCTCAGTCATGGCAGGTTGTAAACACATTTAAAGGTGTATACTGCCCCCTGTGGACGGGACTGGCACAGTCTGAATACTGTTTTTAATGAATTAGTTACAAACAAATTAAAAAGTAAACACCACCACCAAATGGCTCATGTTTTATTTTTTATTTATTACCTGTTTTATGTGTGCATAAATGTACGACGGAGTATTAGGGCCACATTGATGGAAAAAAATAAATCTGAGATTTGGAGAATAAAGTCAGAAGTTTACGGGGAAAAAGTCGTAATATTATGAGAATAAAGTCATAAGTTTACGATAAAAAAGTCAGAATATTACGAGATTAAAGTCAGAAGTTTACAAGAAAAAAAGTCGTAATATTATGAGAATAAAGTCATAAGTTTACGATAAAAAAGTCAGAATATTACGAGATTAAAGTCAGAAGTTTACAAGAAAAAAAGTCGTAATATTATGAGAATAAAGTCATAAGTTTACGATAAAAAAGTCATAATATTACGAGAATAAAGTCAGAAGTTTACAAGAAAAAAAGTCGTAATATTACAAGAATAAAGTAAGAAGTTTACGATAAAAAAAAGTCGTAATATGAGAATAAAGTCAGAAGTTTACGAGAAAAATAAGTCGTAATATTATGAGTATATTCAGACGTTTACGAGAAAAAAAAAAGTCGTAATATTACGAGAATAAAGTAAGAATTTTACGAGAAAAAAAGTCGTAATGTGAGAATAAAGTCAGAAGTTTACAAGAAAAAAAAGTCGTAATATTATGAGAATAAAGTAAGAAGTTTACGTTAAAAACAGTCGTAATATGAGAGTAAAGTCAGAAGTTTACGAGAAAAAAATTCGTAATATTATGAGTATATTCATACGTTTACGGGGGAAAAAAAGTCGTAATATTATGAGAATAAAGTCAGAAGTTTAAAAGAAAAAAGTCGTAATATTACGAGAATAAAGTAAGAATTTTACGAGAAAAAAAGTCGTAATATGAGAATAAAGTCAGAAGTTTACAAGAAAAAAGTCGTAATATTACGAGAATAAAGTAAGAATTTTACGAGAAAAAAAGTCGTAATATGAGAATAAAGTCAGAAGTTTACAAAAAAAGAAAGGTCGTAATATTATGAGAATAAAGTCAGAAGTTTACAAGAAAAAAAAGTCGTAATATTATGAGAATAAAGTCATAATATTATAAAGTAGTAATTTTAGGTGTTTTTTTAGAGGGTAAATAGTTTGAAAATGAGGAACTTGGAGCATCTTGTGAAGTTATACTTTAGTTTAGGTTTCACAAATAACCAAATACTTCATCTTTTGGCTCATCAGCATCACATTATCATCAGTATCAGGACCTGGAAAAGATTGTGCAAGAAACTGAGTTTATTCTGAAAAAAGAACCACACGGACCTGATGGGGAAACTGACTCTTTAGTGGAGGAGGAAATTACTTTTTTTCTCGTAATATTATGACTTTATTCTCGAAATCTCAGATTTTTTTCCCCCCAATGTGGCCCTAATACTCCGTCGTATACATGTAATATATATATGCATAATATTACTTTCAATTACTTTTATAGTCACATGGAATGGTTGTATTAAAGTAGCTGTTGCCGTTGGAACAGTTAATGGGATGGAAATAAATATGCAAATAAGCATAGAGTAGTGAAAGGTTTAAATATTCAAAATGATTGAAATCTGAGCATGTTAACACATGGTGGCTGTATTTGAGTCAACCTATGGCCTAAATTTCCACCCAATGTGAATATTAAATTGAATAATATTGATGATAATTGTATGTGTGTACGAGTTTTCAAGCAAGGCGTAAAAATGTTTTCCAGTGTAAGTGTAACCTAAACATTGGCATACTGAAATATTGTACCATGGAATCCAAGAAAGAAGCTGGGAACATTTTAATGTACTGCGGTATTACTATTATGCATGTGTATATTTTCCATTTTACTAATTACAAACTTCCTGTGGTTACTTTTCTTGATATACTGTGACCAAATATGGACTTCCTGGGCCCTCATTGATTGACTGGTGTTTTGTGACCTCTTTTGAATAATGACATGTCTACCATTCATTCTTTGACATGAGAACGATAGTTGAATCACTATGAATAGAAAGTTACACTCGACAGTCTCTCCTTTGTAAGATATGAAAAGTTACACTTCCTGGACCCACTGCTAATTTAAAAAAAAAAGTTATTAGAGTTATAGATTAAGTTATACACAACATGATATTCATTCACAATATTTATTTTTTCCTTTTCGTTTAATGAATGCATACATCAATACATTTTGTAAAATGAAAATGTAATTATTAAGAATGAAGCAAAACAAGGGTTTAATATAGTAAAATAGTTAATAGCTGCATGAAAGTACACGGTGCAAAGCTTCTTGTCATTAAAAAAGATCCGACAGAGCTTTATCATGGCTGCAGGTTGAGTAGCTGGAGGTGTCTGATCATGAGGACCATCACTAGTCCCCGATGACTTGTTGCTTATTGAAAGCCTTCTCTGCCCAGCTCAGATTCTGGCTCACGCAGATCTCTTTCCCTTTGGCGGTGCTGACCCTGCAGAAAAAATCCGTAACAACAGAGTTAAGACTGGAAAATACATGTTTCCTTGAAATAAAATATCTGTTTACTTATTTTCTTCATTCTTTCTGTTTTGTGTTCAGACAAAAACTGTCTGAACATCATTAAGTAAAGCAGCAGACGTACACAAATGCCTTTTCTTGACAGCTGCTGTGAGTCTTGATGATGGAGACAATCTGCGTCTGCGGCACCCGTCCAGTAAAGAATTTAAAGCAGCACGATCCTGGTGATATTCCATTCACTGCAATAGCTGGAGAGACAAAACACCGTCATTCACTGAGCTCAATACAACAGCAAGTCAGCGTGTGTGTTGCTGCATGCTGTCAACATCACGTCATTCTAAAGAGAGGTGTGTAATGACCTACATATTCAGTGACGATGAGTCTTGAGCTGAACTCAATGACATAATTTAAAGTGGTTCATAATTTCCACCTTTACAACAGTGACACATTTTATCAGGCTTCGAAAGTTTGTAATATTATTTATTTTCATTACCACATTGTATAGAGCAGGGGTCAGCAACCTTTACTATCAAAAGAGCCATTTTAGGAAAAAAAAAAAAATAAAATCTGTCTGGAGCCGCAAAACATTTGATCATTGTGATGAAGGTAACACAGTTTATAGTCTAAGTATATAGAATATAAGTCTAATGCAGTGAGGGCCGAAGTGCAAATGTACTACGGAGTATTAGGGTCACATTGAGGGGAAAAACATCTGAGATTTCCAGAATAAAGTCATAATATCATGAGAAAAAAAGTCACAATATTACGAGAATAAAGTCATAACTTTACGAGAAAAAAAAGAAAATAACATGTAAAATTACTATTTTATAATATTATGACTTTATTCTCATAATATTACAACTTTTTTTCTCGTAATATGACTTTATTCTCGTAATATTATGATTTTATTCTCAAAATCTCAGATTTTTTTTTTCACTCAATGTGGCCCTAATACTCCGGCGTACCGTCGTACCATAGACCTACAACAATGATAAATAAAAATTCAAATGTAAACAAAAAACAGTTATTCATTTTCATTTTTAAAAATCCACAGGGAGCCACTGGAGAGGATCTAAAGAGCTGCATGTGGCTCCGTAGTGTACTTGTATAACCGACGTGACAATAAACATCTTGAATCTTGAATCTTAAATCTTGAATCTTGAATCTAAATTCAGCTCAAGGTATCCTTGCTGAAACAGTGGTGGCAAAATACAGATTTTACTAGAAAATATCAGACAGCTTTGTCAGTTTAGGGCTATTTACTGTGATATTAGGCTCTATTGTTTAACATACTTGTTCAATATTAGTGTAGCTTTTTAAATTAAATGAATGATTGAGATCAAAATCTCTTTTGCAGGAGAGACTTGGTTACAGCAGAGAGAAAGAAAAAACAAAATGAGATTAAATGCATGTGATTCATATTAGTTCTCTTGTTATTAAATAAATCCCTTAAATATGCGCTGTATATTTAATACATATTTCAGCCTTTTGTGATGTTTTATATAGGGCTGTAGTACCACTGAGGACACAGACGTACCCAAGTATTTGGGTTATTATTCGACAAATAAAACCTTCTATAGGTTGATTCTAGTATTTTATAGACTCAGTATAAAATCCCTAATCCAGAGAGCATTTGTGTTCAGTCTGGTCCAGAGAGTAGAGAGACAGACTTACGCATGGCAGTGCAGCAGCGGTAAACAGTGAGCAGCAGCAGGAGGCCGAGTGGAAAGCTGAGAGTCTTCATGGTGTAGACGTGGTGATCTGTCTGCTCTTCTGTCTTTGCTGTCTGATGTGATCTGATCTGATCAGTTATAGTGGTTTATTATCTTCTCATGTTCACATATATAGCAATTCTGAGAAAACTGACAGAGTGGGTGTTGTCACAAGTTTGAGTGACAGGAAGTTTGAGGGGTCACCACGGCACTTTGACAGTGAGATTAGAAATCACTCTGCTGCAAGCTGCTGCTCTGCTTTTTGATCTGTTGATAAAAGACAACAAATAATAATCAGGATTGAGCTGAGAACTACGGATGCACCGATCTGAATTTTTCAGTCCCGATACCGATAGCGATATCTGGGCTTTGGGTATCAGCCGATACCGAGTACTGATCCGATACCAGTGTTTAATTAATCAGCTGTATGCCTCACTGTGTGGAAGTGACTGGGATCATTCTGTTAATGTGTAAGACAACATCAGGCTGGACTTAAATATCGCTTTACTAACTTTGTAAAACAAATAAATACATAGATATAACATAACATAAATTAAGTGCAGTTTAGTTATTTATTCTTTTCTCTCTTTTTTTTAATCTCATGTAATTTAACCCATGGCAAAGGAAGCTTTTAAGTGTATGTATGTCTGTGAAGCCAAAGACAAATTTCCACACATGTGGACAATAAAGATGTCTATTCTAAAGATGTCTATTCTATTAAAGTAATAAATCGTACACCAATAGGAATTAAAATTCAGGTGTTAACCTGGTGCGTTTTAATGCAGCAACAAATTGGTCAAAACTTAATAAGGAATTAAAATTCTAGCATATAATGTATAGAGTATATAAACATAGAATTGAATTGTCACCGATACCTGATCCAGCAATTTGAGTCAGTACCGGCCCGATATCCGATCCAGTATCGGTATCGGTGCATTTTCTCTTCTCTCTTCTCTCTTCTGGGCGTCAGCGATAACATTTTATTTCTCTGATTCACTGCTTTGTTCTCACTAACGCCGTTCCCTCTCTTCAGCAACCGACAACTGTTACATATTCAGGTTAAGGTTAGAAATAGGTTCATGAGGGTCCCCACAAGTATAGAAAGACATGTGTGCCAATAAACCACTAAAGGTTGTATGCTAGGCTAAATGTTTTATATAAGCCATTCTATATGATATCAGCATTACTCTGTGGTCCTGAACAAAGTAAATGTAATGTAGGCCAAGGGGGCTTATTGGTATGGGTAACATATGTTTACATTACTGAGCAACTGTGAATTAAAAACAAATATCTGGTCCTCTCTCAAGGTTCCATGGTGGAGAGGAGGTCGTGTTACTCTGGATCCATCCATTTAGCATGGCGAGGAGGTCGTGTTGCTCTGGATCTATCCGTTTGGCGTGGAGAGGAGTTTGTGTTGCTCTGGATCTATCTGTTTGGCGTTGAGAGGAGGTCGTTTTTCTCTGGCTCTATCTATCTGGCATCGAGAGGAGGTTGTGTTGCTTTGGCTCCACCTGTTTGGCGTGGAGAGGAGGTTGTGTTGCTCTGGCTGTACCTGTTTGGCGTGGAGAGGAGGTCACGTTGCTCTGGCTCTATATATCTGGTGTGGAGAGGAGGTTGTGTTGCTCTGGCTCTATCTCTCTGGCATGGAGAGGAGGCCGTGTTGCTCTGGCTCTATATATCTGGCATGGAGAGGAGGTCGTGTTGCTCTGGCTCTATCCATTTGGCGTGGAGAGGAGGTCGTGTTGCTCTGGCTCTATATATCTGGCGTGGAGAGGAGGTTGTGTTGCTCTGGATCTATCCGTTTGGCGTGGAGAGGAGGTAATGTTACTCTGGCTCTACCTGTTTGGTGTGGAGAGGAGGTCGTGTTGCTCTGGATCTATCCATTTAGCATGGTGAGGAGGTCGTGTTGCTCTGGATCTATCCGTTTGGCGTGGAGAGGAGTTTGTGTTGCTCTGGATCTATCTGTTTGGCGTTGAGAGGAGGTCGTTTTTCTCTGGCTCTATCTATCTGGCATGGAGAGGAGGTTGTGTTGCTTTGGCTCCACCTGTTTGGCGTGGAGAGGAGGTTGTGTTGCTCTGGCTGTACCTGTTTGGCGTGGAGAGGAGGTTGTGTTGCTCTGGCTCTATATATCTGGTGTGGAGAGGAGGTTGTGTTGCTCTGGCTCTATCTATCGGGCGTGGAGAGGAAGTAATGTTGCTCTGGATCTATCCGTTTGGCGTGGAGAGGAGGTCATGTTGCTCTGGCTCTACCTGTTTGGCGTGGAGAGGAGGTCGTGTTGCTCTGGATCTATCCATTTGGCGTGGAGAGAAGGTCGTGTTGCTCTGGATCTATCCGTTTTGCGTGGAGAGGACGTCGTGTTACTCTGGCTCTACCTGTTTGGCGTGGAGAAGAGGTCGTGTTGCTCTAGATCTATCTGTTTGGCGACTCCGGGAAGCTGCTTGACATCCTCCTAGATCCACCTTCTCAAATATGTTCACATTATATGTATTATTTTTTGTCATATGGATTGTCTATGTTGTATTTTCATTATGTTGTTACTCTGTACACATGACATCTATTACACATCTGTCCATCCTGGAAGGGGGATCCCTCCTCTGTTGCTCTTCCTGAGGTTTCTAACATGTTTTTCCCTGTTAAAAGTGTTTTTTTTGGTTAAGTTTTTCCTTATCTGATGAGAGGGTTGTACTGTAAAGGACAGAGGGTGTCGTATCCTGTACAGATTGTAAACCCCCCTGAGGCTAATTTGTGATTTGTGATTTTGGGCTATACAAATAAAATAGACTTGACTTGAATGTCATCATGAAATCTAATCAGACAATATTGGCAATACCATAAAATAAAATGTCATAGTAATATTTGACCTCCTTTTCAGTACTAGGTTGGGGCGATGTTGTTTACCTGCTGCCTGCAGTAAATGAGGGGACATGCAGATAAAGTTTCACATTGCACCACCAACCAACCAGCAGCAGCATCTCCTGATGCTATCAGGACAGATAGAGGTTTAGCATATGTTGACATATTGTAAAGTCAAGTGTGGTCACACAGAGGCAGAAAGAATAGATTGTGAGATATTACTCGTATGAAACGAGGTGCTCTGTGATAAGTTTGCAAGTCGCAATAAAACCACACTGATCTTGTCACGAGAAGAAAACAGCTTGTGGTGTAATTGTTGTGCAGAAAAGCGCTGACAGAACGGCTGCAGATCTATTAAATGTTAGAAAAAAATAATCATTATTGCACATCTAGAGAAAATGATGTGAACCGTGTACATTGTGGCTTTGCAATTTTCAGTTCAATCGTGTAAATAGATAGCCTTTACTGTCTATAATATCATCGAGTCTGATGATGAATAGATCTGATTTTGCATATTTCTCAACCTCATCATCAAAGACGAAAATCTGCCAAACACCTGGTACTAGTACTCTGAACCCCCCCCTTACCAAAAAGAAGTTTATTCAAGTGTGCTATTAGTATACTTCTTTTAAACTTAAAATAAGAGAGAGTACTTTCAGTTTACGTTTTATGTACTTATCAGAGATATACTTAACAAAAGTATACTACTTGGTTCATACTGACAAGTATACAGAGAAGTCTAAGTATATTTGGCTTATAGGCCTACTTGTACTTAATCTTTCGATCGAGATGTACTTAAGAAAAGTATGATTAAGTATTCTTGAGTAGCAGACTCGAATCTCTGCTAAAAAGTAGGCTGATACTTGCAGTATAAAAACGATTAAACTAGTAGTTTACTGAGAGTATACTTTAGAGTGGACTTTTATAAACTATAAAGCGGGCTACAAGTATAAACAAGTATACTTGCAGTATAAAAACAACTAGTAGTTTACTGAGACTATACTTTAAAGTGTACTTTCATAAACTATAAAGTGGGCTACAAGTATATACAAGTATACTTGCAGTATAAAAACTATTAAACTAGTTGTTTACTGAGAGTATACTTTAAAGTATACTCTCATAAACTATAAAGCGGGCTACAAGTATATACAAATATACTTGCAGTATAAAAACAACTAGTAGTTTATTGAGTGTATACTTTAAAGTGTACTTTCATAAACTATAAAGTGGGCTACAAGTATATACAAGTATACTTGCAGCATAATAACAACTAGTAGTTTACTGAGAGTATACTTTAGAGTGGACTTTTATAAACAATAAAGCGGGCTACAAGTATATACAAGTATACTTGCAGTATAAAAACTATTAAACTAGTTGTTTACTGAGAGTATACTTTAAAGTGTACTTTTATAAACTATAAAGTGGGCTACAAGTATATACAAGTGTAGTTGCAGTATAAAAACTATTAAACTAGTAGTTTACTGAGACTATACTTTAAAGTGTACTTTCATAAACTAAAGAGTGGGCCACAAGTATAAAACTAGTAAACTATCAGTATACTTACTGTATAGTATAGTTGCAGTACAAAATAAAACTTAGGTGTAAACTAGTTGTGTACTCAATGTTTATTATTCTTACACTTAAAGTATACTTAAAAGTATACTTATATAAACTAAAAAGTAGGCCAATTTAGTCCCAAGAAGTATTAAAGTATACTACTACTACATTGATATTAGTATACTTACTACATAAAGTACTTAGGAAATATACTGTATACTTGAACTTTGCTTATGTATACTTGATCAAATAAACTTGAAGTATACTACCTGTTTGTAAGGGTCTTCTGTGGTAGTTCCCGCTACAGTCGGTGTCTCATGATGACTCACACACAGACTCACAAGGTGAAAACAATACCAGCGTCGTTGGTAGCGGCTGGTAATAATATACTAATATATAATAATGATAATAATAACCACAGATATACAGCCTTTTATTAGATAGTGACAGTGGCGACTGTGCATGGTGATGATGAAGGATTAAAGCTGCATTAATGATACATAACATATATTTTAGATGACAAACACAGAGAATTATCAGCTGAATCTGCAGCTCTAAGGCTCTTTTTGGCCTCTTTTAGCTCATTGTTTGGTTTAATGGCCTCAACACTGTGTGGCTCAGTCTCATTGCTCTCATCAACCCTCTGTGTGACGACCCCTCCTCCCTCTCCTTTTGCTTGCTGCTGCTGTTTCTCCTTCTGTCTTGCAGGAAGGAGGGTCGTTAGTGGGATGAGCCACACCTGGGCCCGGTGTGCTCTCTCCTTCAAATAGCTGCCTCAGTCTGCAGTCTCGCTCTCTCTCTGGAAGACTCAACACTCCCAGCAGCATGGCACAGACATGAATTATCTCTTGTTCTTTCCACCATACACATTCACACACACCCATACATGCTCCACACCACTGATTTACTGATTTCTACACGTTGGATTGAATTACTTTTGTGCTTTGTTTAAATAAATGTAAGTGTTCTTCGGTCAGTTTTGTTGACCCGGTGTAGTTTGTGTAGTGCAGGTGAGTCTGCTAGTTGTAATTTGGTTTTGGTGTCGCTGTGATGTCGATACTCAGTTGTAGCCTGTTCTGTGCGTCTTTTTTGTAAATGAAGGCGTAATCTGGCTGTTTGGGAGACATTTGCGAGAGTGGTAAGTTGGCTGTTTTGTTGTTTGTGTTAAATAACAGGTGTTGATTGATCTGAGTGTTGGGGTGACACCAAGCTGTTTTGGTGTTTTGTGGCTCAGAGTTTTGTGGTCCAGTACACAGTTGTAGTAAGTTGCTGTTGTTCTGTCCCTGTTAGGCTTAAGAGCGAATTCCCTAGGAGTTCGTTGGGGGGTTTGTAGTGTGGTGTGAACGTGGCCAGAGCAGTTGTCTCGGGAGCACGTCCGAGGCTGCAGGGGGGGTCGCCAGTTGCTGGTTGCTTCACCGGGCTTGCGGGTTTCAGTGCATAAGTACCCACCACAATTAACACCTGAAGCCTAGGGGGGGAGTTTAGTTAGATTTTGGTTAGGCAGTCAGAGGGACGGAGCTGCGGTGACGTTTTCAGCTGTGTATGGGCTGTTGAGCTCTGGCTTTTGGTCAATGGGGGTTAAGTCGTGGCGCATCAGTTTTGGTTCAGGCAGGTAAGATTTATCCGGTTGTGTTCCTCAGTCATGGATACTGTTGAGGAATTTCTGAAAACTCCTTCAGAGTAGTTATTGGAGCGTTGTTCACGGGAGCAATTAGTGAAAATCGCTGACCACTTTGAGATGGATGTTGGGGATAGACGGTCAAAGGAGAACATGAAACGTATTCTTAGAGAGAATCTGTTGGAAATGGGGGTTCTCGAGTCTAAGTTGCATGCTTTTGGTGCTGTAGTGGACACAGTTGGTGCGTCTGTCTCTACTGTAGCTGGAGTGAGTCCAGAGTTAACTTTTGAGCAGCGCCAAGAGTTACTATTGTTGCAAGCTGACATTAAAAGACGAAGAAGAAAGACACTTTATTAATCAAAAAATTCAAATTCAAAAATTCAATTACATTCCTCCGTTATATTTACATATACATATCACACACAGGCCCAAAATTCACACAAACAGGACCTGTATACACACATTAATGGAGAGATGTCAGAGTGAGGGGGCTGCCCCTGATTGGGGCGCCCAGAGCAGTTGGGGGTTTGGTGCCTTGCTCAAGGGCACCTCGGCAGTGCCCAAGAGGCAAATTAGCATCTCTCCAGCTACCAGTTCACACTCAATACTTGGTCCATGTGGTGAATTGAACCGGCGAGTGTTGGTGGTGGGGGCCGGGCTCCTGTTGTTTGGTCTGGGCCTTCACGTGCTTTTGATGTTGGCATTAGTCTGCGTTTGGTTCCTCAGTTTTGTGAACGTGATCCTGATACGTTTTTCTCACTCTTCGAGCGTGTTGCAGAGATTGGTCTGATGCAGAGCGTACATTACTGTTGCAGTGCGTTTTGACAGGTAAGGCACAGGAAGCATACTCCGCCCTTAGTCTGGCTGAAAGTAAAGTTTATTTGTCCGTCAAATCTGCAGTGTTGAAAGCATATGAGTTGGTTCCTGAGGCATATCGCCAGAAGTTTCGGTTGTGGGAGAAATCTGCTAAGCAAACACACATGGAGTTTGCCAGTGTGTTAACCACTCATTTCAACCGTTGGTGTATTTCACTGGGGGTTAATACCTATGCTGACTTGTGTGATTTGATTGTTCTGGAACAGTTTAAAGACTCTGTTCCCAGTCACATCGCGACTTACATTAATGAGCATAAAGTGAAGACGGCATCGGAGGCTGCTACTTTAGCTGATGAGTACGTGTTGACACACCGTGACGACACTTACTACTGGGGAGAAAGCGGCAGGTTTCGTCCAGCAAGTAAATGGTGGGATGAGGGAGCCGGTCCACGCTATGGTAGGCCAGAAAGGGCTGCACGTAGTCAGGTGCAGTTTGATCCAGGTAATGTCTGTAACTACTGTGGTGGTCATTGGAAAGATGAATGCCCTGTTACATCCAATACTGTTGAGGAATTTCTGAAAACTCCTTCAGAGGAGTTATTGGAGCGTTGTTCACGGGAGCAATTAGTGAAAATCGCTGACCACTTTGAGATGGATGTTGGGGATAGACGGTCAAAGGAGAACATGAAACGTATTCTTAGAGAGAATCTGTTGGAAATGGGGGTTCTCAAGTCTAAGTTGCATGCTTTTGGTGCTGTAGTGGACACAGTTGGTGCGTCTGTCTCTACTGTAGCTGGAGTGAGTCCAGAGTTAACTTTTGAGCAGCGCAAAGAGTTACTATTGTTGCAAGCTGACATTAAAAGACGAAGAAGAAAGACATTTTATTAGTCAAAAAATCAAAAAATTCAATTCCATCACTCTGTTATTTTTACATATACATATCACACACAGGCCCGAAATTCACACAAACAGGACCTGTATACACACATTACTGGAGAGATGTCAGAGCGAGGGGGCTGCACCTGATTGGGGCGTCCAGAGCAGTTGGGGGTTTGGTGCCTTGCTCAAGGGCACCTCGGCAGTGCCCAAGAGGCAAACTAGCATCTCTCCAGCTACCAGTTCACACTCAATACTTGGTCCATGCGGGGCTTGACTTGAGAAAGAGGAGCGCAGCTTAAGTTTGCAGAGTGTTGGTGGTGGGGGCCCGGCTCCTGTTGTTTGGTCTGGGCCTTCACGTGCTTTTGATGTTGGCATTAGTCTGCGTTTGGTTCCTCAGTTTTGTGAACGTGATCCTGATACGTTTTTCTCACTCTTCGAGCGTGTTGCAGAGATTGGTCTGATGCAGAGCGTACATTACTGTTGCAGTGCGTTTTGACAGGTAAGGCACAGGAAGCATACTCCGCCCTTAGTCTGGCTGAAAGTAAAGTTTATTTGTCCGTCAAATCTGCAGTGTTGAAAGCATATGAGTTGGTTCCTGAGGCATATCGCCAGAAGTTTCGGTTGTGGGAGAAATCTGCTAAGCAAACACACATGGAGTTTGCCAGTGTGTTAACCACTCATTTCAACCGTTGGTGTATTTCACTGGGGGTTAATACCTATGCTGACTTGTGTGATTTGATTGTTCTGGAACAGTTTAAAGACTCTGTTCCCAGTCACATCGCGACTTACATTAATGAGCATAAAGTGAAGACGGCATCGGAGGCTGCTACTTTAGCTGATGAGTACGTGTTGACACACCGTGACGACACTTACTACTGGGGAGAAAGCGGCAGGTTTCGTCCAGCAAGTAAATGGTGGGATGAGGGAGCCGGTCCACGCTATGGTAGGCCAGAAAGGGCTGCACGTAGTCAGGTGCAGTTTGATCCAGGTAATGTCTGTAACTACTGTGGTGGTCATTGGAAAGATGAATGCCCTGTTACATCCAATACTGTTGAGGAATTTCTGAAAACTCCTTCAGAGGAGTTATTGGAGCGTTGTTCACGGGAGCAATTAGTGAAAATCGCTGACCACTTTGAGATGGATGTTGGGGATAGACGGTCAAAGGAGAACATGAAACGTATTCTTAGAGAGAATCTGTTGGAAATGGGGGTTCTCGAGTCTAAGTTGCATGCTTTTGGTGCTGTAGTGGACACAGTTGGTGCGTCTGTCTCTACTGTAGCTGGAGTGAGTCCAGAGTTAACTTTTGAGCAGCGCAAAGAGTTACTATTGTTGCAAGCTGACATTAAAAGACGAAGAAGAAAGACATTTTATTAGTCAAAAAATCAAAAAATTCAATTCCATCACTCTGTTATTTTTACATATACATATCACACACAGGCCCGAAATTCACACAAACAGGACCTGTATACACACATTAATGGAGAGATGTCAGAGTGAGGGGGCTGCCCCTGATTGGGGCGTCCAGAGCAGTTGGGGGTTTGGTGCCTTGCTCAAGGGCATCTCGGCAGTGCCCAAGAGGCAAACTAGCATCTCTCCAGCTACCAGTTCACACTCAGTACTTGGTCCATGCGGGGAATTGAACCGGCGAGTGTTGGTGGTGGGGGCCCGGCTCCTGTTGTTTGGTCTGGGCCTTCACATGCTTTTGATGTTGGCATTAGTCTGCGTTTGGTTCCTCAGTTTTGTGAACGTGATCCTGATACATTTTTCTCACTCTTCGAGCGTGTTGCAGAGATTGGTCTGATGCAGAGCGTACATTACTGTTGCAGTGCGTTTTGACGGTCAAAGGAGAACATGAAACGTATTCTTAGAGAGAATCTGTTGGAAATGGGGGTTCTCGAGTCTAAGTTGCATGCTTTTGGTGCTGTAGTGGACACAGTTGGTGCGTCTGTCTCTACTGTAGCTGGAGTGAGTCCAGAGTTAACTTTTGAGCAGCGCGAAGAGTTACTATTGTTGCAAGCTGACATTAAAAGACGAAGAAGAAGAAAGACACTTTATTAATCAAAAAATTCAAATTCAAAAATTCAATTACATCCCTCCATTATATTTACATATACATATCACACACAGGCCCGAAATTCACACAAACAGGACCTGTATACACACATTAATGGAGAGATGTCAGAGCGAGTGGGCTGCACCTGATTGGGGCGTCCAGAGCAGTTGGGGGTTTGGTGCCTTGCTCAAGGGCACCTTGGCAGTGTCCAAGAGGCAAACTAGCATCTCTCCAGCTACCAGTTCACACTCAATACTTGGTCCATGCGGGGCTTGACTTGAGATAGAGGAGCGCAGGTTAAGTTTGCAGAGTGTTGGTGGTGGGGGCCGGGCTCCTGTTGTTTGGCCTGGGCCTTCACGTGCTTTTGATGTTGGCATTAGTCTGCGTTTGGTTCCTCCTCCTCAGTTTTGTGAACGTGATCCTGATACATTTTTCTCACTCTTCGAGCGTGTTGCAGAGATTGGTCTGATGCAGAGCGTACATTACTGTTGCAGTGCGTTTTGACAGGTAAGGCACAGGAAGCATACTCCGCCATTAGTCTGGCTGAAAGTAAAGTTTATTTGTCCGTCAAATCTGCAGTGTTGAAAGCATATGAGTTGGTGCCTGAGGCATATCGCCAGAAGTTTCGGTTGTGGGAGAAATCTGCTAAACAAACACACATGGAGTTTGCCAGAGTGTTAACCACTCATTTCAACCGTTGGTGTATTTCACTGGGGGTTAATACCTATGCTGACTTGTGTGATTTGATTGTTCTGGAACAGTTTAAAGACTCTGTTCCCAGTCACATTGCGACTTACATTAATGAGCATAAAGTGAAAACGGCGTCAGAGGCTGCTACTTTAGCTGATGAGTACGTGTTGACACACCGTGACGACACTTACTACTGGGGAGAAAGCGGCAGGTTTCGTCCAGCAAGTAAACGGTGGGATGAGGGAGCCGGTCCACGCTATGGTAGGCCAGAAAGGGCTGCACGTAGTCAGGTGCAGTTTGATCCAGGTAATGTCTGTAACTACTGTGGCGGTAGGGGTCATTGGAAAGATGAATGCCCTGTTAAATCCAGTGGTAAAAGTGTGCATGCTAAGCCTGTAGCACTTGCTGCTTCTGTCAGAAAAATAAATCTCCTCAGTTCTCAATGTGTCATTTCTCCTTGTGTAAAACCTTGTGTTGCATCTCCTTGTGAGCAAGTGGATGCTGATGTGGATTGCGGCCTGGATGAGTCTGATTTTTCAGATTTTGTCTCTGAGGGCCATGTGTCGCTGGTGGGCAGTGATGTTAAGGTACTGGTAAAGATCCTGAGAGATACTGGAGCCTTTAATTCATTCATTGTGAGTTCTGTCCTGGCTTTTTCTCAGAGTACTGATACTGGGGATTGCATTCTGATGCGGGGAATGGGTTTAAATGTGTTACCTGTTCCAGTGCATAAGTTGGAGCTTGACTGTGGGTTGGTTCAGGGCGAGGTGGCCATGGGCACGCGTCCTGCACTGCCAATCAGAGGCGTGGATGTCATCCTGGGGAATGACCTGGCTGGTAGCCGTGTGTGGGCTGATGGTCCGCCCCCTCCTGTGGTAAAGTCTTTACCCTTTGTTACTGAGTTGCCTAATGAGAGTGCACAGTGTTTTCCTGTGTTCTCACCGCTTGTGCAGTTACGCAGACTATGTCCCCTTGTGGAGGCAGAACCTGAACTTGAGCAGAGTAGCACAGGAGAGAGTGGGGTCTTCACTGTGTCTGTACCTGACTCTCTTTTGTCTGTTTCCTGCAGTGACGTGGCAGCTGAGCAGCAGGCTGTCAAACCTGTGTTGGTGGCAGACACTGTGGGGAGGCAGTCAGCTGTTGATTTGCCCATACATGAAGATGATGGGGATAGACGGTCAAAGGAGAACATGAAACTTAGAGAGAAACTTATTCTTAGAGAGAATCTGTTGGAAATGGGGGTTCTCGAGTCTAAGTTGCATGCTTTTGGTGCTGTAGTGGACACAGTTGGTGCGTCTGTCTCTACTGTAGCTGGAGTGAGTCCAGAGTTAACTTTTGAGCAGCGCGAAGAGTTACTATTGTTGCAAGCTGACATTAAAAGACGAAGAAGAAAGACACTTTATTAATCAAAAAATTCAAATTCAAAAATTCAATTACATCCCTCCATTATATTTACATATCACACACAGGCCCGAAATTCACACAAACAGGACCTGTATACATGCATTAATGGAGAGATGTCAGAGTGAGGGGGCTGCACCTGACAGGCACCCAGAGCAGTTGGGGGTTTGGTGCATTGCTCAAGGGCACCTCGGCAGTGCCCAAGAGGCAAACTAGCATCTCTCCAGCCACCAGTTCACACTCAGTACTTGGTCCATGCGGGGAATTGAACCGGCGACCCTCCGGTTCCAAAGCCAAGTCTATATGCACTGAGCTACTGCCGCTCTCTTGACTTGAGATAGAGGAGCGCATGTTAAGAGGAGTGCAGGTTGTTGAATGTCCCGTGAGTTTTTTCTCTAAGAAATTCAACTCTTATCAGCTAAATTATTCTGTCATAGTGAAGGAAACTCTCGCCCTTGTGTGGGCGTTGCAACATTTTGAAGTTTATGTTGACTCCAGTGGTCCTCTCGTGGTCTATACAGATCATAACCCCTTAATGTTTCTGAACTCCTTGTTTTGCCCGAACCGTCGATTGATGCGTTGGTTCTTGTTTCTGCAATCTTATTGCCTAGACATTCGCCACATTACAGGTTCAGAAAACATTGTGGCGGACGCGTTGTCGAGAGCACCTAGCTCTTAAAATGCTTACAGTCTCTGTGTTATCCTGGTCTCCTGTCTTTCTCCTCCTGCTACTCTTAAATTGCTTCTCCAGGCACCGGGGTTGCTGGGTGCAGAGGGTAAGGAGAGGGACAGGGATCGGGGGTCACTACAGAATAGGTGAGTATGCTGGCACGTTCAATGGTTTTAGAACTTTGTAAATTCAGAAATTGGAAAACAAAAATTTGCTGGAGGGATATTATTTTTGAATAGTTTTTTTTGTTAAGGTGTCTGTTGGGATTCCTGGTGGGAACCCCATTTTTATGGGGGGGGGGTGTGACGACCCCTCCTCCCTCTCCTTTTGCTTGCTGCTGCTGTTTCTCCTTCTGTCTTGCAGGAAGGAGGGTCGTTAGTGGGATGAGCCACACCTGGGCCTGGTGGGCTCTCTCCTTCAAATAGCTGCCTCAGTCTGCAGTCTCGCTCTCTCTCTGGAAGACTCAACACTCCCAGCAGCATGGCACAGACATGAATTATCTTTTGTTCTTTCCACCATACACATTCACACACACCCATACATGCTCCACACCACTGATTTACTGATTTCTACACATTGTATTGAATTACTTTTGTGCTTTGTTTAAATAAATGTAAGTGTTCTTTGGCATCACCTCGTATCTGTCTCCCTCTTTGTCACAGCTTTGAGCCAGGCTGTGACACCTGTGACAGTTTTACCCCAGTAAAATAGCTCTGTTTAACCTCTTTGACCCGACGGTACCTGTACCTGGTTCAGCTGAGCTGTGTGTTAAAACACTGCCTTTAAAAACTTCATAAAATACTGTGGTGTTTTTTTTTTCTGCATAGTTTCTAAAAGACGGGGCCTTAACGCGACTAAAACAACACTCCAAGTGGATTTTGTCCAAACAATGTTTGTTTGGAAATGATTTCAATATTTTAGTTACAAAATCAACGCACAAGAAATTGTATTTTTACTTTATATTTTTGACCGTTTTTATATTGAATGTACATACTTGACTTTGGATTCTTCTTTATCTTATTTGCATTGTTATTGATCTTATTTGTTATTATCTAAGTTTTACTTGATCATATTTCATTATTATAATAAAACTACTCCATTTGGAGTCAGAATTATACAGTTTAGTTGTTTTTTTTATTGATTTTATACTGTGCACAATGGTAGAATGTGATGATGCACAGGGTAAATGTCATGGCCAAAGGCTCCATTGTGTGCACATAGCCTCCTGTAGTGGATATCAGTAGGATTTTAGAGCCAGATTCCCTTTCAAGAGGTAGAAAACCCATTTGGCACACTGGGTATCCAAGTGGTCCAAATGAAGAGTTCTCCTGGTCCTATCCTGACTAAAACCTTTGTAGATATGATTTTGCATATTTCTCAACCTCATCATCAAAGACGAAAATCTGTCAAACACCTGGTACTAGTACTCTGAACCCCCCCTTACCAAAAAGAAGTTTATTCAAGTGTGCTATTAGTATACTTCTTTTAAACTTCAAATAAGAGAGAGTACTGTCAGCTTACTTTTTATGTACTTATCAGAGATATACTTAACAAAAGTATACTACTTGGTTCATACTGACAAGTATGCAGAGAAGTCTAAGTATATTTGGCATATAGGCCTACTTGTACTTAATCTTTCGATCGAGATGTACTTAAGAAAAGTATGATTAATTATTCTTGAGTAGCAGACTTGAATCTCTGCTAAAAAGTAGGCTGACACTTGCAGTATAAAAACGATTAAACTAGTAGTTTACTGAGAGTATACTTTAGAGTGGACTTTTATAAACTATAAAGCGGGCTACAAGTATAAAAACAACTAGTAGTTTACTGAGAGTATACTTTAAAGTGTACTTTCATAAACTATAAAGTGGGCTACAAGTATACTTGCAGCATAAAACAACTAGTAGTTTACTGAGAGTATACTTTAGTGTGGACTTTTATGAACAATAAAGCGGGCTACAAGTATATACAAGTATACTTGCAGTATAAAAACTATTAAACTAGTAGTTTACTGAGAGTATACTTTAAAGTGTACTTTTATAAACTATAAAGCGGGCTACAAGTATATACAAGTGTACCTGCAGTATAAAAACTATTAACTAGTAGATAACTGAGAGTATACTTTAAAGTGAGTTTTCATAAACTATAAAGTGTGCTACAAATATATAAAAGTATACTTGCAGTATAAAAACTATTAAACTAGTAGTTTACTGAGAGTATACTTTAAAGTGTACTTTCATAAACTAAACAGTGGGCCACAAGTATAAAACTAGTAAACTATCAGTATACTTACTGTATAGTATAGTTGCAGTACAAAATAAAACTTAGGTGTAAACTAGTTGTGTACTCAATGTTTATTATTCTTACACTTAAAGTATACTTAAAAGTATACTTATATAAACTAAAAAGTAGGCCAATTTAGTCCCAAGAAGTATTAAAGTATACTACTACTACATTGATATCAGTATACTTACTACATGAAGTACTTAGGAAATATACTGTATACTTGAACTTTGCTTATGTATACTTGATCAAATAAACTTGAAGTATACTACCGGTTTGTAAGGGTCTTCTGTGGTAGTTCCCGCTACAGTCGGTGTCTCATGATGACTCACACACAGACTCACAAGGTGAAAACAATACCAGCGTCGTTGGTAGCGGCTGGTAATAATATACTAATATATAATAATAATAATAATAACAACAGATATACAGCCTTTATTAGATAGTGACTGTGCATGGTGATGATGAAGGATTAAAGCTGCATTAATGATACATAACATATATTTTAGATGACAAACACAGAGAATTATCAGCTGAATCTGTAGCTCTAAGGCTCTTTTTGGCCTCTTTTAGCTCATTGTTTGGTTTAATGGCCTCAACACTGTATGGCTCAGTCTCATTGCTCTCATCAACCCACTGTGTGACGACCCCTCCTCCCTCTCCTTTTGCTTGCTGCTGCTGTTTCTCCTTCTGTCTTGCAGGAAGGAGGGTCGTTAGTGGGATGAGCCACACCTGGGCCCGGTGTGCTCTCCCCTTCAAATAGCTGCCTCAGTCTGCAGTCTCGCTCTCTCTCTGGAAGACTCAACACTCCCAGCAGCATGGCACAGACATGAATTATCTTTTGTTCTTTCCACCATACACATTCACACACACCCATACATGCTCCACACCACTGATTTACTGATTTCTACACGTTGTATTGAATTACTTTTGTGCTTTGTTTAAATAAATGTAAGTGTTCTTCGGTCAGTTTTGTTGACCCGGTGTAGTTTGTGTAGTGCAGGTGAGTCTGCTGGTTGTAATTTGGTTTTGGTGTCGCTGTGATGTCGATACTCAGTTGTAGCCTGTTCTGTGCGTCTTTTTTGTAAATGAAGGCGTAATCTGGTTGTTTGGGAGACATTTGCGAGAGTGGTAAGTTGGCTGTTTTGTTGTTTGTGTTAAATAACAGGTGTTGATTGATCTGAGTGTTGGGGTGACACCAAGCTGTTTTGGTGTTTTGTGGCTCAGAGTTTTGTGGTCCAGTACACAGTTGTAGTAAGTTGCTGTTGTTCTGTCCCTGTTAGGCTTAAGAGCGAATTCCCTAGGAGTTCGTTGGGGGGTTTGTAGTGTGGTGTGAACGTGGCCAGAGCAGTTGTCTCGGGAGCACGTCCGAGGCTGCAGGGGGGGTCGCCAGTTGCTGGTTGCTTCACCGGGCTTGCGGGTTTCAGTGCATAAGTACCCACCACAATTAACACCTGAAGCCTAGGGGGGGAGTTTAGTTAGATTTTGGTTAGGCAGTCAGAGGGACGGAGCTGCGGTGACGTTTTCAGCTGTGTATGGGCTGTTGAGCTCTGGCTTTTGGTCAATGGGGGTTAAGTCGTGGCGCATCAGTTTTGGTTCAGGCAGGTAAGATTTATCCGGTTGTGTTCCTCAGTCATGGATACTGTTGAGGAATTTCTGAAAATTCCTTCAGAGGAGTTATTGGAGCGTTGTTCACAGGAGCAATTAGTGAAAATCGCTGACCACTTTGAGATGGATGTTGGGGATAGACGGTCAAAGGAGAACATGAAACGTATTCTTAGAGAGAATCTGTTGGAAATGGGGGTTCTCGAGTCTAAGTTGCATGCTTTTGGTGCTGTAGTGGGCACAGTTGGTGCGTCTGTCTCTACTGTAGCTGGAGTGAGTCCAGAGTTAACTTTTGAGCAGCGCGAAGAGTTACTATTGTTGCAAGCTGACATTAAAAGACGAAGAAGAAGAAGAAGAAGAAAGACATTTTATTAATCAAAAAATTCAATTCCATCACTCTGTTATTTTTACATATACATATCACACACAGGCCCGAAATTCACACAAACAGGACCTGTATACACACATTACTGGAGAGATGTCAGAGCGAGGGGGCTGCACCTGATTGGGGCGTCCAGAGTAGTTGGGGGTTTGGTGCCTTGCTCAAGGGCACCTCGGCAGTGCCCAATAGGCAAACTAGCATCTCTCCAGCTACCAGTTCACACTCAGTACTTGGTCCATGCGGGGAATTGAACCGGCGAGTGTTGGTGGTGGGGGCCAGGCTCCTGTTGTTTGGTCTGGGCCTTCACATGCTTTTGATGTTGGCATTAGTCTGCGTTTGGTTCCTCAGTTTTGTGAACGTGATCCTGATACATTTTTCTCACTCTTCGAGCGTGTTGCAGAGATTGGTCTGATGCAGAGCGTACATTACTGTTGCAGTGCGTTTTGACGGTCAAAGGAGAACATGAAACGTATTCTTAGAGAGAATCTGTTGGAAATGGGGGTTCTCGAGTCTAAGTTGCATGCTTTTGGTGCTGTAGTGGACACAGTTGGTGCGTCTGTCTCTACTGTAGCTGGAGTGAGTCCAGAGTTAACTTTTGAGCAGCGCAAAGAGTTACTATTGTTGCAAGCTGACATTAAAAGACGAAGAAGAAAGACATTTTATTAGTCAAAAAATCAAAAAATTCAATTCCATCACTCTGTTATTTTTACATATACATATCACACACAGGCCCACAATTCACACAAACAGGACCTGTATACACACATTACTGGAGAGATGTCAGAGCGAGGGGGCTGCCCCTGATTGGGGCGTCCAGAGCAGTTGGGGGTTTGGTGCCTTGCTCAAGGGCACCTCGGCAGTGCCCAAGAAGCAAACTAGCATCTCTCCAGCTACCATTTCACACTCAATACTTGGTCCATGCGGTGACTTGAACCGGCGAGTGTTGGTGGGGGGGGCCCGGCTCCTGTTGTTTGGTCTGGGCCTTCACGTGCTTTTGATGTTGGCATTAGTCTGCGTTTGGTTCCTCAGTTTTGTGAACGTGATCCTGATACATTTTTCTCACTCTTCGAGCGTGTTGCAGAGATTGGTCTGATGCAGAGCGTACATTACTGTTGCAGTGCGTTTTGACAGGTAAGGCACAGGAAGCATACTCCGCCCTTAGTCTGGCTGAAAGTAAAGTTTATTTGTCCGTCAAATCTGCAGTGTTGAAAGCATATGAGTTGGTTCCTGAGGCATATCGCCAGAAGTTTCGGTTGTGGGAGAAATCTGCTAAGCAAACACATATGGAGTTTGCCAGTGTGTTAACCACTCATTTCAACCGTTGGTGTATTTCACTGGGGGTTAATACCTATAATGACTTGTGTGATTTGATTGTTCTGGAACAGTTTAAAGACTCTGTTCCCAGTCACATCGCGACTTACATTAATGAGCATAAAGTGAAGACGGCATCGGAGGCTGCTACTTTAGCTGATGAGTACGTGTTGACACACCGTGACGACACTTACTACTGGGGAGAAAGCGGCAGGTTTCGTCCAGCAAGTAAATGGTGGGATGAGGGAGCCGGTCCACGCTATGGTAGGCCAGAAAGGGCTGCACGTAGTCAGGTGCAGTTTGATCCAGGTAATGTTTGTAACTACTGTGGCGGTAGAGGTCATTGGAAAGATGAATGCCCTGTTACATCCAATACTGTTGAGGAATTTCTGAAAACTCCTTCAGAGGAGTTATTGGAGCGTTGTTCACGGGAGCAATTAGTGAAAATCGCTGACCACTTTGAGATGGATGTTGGGGATAGACGGTCAAAGGAGAACATGAAACGTATTCTTAGAGAGAATCTGTTGGAAATGGGGGTTCTCGAGTCTAAGTTGCATGCTTTTGGTGCTGTAGTGGACACAGTTGGTGCGTCTGTCTCTACTGTAGCTGGAGTGAGTCCAGAGTTAACTTTTGAGCAGCGCGAAGAGTTACTATTGTTGCAAGCTGACATAAAAAGAAGAAGAAGAAAGACACTTTATTAATCAAAAAATCAAAAAATTCAATTACATCCCTCCATTATATTTACATATACATATCACACACAGGCCCGAAATTCACACAAACAGGACCTGTATACACACATTAATGGAGAGATGTCAGAGTGAGGGGGCTGCCCCTGATTGGGGCGTCCAGAGCAGTTGGGGGTTTGGTGCCTTGCTCAAGGGCACCTCGGCAGTGCCCAAGAGGCAAACTAGCATCTCTCCAGCTACCAGTTCACACTCAGTACTTGGTCCATGCGGGGCTTGACTTGAGATAGAGGAGCGCAGGTTAAGTTTGCAGAGTGTTGGTGGTGGGGGCCAGGCTCCTGTTGTTTGGTCTGGGCCTTCACATGCTTTTGATGTTGGCATTAGTCTGCGTTTGGTTCCTCCTCCTCAGTTTTGTGAACGTGATCCTGATACATTTTTCTCACTCTTCGAGCGTGTTGCAGAGATTGGTCTGATGCAGAGCGTACATTACTGTTGCAGTGCGTTTTGACAGGTAAGGCACAGGAAGCATACTCCGCCCTTAGTGTGGCTGAAAGTAAAGTTTATTTGTCCGTCAAATCTGCAGTGTTGAAAGCATACGAGTTGGTGCCTGAGGCATATCGCCAGAAGTTTCGGTTGTGGGAGAAATCTGCTAAGCAAACACACATGGAGTTTGCCAGAGTGTTAACCACTCATTTCAACCGTTGGTGTATTTCACTGGGGGTTAATACCTATGCTGACTTGTGTGATTTGATTGTTCTGGAACAGTTTAAAGACTCTGTTCCCAGTCACATTGCGACTTACATTAATGAGCATAAAGTGAAGACGGCATCGGAGGCTGCTACTTTAGCTGATGAGTACGTGTTGACACACCGTGACGACACTTACTACTGGGGAGAAAGCGGCAGGTTTCGTCCAGCAAGTAAACGGTGGGATGAGGGAGCCGGTCCACGCTATGGTAGGCCAGAAAGGGCTGCACGTAGTCAGGTGCAGTTTGATCCAGGTAATGTCTGTAACTACTGTAGGGGTCATTGGAAAGATGAATGCCCTGTTAAATCCAGTGGTAAAAGCGTGCATGCTAAGCCTGTAGCACTTGCTGCTTCTGTCAGAAAAATAAATCTCCTCAGTTCTCAGTGTGTCATTTCTCCTTGTGTAAAACCTTGTGTTGCATCTCCTTGTGAGCAGGTGGAGGCTGATGTGGGGTCTGATGTGGATTGCGGCCTGGATGAGTCTGATTTTTCAGATTTTGTCTCTGAGGGCCATGTGTCGCTGGTGGGCAGTGATGTTAAGGTACCGGTAAAGATCCTGAGAGATACTGGAGCCTTTAATTCATTCATTGTGAGTTCTGTCCTGGCTTTTTCTCAGAGTACTGATACTGGGGATTGCATTCTGATGCGGGGAATGGGTTTAAATGTGTTACCTGTTCCAGTGCATAAGTTGGAGCTTGACTGTGGGTTGGTTCAGGGCGAGGTGGCCATGGGCACGCGTCCTGCACTGCCAATCAGAGGCGTGGATGTCATCCTGGGGAATGACCTGGCTGGTAGCCGTGTGTGGGCTGATGGTCCGCCCCCTCCTGTGGTAAAGTCTTTACCCTTTGTTACTGAGTTGCCTAATGAGAGTGCACAGTGTTTTCCTGGTGTTCTCACCGCTTGTGCAGTTACGTAGACTATGTCCCTTGTGGAGGCAGAACCTGAACTTGAGCAGAGTAGCACAGGAGAGAGTGGGGTCTTCACTGTGTCTGTACCTGACTCTCTTTTGTCTGTTTCCTGCAGTGAACTGGCAGCTGAGCAGCAGGCTGTCAAACCTGTGTTGGTGGCAGACACTGTGGGGAGGCAGTCAGCTGTTGATTTGCCCATACATGAAGATGATGGGGATAGACGGTCAAAGGAGAACATGAAACTTAGAGAGAAACTTATTCTTAGAGAGAATCTGTTGGAAATGGGGGTTCTCGAGTCTAAGTTGCATGCTTTTGGTGCTGTAGTGGACACAGTTGGTGCGTCTGTCTCTACTGTAGCTGGAGTGAGTCCAGAGTTAACTTTTGAGCAGCGCGAAGAGTTACTATTGTTGCAAGCTGACATTAAAAGACGAAGAAGAAAGACACTTTATTAATCAAAAAATTCAAATTCAAAAATTCAATTACATCCCTCCATTATATTTACATATCACACACAGGCCCGAAATTCACACAAACAGGACCTGTATACATGCATTAATGGAGAGATGTCAGAGCGAGGGGGCTGCACCTGACAGGCGCCCAGAGCAGTTGGGTGCATTGCTCAAGGGCACCTCGGCAGTGCCCAAGAGGCAAACTAGCATCTCTCCAGCCACCAGTTCACACTCAGTACTTGGTCCATGCGGGGAATTGAACCGGCGACCCTCCGGTTCCCAAGCCAAGTCTATATGCACTGAGCTACTGCTGCCCTCTTGACTTGAGATAGAGGAGCGCAGGTTAAGAGGAGCGCAGGTTGTTGAATGTCCCGTGAGTTTTTTTCTCTAAGAAATTCAACTCTTATCAGCTAAATTATTCTGTCATAGAGAAGGAAACTCTCGCCCTTGTGTGGGCGTTGCAACATTTTGAAGTTTATGTTGACTCCAGTGGTCCTCTCGTGGTCTATACAGATCATAACCCCTTAATGTTTCTGAACTCCTTGTTTTGCCCGACCCGTCGATTGATGCGTTGGTTCTTGTTTCTGCAATCTTATTGCCTAGACATTCGCCACATTACAGGTTCAGAAAACATTGTGGCGGACGCGTTGTCGAGAGCACCTAGCTCTTAAAATGCTTACAGTCTGTGTGTTATCCTGGTCTCCTGTCTTTCTCCTCCTGCTACTCTTAAATTGCTTCTCCAGGCTGCTGGGTGCAGGGCGGAGAGGGACAGGGATCGGGGGTCACTACAGAATAGGTGAGTATGCTGGCACGTTCAATGGTTTTAGAACTTTGTAAATTCAGAAATTGGAAAACAAAAATTTGCTGGAGGGATATTATTTTTGAATAGTTTTTTTTGTTAAGGTGTCTGTTGGGATTCCTGGTGGGAACCCCATTTTTATGGGGGGGGGGGGGGGGGGTGTGACGACCCCTCCTCCCTCTCCTTTTGCTTGCTGCTGCTGTTTCTCCTTCTCTCTTGCAGGAAGGAGGGTCGTTAGTGGGATGAGCCACACCTGGGCCTGGTGTGCTCTCCCCTTCAAATAGCTGCCTCAGTCTGCAGTCTCGCTCTCTCTCTGGAAGACTCAACACTCCCAGCAGCATGGCACAGACATGAATTATCTTTTGTTCTTTCCACCATACACATTCACACACACCCATACATGCTCCACACCACTGATTTACTGATTTCTACACGTTGTATTGAATTACTTTTGTGCTTTGTTTAAATAAATGTAAGTGTTCTTTGGCATCACCTCGTATCTGTCTCCCTCTTTGTCACAGCTTTGAGCCAGGCTGTGACAGCTGTGACAGTTTTACCCCAGTAAAATAGCTCCGTTTAACCTCTTTGACCCGACGGTACCGGTACCTGGTTCAGCTGAGCTGTGTGTTAAAAGACTGCCTTTAAAAACTTCATAAAATACTGTGGTGTTTTTTTTTCTGAATAGTTTCTAAAAGACGGGGCCTTAACACGACTAAAACAACACTCCAAGTGGCTTTTGTCCAAACAATGTTTGTTTGGAAATGATTTCAATATTTTAGTTACAAAATCAACGCACAAGAAATTGTATTTTTACTTTATATTTTTGACAGTATTTATATTGAATGTACATACTTGACTTTGGATTCTTCTTTGTTATCTTATTTGCATTGTTATTGATCTTATTTGTTATTATCTGTTTTACTTGATCATATTTCATTATTATAATAAAACTACTCCATTTGGAGTCAAAATTATACAGTTTAGTTGTTTTTTGTATTGATTTTATACTGTGCACAATGGTAGAATGTGATGCTGCACAGGGTAAATGTCATGGCCAAAGGCTCCATTGTGTGCACATAGCCTCCTGTAGTGGATATCAGTAGGATTTTAGAGCCAGATTCCCTTTCAAGAGGTAGAAAACCCATTTGGCACACTTTGGGTATCCAAGTGGTCCAAATGGAGAGTTCTCCTGGTCCTATCCTGACTAAAACCTTTGTAGATATGATTTTGCATATTTCTCAACCTCATCATCAAAGACGAAAATCTGTCAAACACCTGGTACTAGTACTTTGAACCCCCCCTTACCAAAAAGAAGTTTATTCAAGTGTGCTATTAGTATACTTCTTTTAAACTTCAAATAAGAGAGAGTACTTTCAGCTTACTTTTTATGTACTTATCAGACATATACTTAACAAAAGTATACTACTTGGTTCATACTGACAAGTATACAGAGAAGTTTAAGTATATCTGGCATATAGGCCTACTTGTACTTAATCTTTCGATCGAGATGTACTTAAGAAAAGTATGATTAATTATTCTTGAGTAGCAGACTTGAATCTCTGCTTAAAAGTAGGCTGATACTTGCAGTATAGAAACGATTAAACTAGTAGTTTACTGAGAGTATACTTCAGAGTGAACTTTTATAAACTATAAAGCGGGCTACAAGTATAAACAAGTATACTTGCAGTATAAAAACAACTAGTAGTTTATTGAGTGTATACTTTAAAGTGTACTTTCATAAACTATAAAGTGGGCTACAAGTATATACAAGTATACTTGCAGCATAATAACAACTAGTAGTTTACTGAGAGTATACTTTAGAGTGGACTTTTATAAACAATAAAGCGGGCTACAAGTATATACAAGTATACTTGCAGTATAAAAACTATTAAACTAGTAGTTTACTGAGAGTATACTTTAAAGTGTACTTTTATAAACTATAAAGTGGGCTACAAGTATATACAAGTGTAGTTGCAGTATAAAAACTATTAAACTAGTAGATAACTGAGAGTATACTTTAAAGTGAATTTTCATAAACTATAAAGTGTGCTACAAGTATATAAAAGTATACTTGCAGTATAAAAACTATTAAACTAGTAGTTTACTGAGACTATACTTTAAAGTGTACTTTCATAAACTAAAAAGTGGGCCACAAGTATAAAACTAGTAAACTATCAGTATACTTACTGTATAGTATAGTTGCAGTACAAAATAAAACTTAGGTGTAAACTAGTTGTGTACTCAATGTTTATTATTCTTACACTTAAAGTATACTTAAAAGTATACTTATATAAACTAAAAAGTGGGCCAATTTAGTCCCAAGAAGTATTAAAGTATACTACTACTACATTGATATTAGTATACTTACTACATAAAGTACTTAGGAAATATACTGTATACTTGAACTTTGCTTATGTATACTTGATCAAATAAACTTGAAGTATACTACCTGTTTGTAAGGGTCTTCTGTGGTAGTTCCCGCTACAGTCGGTGTCTCATGATGACTCACACACAGACTCACAAGGTGAAAACAATACCAGCGTCGTTGGTAGCGGCTGGTAATAATATACTAATATATAATAATAATAATAATAACCACAGATATACAGCCTTTTATTAGATAGTGACTGTGCATGGTGATGATGAAGGATTAAAGCTGCATTAATGATACATAACATATATTTTAGATGACAAACACAGAGAATTATCAGCTGAATCTGCAGCTCTAAGGCTCTTTTTGGCCTCTTTTAGCTCATTGTTTGGTTTAATGGCCTCAACACTGTATGGCTCAGTCTCATTGCTCTCATCAACCCCCTGTGTGACGACCCCTCCTCCCTCTCCTTTTGCTTGCTGCTGCTGTTTCTCCTTCTGTCTTGCAGGAAGGAGGGTCGTTAGTGGGATGAGCCACACCTGGGCCCGGTGTGCTCTCCCCTTCAAATAGCTGCCTCAGTCTGCAGTGTCTCTCTCTCTCTGGAAGACTCAACACTCCCAGCAGCATGGCACAGACATGAATTATCTTTTGTTCTTTCCACCATACATGCTCCACACCACTGATTTACTGATTTCTACACGTTGTATTGAATTACTTTTGTGCTTTGTTTAAATAAATGTAAGTGTTCTTCGGTCGGTTTCGTTGACCCGGTGTAGTTTGTGTAGTGCAGGTGAGTCTGCTAGTTGTAATTTGGTTTTGGTGTCGCTGTGATGTGGATACTCAGTTGTAGCCTGTTGTGCGTCTTTTTTGTAAATGAAGGCTTAATCTGGTTGTTTGGGAGACATTTGCGAGAGTGGTAAGTTGGCTGTTTTGTTGTTTGTGTTAAATAACAGGTGTTGATTGATCTGAGTGTTGGGGTGACACCAAGCTGTTTTGGTGTTTTGTGGCTCAGAGTTTTGTGGTCCAGTACACAGTTGTAGTAAGTTGCTGTTGTTCTGTCCCTGTTAGGCTTAAGAGCGAATTCCCTAGGAGTTCGTTGGGGGGTTTGTAGTGTGGTGTGAACGTGGCCAGAGCAGTTGTCTCGGGAGCACGTCCGAGGCTGCAGGGGGGGTCGCCAGTTGCTGGTTGCTTCACCGGGCTTGCGGGTTTCAGTGCATAAGTACCCACCACAATTAACACCTGAAGCCTAGGGGGGGAGTTTAGTTAGATTTTGGTTAGGCAGTCAGAGGGACGGAGCTGCGGTGACGTTTTCAGCTGTGTATGGGCTGTTGAGCTCTGGCTTTTGGTCAATGGGGGTTAAGTCGTGGCGCATCAGTTTTGGTTCAGGCAGGTAAGATTTATCCGGTTGTGTTCCTCAGTCATGGATGCTGTTGAGGAATTTCTGAAAACTCCTTCAGAGGAGTTATTGGAGCGTTGTTCACGGGAGCAATTAGTGAAAATCGCTGACCACTTTGAGATGGATGTTGGGGATAGACGGTCAAAGGAGAACATGAAACGTATTCTTAGAGAGAATCTGTTGGAAATGGGGGTTCTCGAGTTTAAGTTGCATGCTTTTGGTGCTGTAGTGGACACAGTTGGTGCGTCTGTCTCTACTGTAGCTGGAGTGAGTCCAGAGTTAACTTTTGAGCAGCGCGAAGAGTTACTATTGTTGCAAGCTGACATTAAAAGACGAAGAAGAAAGACATTTTATTAGTCAAAAAATCAAAAAATTCAATTCCATCACTCTGTTATTTTTACATATACATATCACACACAGGCCCGAAATTCACACAAACAGGACCTGTATACACACATTAATGGAGAGATGTCAGAGTGAGGGGGCTGCCCCTGATTGGGGCGCCCAGAGCAGTTGGGGGTTTGGTGCCTTGCTCAAGGGCACCTCGGCAGTGCCCAAGAGGCAAACTAGCATCTCTCCAGCCACCAGTTCACACTCAGTACTTGGTCCATGCGGGGAATTGAACCGGCGAGTGTTGGTGGTGGAGGCCGGGCTCCTGTTGTTTGGTCTGGGCCTTCACGTGCTTTTGATGTTGGCATTAGTCTGCGTTTGGTTCCTCAGTTTTGTGAACGTGATCCTGATACATTTTTCTCACTCTTCGAGCGTGTTGCAGAGATTGGTCTGATGCAGAGCGTACATTACTGTTGCAGTGCGTCTTGACAGGTAAGGCACAGGAAGCATACTCCGCCCTTAGTGTGGCTGAAAGTAAAGTTTATTTGTCCGTCAAATCTGCAGTGTTGAAAGCATATGAGTTGGTTCCTGAGGCATATCGCCAGAAGTTTCGGTTTTGGGAGAAATCTGCTAAGCAAACACACATGGAGTTTGCCAGAGTGTTAACCACTCATTTCAACCGTTGGTGTATTTCACTGGGGGTTAATACCTATGCTGACTTGTGTGATTTGATTGTTCTGGAACAGTTTAAAGACTCTGTTCCCAGTCACATTGCGACTTACATTAATGAGCATAAAGTGAAGACGGCATCGGAGGCTGCTACTTTAGCTGATGAGTACGTGTTGACACACCGTGATGACACTTACTACTGGGGAGAAAGCGGCAGGTTTCGTCCAGCAAGTAAACGGTGGGATGAGGGAGCCGGTCCACGCTATGGTAGGCCAGAAAGGGCTGCACGTAGTCAGGTGCAGTTTGATCCAGGTAATGTCTGTAACGACTGTGGCGGTAGGGGTCATTGGAAAGATGAATGCCCTGTTAAATCCAGTGGTAAAAGTGTGCATGCTAAGTCTGTAGCACTTGCTGTTTCTGTCAGAAAAATACTCTTGAGGAATTTCTGAAAACTCCTTCAGAGGAGTTATTGGAGCGTTGTTCACGGGAGCAATTAGTGAAAATCGCTGACCACTTTGAGATGGATGTTGGGGATAGACGGTCAAAGGAGAACATGAAACGTATTCTTAGAGAGAATCTGTTGGAAATGGGGGTTCTCGAGTCTAAGTTGCATGCTTTTGGTGCTGTAGTGGACACAGTTGGTGCGTCTGTCTCTACTGTAGCTGGAGTGAGTCCAGAGTTAACTTTTGAGCAGCGCGAAGAGTTACTATTGTTGCAAGCTGACATTAAAAGACGAAGAAGAAGAAGAAAGACACTTTATTAATCAAAAAATCAAAAAATTCAATTACATCACTCTGTTATTTTTACATATACATATCACACACAGGCCTGAAATTCACACAAACAGGACCTGTATACACACATTATGGAGAGATGTCAGAGTGAGGGGGCTGCACCTGATTGGGGCGCCCAGAGCAGTTGGGGGTTTGGTGCCTTGCTCAAGGGCATCTCGGCAGTGCCCAAGAGGCAAACTAGCATCTCTCCAGCTACCACTTCACACTCAATACTTGGTCCATGCGGGGAATTGACCCTCCGGTTCCCAAGCCAAGTCTCTATGCACTGAGCTACTGCTGCCCTCTTGACTTGAGAAAGAGGAGCGCAGGTTAAGTTTGCAGAGTGTTGGTGGTGGAGGCCCGGCTCCTGTTGTTTGGTCTGGGCCTTCACATGCTTTTGATGTTGGCATTAGTCTGCGTTTGGTTCCTCAGTTTTGTGAACGTGATCCTGATACGTTTTTCTCACTCTTCGAGCGTGTTGCAGAGAGCAGAGATTGGTCTGATGCAGAGCGTACATTACTGTTGCAGTGCGTTTTGACGGTCAAAGGAGAACATGAAACGTATTCTTAGAGAGAATCTGTTGGAAATGGGGGTTCTCGAGTCTAAGTTGCATGCTTTTGGTGCTGTAGTGGACACAGTTGGTGCGTCTGTCTCTACTGTAGCTGGAGTGAGTCCAGAGTTAACTTTTGAGCAGCGCGAAGAGTTACTATTGTTGCAAGCTGACATTAAAAGACGAAGAAGAAAGACACTTTATTAATCAAAAAATTCAAATTCAAAAATTCAATTACATCCCTCCATTATATTTACATATCACACACAGGCCCGAAATTCACACAAACAGTACCTGTATACACACATTACTGGAGAGATGTCAGAGTGAGGGGGCTGCCCCTGATTGGGGTGTCCAGAGCAGTTGGGGGTTTGGTGCATTGCTCAAGGGCACCTCGGCAGTGCCCAAGAGGCAAACTAGCATCTCTCCAGCAACCAGTTCACACTCAGTACTTGGTCCATGCGGGGAATTGAACCGGCGACCCTCCGGTTCCCAAGCCAAGTCTCTATTGACTGACCATCTGCCGCCCTCTTGACTTGAGATAGAGGAGCGCAGCTTAAGAGGAGCGCAGGTTGTTGAATGTCCCGTGAGTTTTTATCTCTAAGAAATTCAACTCTTATCAGCTAAATTATTCTGTCATAGTGAAGGAAACTCTCGCCCTTGTGTGGGCGTTGCAACATTTTGAAGTTTATGTTGACTCCAGTGGTCCTCTCGTGGTCTATACAGATCATAACCCCTTAATGTTTCTGAACTCCTTGTTTTGCCCGAACCGTCGATTGATGCGTTGGTTCTTGTTTCTGCAATCTTATTGCCTAGACATTCGCCACATTACAGGTTCAGAAAACATTGTGGCGGACGCGTTGTCTAGAGCACCTAGCTCTTAAAATGCTTACAGTCTGTGTGTTATCCTGGTCTCCTGTCTTTTCTCCTCCTGCTACTCTTAAATTGCTTCTCCAGGTTGCTGGGTGCAGGGTGGAGAGGGACAGGGATCGGGGGGGTCGTTACAGAATAGGTGAGTATGCTGGCACGTTCAATGGTTTTAGAACTTTGTAAATTCAGAAATTGGAAAACAAAAATTTGCTGGAGGGATATTATTTTTGAATATTTTTTTTTGTTGAGGTGTCTGTTGGGATTCCTGGTGGGAACCCCATTTTTATGGGGGGGGGGGTGTGACGACCCCTCCTCCCTCTCCTTTTGCTTGCTGCTGCTGTTTCTCCTTCTGTCTTGCAGGAAGGAGGGTCGTTAGTGGGATGAGCCACACCTGGGCCTGGTGTGCTCTCTCCTTCAAATAGCTGCCTCAGTCTGCAGTCTCGCTCTCTCTCTGGAAGACTCAACACTCCCAGCAGCATGGCACAGACATGAATTATCTTTTGTTCTTTCCACCATACACATTCACACACACCCATACATGCTCCACACCACTGATTTACTGATTTCTACACGTTGGATTGAATTACTTTTGTGCTTTGTTTAAATAAATGTAAGTGTTCTTTGGCATCACCTCGTATCTGTCTCCCTCTTTGTCACAGCTTTGAGCCAGGCTGTGACACCTGTGACAGTTTTACCCCAGTAAAATAGCTCTGTTTAACCTCTTTGACCCGACGGTACCTGTACCTGGTTCAGCTGAGCTGTGTGTTAAAACACTGCCTTTAAAAACTTCATAAAATACTGTGGTGTTTTTTTTTCTGCATAGTTTCTAAAAGACGGGGCCTTAACGCGACGAAAACAACACTCCAAGTGGATTTTGTCCAAACAATGTTTTTTTGGAAATGATTTCAATATTTTAGTTACAAAATCAACGCACAAGAAATTGTATTTTTACTTTATATTTTTGACCGTTTTTATATTGAATGTACATACTTGACTTTGGATTCTTCTTTATCTTATTTGCATTGTTATTGATCTTATTTGTTATTATCTAAGTTTTACTTGATCATATTTCATTATTATAATAAAACTACTCCATTTGGAGTCAGAATTATACAGTTTAGTTGTTTTTTTTTATTGATTTTATACTGTGCACAATGGTAGAATGTGATGATGAACAGGGTAAATGTCATGGTCAAAGGATCCATTGTGTGCACAAAGCCTCCTGTAGTGGATATCAGTAGGATTTTAGAGACAGATTCCCTTTCAAGAGGTAGAAAACCCATTTGGCACACCTTGGGTATCCAAGTGGTCCAAATGGAGAGTTCTCCTGGTCCTATCCTGACTAAAACCTTTGTAGATATGATTTTGCATATTTCTCAACCTCATCATCAAAGACGAAAATCTGTCAAACACCTGGTACTAGTACTCTGAACCCCCCCTTACCAAAAAGAAGTTTATTCAAGTGTGCTATTAGTATACTTCTTTTAAACTTCAAATAAGAGAGTACTTTCAGATTACTTGTTCTATGTACTTATCAGAGATATATTTTATACTACTTGTACTTATCAGAGATAGTACTTAAGCAAAAGTATGACTTAATCTTTCGAGTCAGATGAACTTAAGACAAAGTATGATTAATTATTCTTGAGAGAACTTGAATCTGCTAAAGTATGATACTTGGCATATAGAAGCCATACTAGTAGTTTACTGAGAGTATACTTTAGAGTGGACTTTTATAACTATAAAGGGGCTACAAGTATATACAAGTATACTTGCAGTATAAAAACAACTAGTAGTTTACTGAGGTATACTTTAAAGTTACTTGCAGTACAGAAACGATTAAACTAGTAGTTTACTGAGAGTATACTTTAGAGTGGACTTTTATAAACTATAAAGCGGGCTACAAGTATAAACAAGTATAAAAACAACTAGTAGTTTACTGAGAGTATACTTTAGTGTGGACTTTTATGAACAATAAAGCGGGCTACAAGTATATACAAGTGTACCTGCAGTATAAAAACTATTAAACTAGTAGATAACTGAGAGTATACTTTAAAGTGAGTTTTCATAAACTATAAAGTGTGCTACAAATATATAAAAGTATACTTGCAGTATAAAAACTATTAAACTAGTAGTTTACTGAGAGTATACTTTAAAGTGTACTTTCATAAACTAAACAGTGGGCCACAAGTATAAAACTAGTAAACTATCAGTATACTTACTGTATAGTATAGTTGCAGTACAAAATAAAACTTAGGTGTAAACTAGTTGTGTACTCAATGTTTATTATTCTTACACTTAAAGTATACTTAAAAGTATACTTATATAAACTAAAAAGTAGGCCAATTTAGTCCCAAGAAGTATTAAAGTATACTACTACTACATTGATATCAGTATACTTACTACATGAAGTACTTAGGAAATATACTGTATACTTGAACTTTGCTTATGTATACTTGATCAAATAAACTTGAAGTATACTACCGGTTTGTAAGGGTCTTCTGTGGTAGTTCCCGCTACAGTCGGTGTCTCATGATGACTCACACACAGACTCACAAGGTGAAAACAATACCAGCGTCGTTGGTAGCGGCTGGTAATAATATACTAATATATAATAATAATAATAATAACCACAGATATACAGCCTTTTATTAGATAGTGACAGTGGCGACTGTGCATGGTGATGATGAAGGATTAAAGCTGCATTAATGATACATAACATATATTTTAGATGACAAACACAGAGAATTATCAGCTGAATCTGCAGCTCTAAGGCTCTTTTTGGCCTCTTTTAGCTCATTGTTTGGTTTAATGGCCTCAACATTGTGTGGCTCAGTCTCATTGCTCTCATCAACCCCCTGTGTGACGACCCCTCCTCCCTCTCCTTTTGCTTGCTGCTGCTGTTTCTCCTTCTGTCTTGCAGGAAGGAGGGTCGTTAGTGGGATGAGCCACACCTGGGCCCGGTGTGCTCTCCCCTTCAAATAGCTGCCTCAGTCTGCAGTCTCGCTCTCTCTCTGGAAGACTCGACACTCCCAGCAGCATGGCACGGACATGAATTATCTTTTGTTCTTTCCACCATACACATTCACACACACCCATACATGCTCCACACCACTGATTTCTACACGTTGTATTGAATTACTTTTGTGCTTTGTTTAAATAAATGTAAGTGTTCTTTGGCATCACCTCGTATCTGTCTCCCTCTTTGCCACAGCTTTGAGCCAGGTTGTGACAGATGGAGGCTCGTCGGTTTTGTTGACCCGGTGTAGTTTGTGTAGTGCAGGTGAGTCTGCTGGTTGTAATTTGGTTTTGGTGTCGCCGTGATGTCGATACTCAGTTGTAGCCTGTTCTGTGCGTCTTTTTTGTAAATGAAAGCGTAATCTGGTTGTTTGGGAGACATTTGCGAGAGTGGTAAGTTGGCTGTTTTGTTGTTTGTGTTAAATAACAGGTGTTGATTGATCTGAGTGTTGGGGTGACACCAAGCTGTTTATGCTGGTGTTTTGTGGCTCAGAGTTTTGTGGTCCAGTACACAGTTGTAGTAAGTTGCTGTTGTTCTGTCCCTGTTAGGCTTAAGAGCGAATTCCCTAGGAGTTCGTTGGGGGGTTTGTAGTGTGGTGTGAACGTGGCCAGAGCAGTTGTCTCGGGAGCACGTCCGAGGCTGCAGGGGGGGTCGCCAGTTGCTGGTTGCTTCACCGGGCTTGCGGGTTTCAGTGCATAAGTACCCACCACAATTAACACCTGAAGCCTAGGGGGGGAGTTTAGTTAGATTTTGGTTAGGATGTCAGAGGGACGGAGCTGCGGTGACGTTTTCAGCTGTGTATGGGCTGTTGAGCTCTGGCTTTTGGTCAATGGGGGTTAAGTCGTGGCGCATCAGTTTTGGTTCAGGCAGGTAAGATTTATCCGGTTGTGTTCCTCAGTCATGGATGCTGTTGAGGAATTTCTGAAAACTCCTTCAGAGGAGTTATTGGAGCGTTGTTCACGGGAGCAATTGGTGAAAATCGCTGACCACTTTGAGATGGATGTTGGGGATAGACGGTCAAAGGAGAACATGAAACGTATTCTTAGAGAGAATCTGTTGGAAATGGGGGTTCTCGAGTCTAAGTTGCATGCTTTTGGTGCTGTAGTGGACACAGTTGGTGCGTCTGTCTCTACTGTAGCTGGAGTGAGTCCAGAGTTAACTTTTGAGCAGCGCAAAGAGTTACTATTGTTGCAAGCTGACATTAAAAGACGAAGAAGAAAGACATTTTATTAGTCAAAAAATCAAAAAATTCAATTCCATCACTCTGTTATTTTTACATATACATATCACACACAGGCCCGAAATTCACACAAACAGGACCTGTATACACACATTACTGGAGAGATGTCAGAGTGAGGGGGCTGCCCCTGATTGGGGCATCCAGAGCAGTTGGGGGTTTGGTGCCTTGCTCAAGGGCACCTCGGCAGTGCCCAAGAGGCAAACTAGCATCTCTCCAGCTACCAGTTCACACTCAATACTTGGTCCATGTGGGGAATTGAACCGGCGACCCTCCGGTTCCCAAGCAAAGTCTCTATGCACTGAGCTACTGCTGCCCTCTTGACTTGAGAAATAGGAGTGCAGGTTAAGTTGGCAGAGTGTTGGTGGGGGGGGCCCGGCTCCTGTTGTTTGGCCTGGGCCTTCACGTGCTTTTGATGTTGGCATTAGTCTGCGTTTGGTTCCTCAGTTTTGTGAACGTGATCCTGATACGTTTTCTCACTCTTCGAGCGTGTTGCAGAGAGCAGAGATTGGTCTGATGCAGAGCGTACATTACTGTTGCAGTGCGTTTTGACGGTCAAAGGAGAACATGAAACGTATTCTTAGAGAGAATCTGTTGGAAATGGGGGTTCTCGAGTTTAAGTTGCATGCTTTTGGTGCTGTAGTGGACACACCTGGTGCGTCTGTCTCTACTGTAGCTGGAGTGAGTCCAGAGTTAACTTTTGAGCAGCGCGAAGAGCTACTATTGTTGCAAGCTGACATTAAAAGATGAAGAAGAAGAAGAAAGACACTTTATTAATCAAAAAATCAAAAAATTCAATTCCATCACTCTGTTATTTTTACATATACATATCACACACAGTCCCAAAATTCACACAAACAGGACCTGTATACACACATTACTGGAGAGATGTCAGAGTGAGGGGGCTGCACCTGATTGGGATGCCCAGAGCAGTTGGGGGTTTGGTGCCTTGCTCAAGGGCACCTCGGCAGTGCCCAAGAGGCAAACTAGCATCTCTCCAGCTACCAGTTCACACTCAGTACTTGGTCCATGCGGGGCTTGACTTGAGATAGAGGAGTGCAGGTTAAGTTTGCAGAGTGTTGGTGGTGGGGGCCCGGCTCCTGTTGTTTGGTCTGGGCCTTCACGTGCTTTTGATGTTGGCATTAGTCTGCGTTTGGTTCCTCAGTTTTGTGAACGTGAACCTGATACATTTTTCTCACTCTTCGAGCGTGTTGCAGAGATTGGTCTGATGCAGAGCGTACATTACTGTTGCAGTGCGTTTTGACAGGTAAGGCACAGGAAGCATACTCCGCCCTTAGTGTGGCTGAAAGTAAAGTTTATTTGTCCGTCAAATCTGCAGTGTTGAAAGCATATGAGTTGGTTCCTGAGGCATATCGCCAGAAGTTTCGGTTGTGGGAGAAATCTGCTAAGCAAACACACATGGAGTTTGCCAGAGTGTTAACCACTCATTTCAACCGTTGGTGTATTTCACTGGGGGTTAATACCTATGCTGACTTGTGTGATTTGATTGTTCTGGAACAGTTTAAAGACTCTGTTCCCAGTCACATCGCGACTTACATTAATGAGCATAAAGTGAAGACGGCATCGGAGGCTGCTACTTTAGCTGATGAGTACGTGTTGACACACCGTGACGACACTTACTACTGGGGAGAAAGCGGCAGGTTTCGTCCAGCAAGTAAATGGTGGGATGAGGGAGCCGGTCCACGCTATGGTAGGCCAGAAAGAGCTGCACGTAGTCAGGTGCAGTTTGATCCAGGTAATGTCTGTAACTACTGTAGGGGTCATTGGAAAGATGAATGCCCTGTTAAATCCAGTGGTAAAAGTGTGCATGCTAAGCCTGTAGCACTTGCTGCTTCTGTCAGAAAAATACTGTTGAGGAATTTCTGAAAACTCCTTCAGAGGAGTTATTGGAGCGTTGTTCACGGGAGCAATTAGTGAAAATCGCTGACCACTTTGAGATGGATGTTGGGGATAGACGGTCAAAGGAGAACATGAAACGTATTCTTAGAGAGACTCTGTTGGAAATGGGGGTTCTCGAGTCTAAGTTGCATGCTTTTGGTGCTGTAGTGGACACAGTTGGTGCGTCTGTCTCTACTGTAGCTGGAGTGAGTCCAGAGTTAACTTTTGAGCAGCGCGAAGAGTTACTATCGTTGCAAGCTGACATTAAAAGACGAAGAAGAAGAAAGACACTTTATTAATCAAAAAATTCAATTACATCACTGTTATTTTTACATATACATATCACACACAGGCCCACAATTCACACAAACAGGACCTGTATACATGCATTAATGGAGAGATGTCAGAGCGAAGGGGGCTGCCCCTGATTGGGGCACCCAGAGCAGTTGGGGGTTTGGTGCCTTGCTCAAGGGCACCTCGGCAGTGCCCAAGAGGCAAATTAGCATCTCTCCAGCTACAAGTTCACACTCAGTACTTGGTCCATGCGGGGAATTGAACCGGCAACCCTCCGGTTCCCAAGCCAAGCCTCTATGCACTGAGCTACTGCCGCCCTCTTGACTTGAGATAGAGGAGCGTATGTTAAGAGGAGTGCAGGTTGTTGAATGTCCCGTGAGTTTTTTCTCTAAGAAATTCAACTCTTATCAGCTAAATTATTCTGTCATAGAGAAGGAAACTCTCGTCCTTGTGTGGGCGTTGCAACATTTTGAAGTTTATGTTGACTCCAGTGGTCCTCTCGTGGTCTATACAGATCATAACCCCTTAATGTTTCTGAACTCCTTGTTTTGCCCGAACTGCCGATTGATGCGTTGGTTCTTGTTTCTGCAATCTTATTGCCTAGACATTCGCCACATTACAGGTTCAGAAAACATTGTGGCGGACGCGTTGTCGAGAGCACCTAGCTCTTAAAATGCTTACAGTCTGTGTTATCCTGGTCTCCTGTCTTTCTCCTCCTGCTACTCTTAAATTGCTTCTCCAGGCTGCTGGGTGCAGGGCGGAGAGGGACAGGGATCGGGGGTCACTACAGAATAGGTGAGTATGCTGGCACGTTCAATGGTTTTAGAACTTTGTAAATTCAGAAATTGGGAAAACAAAAATTTGCTGGAGGGATATTATTTTTGAATAGTTTTTTTTGTTAAGGTGTCTGTTGGGATTCCTGGTGGGAACCCCATTTTTATGGGGGGGGGGGGGTGTGACGACCCCTCCTCCCTCTCCTTTTGCTTGCTGCTGCTGTTTCTCCTTCTGTCTTGCAGGAAGGAGGGTCGTTAGTGGGATGAGCCACACCTGGGCCCGGTGTGCTCTCCCCTTCAAATAGCTGCTTCAGTCTGCAGTCTCGCTCTCTCTCTGGAAGACTCAACACTCCCAGCAGCATGGCACAGACATGAATTATCTTTTGTTCTTTCCACCATACACATTCACACACACCCATACATGCTCCACACCACTGATTTACTGATTTCTACACGTTGGATTGAATTACTTTTGTGCTTTGTTTAAATAAATGTAAGTGTTCTTTGGCATCACCTCGTATCTGTCTCCCTCTTTGTCACAGCTTTGAGCCAGACTGTGACACCTGTGACAGTTTTACCCCAGTAAAATAGCTCTGTTTAACCTCTTTGACCCGACGGTACCGGTACCTGGTTCAGCTGAGCTGTGTGTTAAAACACTGCCTTTAAAAACTTCATAAAATACTGTGGTGGTTTTTTTTTCTGAATAGTTTCTAAAAGACGGGGCCTTAACGCAACTAAAACAACACTCCAAGTGGATTTTGTCCAAACAATGTTTGTTTGGAAATGATTTCAATATTTTAGTTACAAAATCAACGCACAAGAAATTGTATTTTTACTTTATATTTTTGACCGTTTTTATATTGAATGTACATACTTGACTTTGGATTCTTCTTTATCTTATTTGCATTGTTATTGATCTTATTTGTTATTATCTAAGTTTTACTTGATCATATTTCATTATTATAATAAAACTACTCCATTTGGAGTCAGAATTATACAGTTTAGTAGTTTTTTTTTTATTGATTTTATACTGTGCACAATGGTAGAATGTGATGATGCACAGGGTAAATGTCATGGTCAAAGGATCCATTGTGTGCACAAAGCCTCCTGTAGTGGATATCAGTAGGATTTTAGAGACTGATTCCCTTCCAAGAGGTAGAAAACCCATTTGGCACACTTTGGGTATCCAAGTGGTCCAAATGGAGAGTCCTCCTGGTCCTATCCTGACTAAAACCTTTGTAGATATGATTTTGCATATTTCTCAACCTCATCATCAAAGACGAAAATCTGTCAAACACCTGGTACTAGTACTCTGAACCCCCCCTTACCAAAAAGAAGTTTATTCAAGTGTGCTATTAGTATACTTCTTTTAAACTTCAAATAAGAGAGAGTACTTTCAGCTTACTTTTTATGTACTTATCAGAGATATACTTAACAAAAGTATACTACTTGGTTCATACTGACAAGTATACAGAGAAGTCTAAGTATATTTGGCTTATAGGCCTACTTGTACTTAATCTTTCGATCGAAATGTACTTAAGAAAAGTATGATTAATTATTCTTGAGTAGCAGACTTGAATCTCTGCTAAAAAAGTAGGCTGATACTTGCAGTATAAAAACGATTAAACTAGTAGTTTACTGAGAGTATACTTTAGAGTGGATTTTTATAAACTATAAAGCGGGCTACAAGTATAAACAAGTATACTTGCAGTATAAAAACAACTAGTAGTTTACTGAGAGTATACTTTAAAGTGTACTTTCATAAACTATAAAGTGGGCTACAAGTATATACAAGTATACTTGCAGCATAAAAACAACTAGTAGTTTACTGAGAGTATACTTTAGAGTGGACTTTTATAAACAATAAAGCGGGCTACAAGTATATACAAGTATACTTGCAGTATAAAAACTATTAAACTAGTAGTTTACTGAGAGTATACTTTAAAGTGTACTTTTATAAACTATAAAGTGGGCTACAAGTATATACAAGTGTAGTTGCAGTATAAAAACTATTAAACTACTAGATAACTGAGAGTATACTTTAAAGTGAATTTTCATAAACTATAAAGTGTGCTACAAGTATATAAAAGTATACTTGCAGTATAAAAACTGTTAAACTAGTAGTTTACTGAGAGTATACTTTAAAGTGTACTTTTATAAACTATAAAGTGGGCTACAAGTATATACAAGTGTAGTTGCAGTATAAAAACTATTAAACTAGTAGTTTACTGACACTATACTTTAAAGTGTACTTTCATAAACTAAAGAGTGGGCCACAAGTATAAAACTAGTAAACTATCAGTATACTTACTGTATAGTATAGTTGCAGTACAAAATAAAACTTAGGTGTAAACTAGTTGTGTACTCAATGTTTATTATTCTTACACTTAAAGTATACTTAAAAGTATACTTATATAAACTAAAAAGTGGGCCAATTTAGTCCCAAGAAGTATTAAAGTATACCACTACTACATTGATATTAGTATACTTACTACATAAAGTACTTAGGAAATATACTGTATACTTGAACTTTGCTTATGTATACTTGATCAAATAAACTTGAAGTATACTACCGGTTTGTAAGGGTCTTCTGTGGTAGTTCCCGCTACAGTCGGTGTCTCATGATGACTCACACACAGACTCACAAGGTGAAAACAATACCAGCGTCGTTGGTAGCGGCTGGTAATAATATACTAATATATAATAATAATAATAATAACCACAGATATACAGCCTTTTATTAGATAGTGACTGTGCATGGTGATGATGAAGGATTAAAGCTGCATTAATGATACATAACATATATTTTAGATGACAAACACAGAGAATTATCAGCTGAATCTGCAGCTCTAAGGCTCTTTTTGGCCTCTTTTAGCTCATTGTTTGGTTTAATGGCCTCAACACTGTATGGCTCAGTCTCATTGCTCTCATCAACCCCCTGTGTGACGACCCCTCCTCCCTCTCCTTTTGCTTGCTGCTGCTGTTTCTCCTTCTGTCTTGCAGGAAGGAGGGTCGTTAGTGGGATGAGCCACACCTGGGCCCGGTGTGCTCTCCCCTTCAAATAGCTGCCTCAGTCTGCAGTCTCGCTCTCTCTCTGGAAGACTCAACACTCCCAGCAGCATGGCACAGACATGAATTATCTTTTGTTCTTTCCACCATACACATTCACACACACCCATACATGCTCCACACCACTGATTTACTGATTTCTACACGTTGAATTGAATTACTTTTGTGCTTTGTTTAAATAAATGTAAGTGTTCTTCGGTCGGTTTTGTTGACCCGGTGTAGTTTGTGTAGTGCAGGTGAGTCTGCTAGTTGTAATTTGGTTTTGGTGTCGCTGTGATGTCGATACTCAGTTGTAGCCTGTTCTGTGCGTCTTTTTTGTAAATGAAGGTGTAATCTGGTTGTTTGGGAGACATTTGCGAGAGTGGTAAGTTGGCTGTTTTGTTGTTTGTGTTAAATAACAGGTGTTGATTGATCTGAGTGTTGGGGTGACACCAAGCTGTTTTGGTGTTTTGTGGCTCAGAGTTTTGTGGTCCAGTACACGGTTGTAGTAAGTTGCTGTTGTTCTGTCCCTGTTAGGCTTAAGAGCGAATTCCCTAGGAGTTCGTTGGGGGGTTTGTAGTGTGGTGTGAACGTGGCCAGAGCAGTTGTCTCGGGAGCACGTCCGAGGCTGCAGGGGGGGTCGCCAGTTGCTGGTTGCTTCACCGGGCTTGCGGGTTTCAGTGCATAAGTACCCACCACAATTAACACCTGAAGCCTAGGGGGGGAGTTTAGTTAGATTTTGGTTAGGCAGTCAGAGGGACGGAGCTGCGGTGACGTTTTCAGCTGTGTATGGGCTGTTGAGCTCTGGCTTTTGGTCAATGGGGGTTAAGTCGTGGCGCATCAGTTTTGGTTCAGGCAGTTAAGATTTATCCGGTTGTGTTCCTCAGTCATGGATGCTGTTGAGGAATTTCTGAAAACTCCTTCAGAGGAGTTATTGGAGCGTTGTTCACGGGAGCAATTAGTGAAAATCGCTGACCACTTTGAGATGGATGTTGGGGATAGACGATTAAAGGAGAACATGAAACGTATTCTTAGAGAGAATCTGTTGGAAATGGGGGTTCTCGAGTCTAAGTTGCATGCTTTTGGTGCTGTAGTGGACACAGTTGGTGCGTCTGTCTCTACTGTAGCTGGAGTGAGTCCAGAGTTAACTTTTGAGCAGCGCAAAGAGTTACTATTGTTGCAAGCTGATATTAAAAGACTTGAGATAGAGGAGTGCAGGTTAAGTTTGCAGAGTGTTGGTGGTGGGGGCCCGGCTCCTGTTGTTTGGTCTGGGCCTTCACGTGCTTTTGATATTGGCATTAGTCTGCGTTTGGTTCCTCCTCCTCAGTTTTGTGAACGTGATCCTGATACATTTTTCTCACTCTTCGAGCGTGTTGCAGAGATTGGTCTGATGCAGAGCGTACATTACTGTTGCAGTGCGTTTTGACAGGTAAGGCACAGGAAGCATACTCCGCCCTTAGTCTGGCTGAAAGTAAAGTTTATTTGTCCGTCAAATCTGCAGTGTTGAAAACATATGAGTTGGTGCCTGAGGCATATCGCCAGAAGTTTCGGTTGTGGGAGAAATCTGCTAAGCAAACACACATGGAGTTTGCCAGTGTGTTAACCACTCATTTCAACCGTTGGTGTATTTCACTGGGGGTTAATACCTATGCTGACTTGTGTGATTTGATTGTTCTGGAACAGTTTAAAGACTCTGTTCCCAGTCACATTGCGACTTACATTAATGAGCATAAAGTGAAGACGGCATCGGAGGCTGCTACTTTAGCTGATGAGTACGTGTTGACACACCGTGACGACACTTACTACTGGGGAGAAAGCGGCAGGTTTCGTCCAGCAAGTAAATGGTGGGATGAGGGAGCCGGTCCACGCTATGGTAGGCCAGAAAGGGCTGCACGTAGTCAGGTGCAGTTTGATCCAGGTAATGTCTGTAACGACTGTGGCGGTAGAGGTCATTGGAAAGATGAATGCCCTGTTACATCCAATACTGTTGAGGAATTTCTGAAAACTCCTTCAGAGGAGTTATTGGAGCGTTGTTCACGGGAGCAATTAGTGAAAATCGCTGACCACTTTGAGATGGATGTTGGGGATGTATTGGTCAAAGGAGAACATGAAACGTATTCTTGGAGAGAATCTGTTGGAAATGGGGGTTCTCGAGTCTAAGTTGCATGCTTTTGGTGCTGTAGTGGACACAGTTGGTGCGTCTGTCTCTACTGTAGCTGGAGTGAGTCCAGAGTTAACTTTTGAGCAGCGCGAAGAGTTACTATTGTTGCAAGCTGACATTAAAAGACGAAGAAGAAGAAAGACACTTTATTAATCAAAAAATTCAATTCCATCACTCTGTTATTTTTACATAGACATATCACACACAGGCCTGAAATTCACACAAACAGGACCTGTATACACACATTACTGGAGAGATGTCAGAGTGAGGGGGCTGCCCCTGATTGGGGCGCCCAGAGCAGTTGGGGGTTTGGTGCCTTGCTCAAGGGCACCTCGGCAGTGCCCAAGAGGCAAACTAGCATCTCTCCAGCCACCAGTTCACACTCAGTACTTGGTCCATGCGGGGAATTGAACCGGCGAGTGTTGGTGGTGGGGACCGGGCTCCTGTTGTTTGGTCTGGGCCTTCACGTGCTTTTGATGTTGGCATTAGTCTGCGTTTGGTTCCTCCTCCTCAGTTTTGTGAACGTGATCCTGATACATTTTTCTCACTTTACGAGCCTGTTGCAGAGATTGGTCTGATGCAGAGCGTACATTACTGTTGCAGTGCGTTTTGACAGGTAAGGCACAGGAAGCATACTCCGCCCTTAGTGTGGCTGAAAGTAAAGTTTATTTGTCAGTCAAATCTGCAGTGTTGAAAGCATATGAGTTGGTGCCTGAGGCATATCGCCAGAAGTTTCGGTTGTGGGAGAAATCTGCTAAGCAAACACACATGGAGTTTGCCAGAGTGTTAACCACTCATTTCAACCGTTGGTGTATTTCACTGGGGGTTAATACCTATGCTGACTTGTGTGATTTGATTGTTCTGGAACAGTTTAAAGACTCTGTTTCCAGTCACATTGCGACTTACATTAATGAGCATAAAGTGAAGACGGCATCGGAGGCTGCTACTTTAGCTGATGAGTACGTGTTGACACACCGTGACGACACTTACTACTGGGGAGAAAGCGGCAGGTTTCGTCCAGCAAGTAAACGGTGGGATGAGGGAGCCGGTCCACGCTATGGTAGGCCAGAAAGGGCTGCACGTAGTCAGGTGCAGTTTGATCCAGGTAATGTCTGTAACTACTGTGGTGGTAGGAGTCATTGGAAAGATGAATGCCCTGTTTAATCCAGTGGTAAAAGTGTGCATGCTAAGCCTGTAGCACTTGCTGCTTCTGTCAGAAAAATACTGTTGAGGAATTTCTGAAAACTCCTTCAGAGGAGTTATTGGAGCGTTGTTCACGGGAGCAATTAGTGAAAATCGCTGACTACTTTGAGATGGATGTTGGGGATAGACGGTCAAAGGAGAACATGAAACGTATTCTTAGAGAGAATCTGTTGGAAATGGGGGTTCTCGAGTCTAAGTTGCATGCTTTTGGTGCTGTAGTGGACACAGTTGGTGCGTCTGTCTCTACTGTAGCTGGAGTGAGTCCAGAGTTAACTTTTGAGCAGCGCGAAGAGTTACTATCGTTGCAAGCTGACATTAAAAGACGAAGAAGAAGAAAGACACTTTATTAATCAAAAAATCAAAAAATTCAATTACATCACTGTTATTTTTACATATACATATCACACACAGGCCCACAATTCACACAAACAGGACCTGTATACATGCATTAATGGAGAGATGTCAGAGCGAAGGGGGCTGCCTCTGATTGGGGCGCCCAGAGCAGTTGGGGGTTTGGTGCCTTGCTCAAGGGCACCTCGGCAGTGCCCAAGAGGCAAATTAGCATCTCTCCAGCTACAAGTTCACACTCAATACTTGGTCCATGCGGGGAATTGAACCGGCGACCCTTCGGTTCCCAAGCCAAGCCTCTATGGACTGACCTACTGCCGCCCTCTTGACTTGAGATAGAGGAGCGCAGATTAAGAGGAGCGCAGGTTGTTGAATGTCCCGTGAGTTTTTTCTCTAAGAAATTCAACTCTTATCAGCTAAATTATTCTGTCATAGAGAAGGAAACTCTCGTCCTTGTGTGGGCGTTGCAACATTTTGAAGTTTATGTTGACTCCAGTGGTCCTCTCATGGTCTATACAGATCATAACCCCTTAATATTTCTGAACTCCTTGTTTTGCCCGAACCGCCGATTGATGCGTTGGTTCTTGTTTCTACAATCTTATTGCCTAGACATTCGCCACATTACAGGTTCAGAAAACATTGTGGCGGACGCGTTGTCGAGAGCACCTAGCTCTTAAAATGCTTACAGTCTGTGTGTTATCCTGGTCTCCTGTCTTTCTCCTCCTGCTACTCTTAAATTGCTTCTCCAGGCACCGGGGTTGCTGGGTGCAGGGCGGAGAGGGACGGGGATCGGGGGGGTCACTACAGAATAGGTGAGTATGCTGGCACGTTCAATGGTTTTAGAGCTTTGTAAATTCAGAAATTGGGAAAACAAAAATTTGCTGGAGGGATATTATTTTTGAATAGTTTTTTTGTTAAGGTGTCTGTTGGGATTCCTGGTGGGAACCCCATTTTTATGGGGGGGGGGGGGTGTGACGACCCCTCCTCCCTCTCCTTTTGCGTGCTGCTGCTGTTTCTCCTTCTGTCTTGCAGGAAGGAGGGTCGTTAGTGGGATGAGCCACACCTGGGCCTGGTGTGCTCTCCCCTTCAAATAGCTGCCTCAGTCTGCAGTCTCGCTCTCTCTCTGGAAGACTCAACACTCCCAGCAGCATGGCACAGACATGAATTATCTTTTGTTCTTTCCACCATACACATTCACACACACCCATACATGCTCCACACCACTGATTTACTGATTTCTACACGTTGTATTGAATTACTTTTGTGCTTTGTTTAAATAAATGTAAGTGTTCTTTGCCATCACCTCGTATCTGTCTCCCTCTTTGTCACAGCTTTGAGCCAGGCTCTGACACCTGTGACAGTTTTACCCCAGTAAAATAGCTCTATTTAACCTCTTTGACCCGACGGTACCGGTACCTGGTTCAGCTGAGCTGTGTGTTAAAACACTGCCTTTAAAAACTTCATAAATACTGTGGTGTTTTTTTTTTTCTGAATAGTTTCTAAAAGACGGGGCCTTAACGCGACTAAAACAACACTACAAGTGGATTTTGTCCAAACAATGTTTGTTTGGAAATGATTTCAATATTTTAGTTACAAAATCAACGCACAAGAAATTGTATTTTTACTTTATATTTTTGACCGTTTTTATATTGAATGTACATACTTGACTTTGGATTCTTCTTTGTTATCTTATTTGCATTGTTATTGATCTTATTTGTAATTATCTAAGTTTGACTTGATCATATTTCATTATTATAATAAAACTACTCCATTTGGAGTCAAAATTATACAGTTTAGTTTTTTTTTTTTTTATTTGATTTTCTACTGTGCACAATGGTGGAATGTGATGCTGCACAGGGTAAATGTCATGGCCAAAGGCTCCATTGTGTGCACATAGCCTCCTGTAGTGGATATCAGTAGGATTTTAGAGCCAGATTCCCTTTCAAGAGGTAGAAAACCCATTTGGCACACTTTGGGTATCCAAGTGTGCCAAATGGAGAGTCCTCCTGGTCCTATCCTGACTAAAACCTTTGTAGAATCTATGTGCTTTGTGTTATTTATATCTGCTTTGGCTCAGTTGTAGTCAAGGAGTTGCTGAATGAATTCAGTGGCATCTCTGTGCATGGCATCATTGCTATAATGGTGTTATCCACTGTCTAATCTAGAAAACATTTAAGGCGAGGATAAAAATGTAAATGTTTCCTTTGGTTCATCACAGTTTACTCAGACATAGTAACAGTCACAATGTTACTGACACTGGGGATGAATTCTCTGAGGTCTTACCTATCCATAGAGACCAAGATCATGCATATAGACCTGCTAGTTGTGGAGCTATTCTTCATTTATTTTGGGTATGTTGGTCTCAGCTTCAACCAGCAAATTGACAAAGTCGGTCAGTAGGCAGTACAAAAAGCCCGAGCAGCTTAAAGAGCCATATGTTTTTCTCCAGAGGAGGTGAAGACCAAAACACATCTTAAAAAGAGAATTAATATTAATCTGTTGGATCATGGTCAACACCATTTAAATGTGTGTTCAGCATCATAGGGAGGGATGTATAAGGATCAGATGGCTTGCCACGTATATTCAAGTAGGGAAACAAAATTTAACAAATAAATAATTTAATGTGCACGTGGAAATTAATCTTCAGTGTTATCTAGATTGCACCTCGTTTGTGGAAGTCAGCCATTGACCGATTGTTATCTGATAATTCATAATACACACTGTACTCAGAAAATACACATAACCAGCGATATACTTCAATACATTAAATATTTTATTAAAAAGCACCTCAATTCACATCTTTAAACCAGCAGGCACTGATTGATCACAGTAATATACAATAATACGTCTTCAGTGCTGCTGACTGCTGCCCTCTGTGGTGTGCAGCTTGCTGTAGACATCCAGAGCCCATTGGGAAGTTCCACTGTAGCAGATCTGTCTTCCTTTGATAGTCCGGACTCTGCAAAACATACAGAAGGGAAACATAAAAATCAACACTTCCATTTCAATTAAAGTTAATTTATTGGTTGATGAAATCTCCACTCCACTGCAACAGGACTGTGTTGGTTAAACTGCAGCATAGTTATACTTCTAATGGATGCTGTGGCTTTGTGATGATGCCTGTCTGGAGGTCATACTGTAGGTCATCCCTCTTTCTATTCATCATTTCATCACCAGTTACAAGACAAGAAACAGTAGAAGAACGAGGCACAAACTTACATGAATGCCTGCTTCAGACAGGAGCTGTGGGTTTTGGATATGTCGGACACGAGCCTTAATGGTAAACTGCGTCTGGCAACGCTGAAGCAGCAGTTTCCAGGTGCCGAGTTGAACTGCAGGGCTTTAGCTGTGAGGAAGGTGAAGGGATAAAGTCAAACAAGTCTGAGAGAAAAACTCTGAATATGATGAGGAATAAACACAGATCACTCACGCATGGCGTTGCAGCAGCAGGCGGTGAGAAGCAGCAGCCCGAGAGTGATGCAGAGAGTCTTCATGATGCTGGCAGTGAAAAGATGATGATGGCGTTGATGATGTTCTTCTTCGTCTTCTCCCTTTGCTGTGATCGACTCTGAGCGCTGCGTCCGATATAAATCCTGTCCATTGTGGAACCGAAATGTGTGATGTCAGGTTCCGTCCAAAATTAATCCTTCCATGAGACATCCGGGCAAAATTCCCCCACACCTCCCTCAGAACTTCCACTGCTAAGAAATATTCAAACGCCTGCTGTAGTCTAGTTAGGGGAAGGAAATAACAGTGAAGGGACAGGCCACAGTGATGGTGTAAAGATTAAAATCACTCCCCTACCACAGAAAACAGAAGAATCTTCCGAGCATTTATCTTTACATCTCGGTGCATTTTTAGACAGTGGAAAGGTCTCATGAGCGTTAAAGTTCTTCATACTATTATTACGATTTAGAGGTTTTAAACAGTGCAGAAAAAAGCTCAAACAACATGAACAGTTGATTATACGTTTATATTCAAGTTAAAGGGACTTTGTGTTCTAAATTTTTAAAAATCATCTTCCTCTTTTCACATTAACATTTCCAGAAGCATACAACAACATGACTTCAAAAGAACAACTTTAATCACAATTCAAATAACACAAAAGAACCAAATTGGTCAAAATAATTTCTTAAAGCAATGGTTTGAAAGTTATGGTTCCTTGTTTTCTGGCCAACAGTCTTCTTCTCATCTATGTGCATTTCCTAGCCCAGGGGACAGCAACCTTTAAGAAGGTAACACAGTTTATAGTCTAAGTATATAGTATATAAGTCTAATGCCGTGAGGGCCAAAGTGCAAATGTACGACGTACTAGGGTCACATTGAGGGAAAAAACATCTGAGATTTACAGAATAAGGTCATAACTTTACGAGAATAAGGAAGTAACATTATGAGAATTAAGTCAAAACTTTACGAGAAAAAAAGTCGTAATATAACGAGAATAAAGTCATAACTTTACAAGAAAAAAAGAAAATAACACGTAAAATTACTACTTTATAATATTATGACTTTATTCTCGAAATCTCCGATTTATTTTTATCCTCAATGTGGCCCTAATATATGTCGTACCGTCGTACCATAGACCTACAACAATGATAAATAAAAATGAAAATGTAAACAAAACAGTTATTCATTTCCATTTTTAAAAATCCACAGGGAGCCACTGGAGAGGGGCTTAAGAGCTGCAGGTTGCTGACCTCTGACCTAAGTACTCCTTCAATGAATTGCACAGAACATGACTTAATGCTTTAGATTATCTTTACTCTTACAGCTAAAGTACGTTTTTGTCTTTTGTGTAATATATGATGATCTGAAATGTTTACGTCAACCTCTAAGAGGGTTAAGCATGGTTTAAAATGCAATAAGTACGACTCCTACAGGCCTGCAGGACAAAATGACCATAATTTACTTAACTGTATGCGTGGGGGTTGATGTGTTTGTACATTAAAGCTTCAGTATATTTTTGGCATCATTGGGCAAAAATCCCATAATAACCTTTCAGCATATTGTAATTCAAGTGTTCTGAGAGAAAACTAGACTTCCGCACCTCCTCATGTCTCTGTTTTCAGGGTTTAAAATATCTAATCCTTGACGGGAGACTTTGACCAATCACAGGTCATTTCAGAGAGAGAGAGCGTTCCTATTGGCTGTGCTCCGGCTGGTGGGCGGTGCTTGGTGTTTCCTCAACAGATCTCCACATGGCTGCCGGGTCACAAACTTTCTCATTTTACAGCTAAACAGTAACTACAAGATGTTTCTGAGAACATCTGAGGAGAGAAATAGTCATTACAGTAACAGAATATTGATTCATATTTGATCAGCGCTGCCTAGTTTCACCGTTTGATCAGAGTTCGTGAGTGATTGACAGCCGGCTCTCATAGATGGCAGCTGGACAGCAGACCTCAGATCAGTTCTTACTGGTTGTTTTCCTCCGGTAAGTGAAATCTTTCAGATGTGATATAGCGACCGTTTTATAAAAATAACTTGTTTTAATGATATTTGCTCCAATCTCGCCTACTTCAGCTTTAATAGGAGCGGCTGAAAAGTTTTGCCTGTGTGCCTTTGTTTAAGGTTACACATTATGTCATTGAGCTCTCTGTCTGACACAGTTTGCATACAAAACACACACACAGCAAACTGACAATAAATTGAAAAAAAAAAAACTACATGTTTAATATATTTATATTTATATTATACTTTAAAGAGTCAGGGTTTTGTTAGTAAAATTGTTTTTAAATAGTGGGCAGTGGGATTATAAATACAAGCAGAAAATACCTCTGGTTTTTCGCCTCCTCCAGGGTAAGTTTACCATGAGTCAGTTCCCCCCTTCATGCAAATATGTGCGGTGCAGATCGAACTGATGTAGACAGCATGATGTTCACAAGATCTTATCGCAGCCGTTTTCAGACACAAACCCAGGTTTAGCAATGCAGCTGTGACCTATTTAGATCACTTCTGTGCATGCACTTTGCAACCCCATCAACTTTGTCATGATCATCATCTGTAACTTACTTGCATATCTCTGTCAATGGACTGCCATTCAACTGGGCAGTTTACATCCTGCAGTTCAACTTCCTTGTTCCCATGGAAAAATGTATCCTGCAGCCAGGTGAATTATAATTATAATAATATTGTTATTCAAATATGTGTGTGTGAGAAGCAATATCCACCATGTTCTGACGTCTGTGATGTGAATAATATCACAAGTCAGTCTCAAATAGTAGATGAGTGGAAAGTTTAGCACAGTCACAGTAACTTTGTTGAAATTTAGATCAGACGAAGAAAAGTTAAAGGCATCGCAACGCAAAACCCAAGCAGACAGACAGCTACTTAATTACCCATAGAACCCTGCTGCACAGCCTATTCAGCTGTTATCAGGCCATTAAATAGGCATTATCAGTCCCTATACGCACCATAGATGTGGGTCAATAGGGGCCTACATCACCTACTACATTGTAAAAGTTAAAGTAATGAAACGTCACTTTTTAAACACAAACAAAAAGGCTTCTTTAGCTTTAGGCAACAAAACTGCAACTTCTTTAGCTTTAGGCAACAAAACTACAACTTCTTTAGTTTTAGGCAACAGAACTACAACTTCTTTAGGTTTAGGCAACAAAACTACAACTTCTTTATGTTTAGACAACAAAATTACAACTTCTTTAGGTTTAGACAAAAAACTACAACTTCTTTAGGTTTAGGCAACAAACTACAACTACTTTAGGTTTAGACACAAAAACTGCAATTTCTTTAGGTTTAGGCAACAAAACTACAACTTCTTTAGGTTTATGCAACAGAAATACAACTTCTTTAGGTTTAGGCAACACAATTACAACTTCTTTAGGTTTAGGCAACAAAACTACAACTACTTTAGGTTTAGGCAACAAAATTACAACTTCTTTAGGTTTAGGCAACAAAACTACAACTTCTTTAGGTTTAGGCAACAAAATTACAACTTCTTTAGGTTTAGGCAACAAACTACAACTACTTTAGGTTTAGACACCAAAACTGCAATTTCTTTAGGTTTAGGCAACACAAAAACAACTTCTTTAGGTTTAGGCAACAAAAATATATATATATATATATATATAAATATTTCTACTCACATATACACTTTACTTTTCAACACATACATATATTTTCACTCACTCAAACACACACACACACACACACACACACACACACACACACACACATTCTCCTTTCACATATATATATATTTCTACTCACATATACACTTTACTTTTCAACACATTCATGTATTTTCACTCTCACTTACAAATATATGTATTCTTTACTGTCGTACATTTGCACAAGTAGGACAATGAAATTAGAAAGTACCCCCAAACTGACATTTTTCATTATATAACGTGAACTTCTGCAGATGAATATATATTATTACTTCATGCACGGACCCAGAAATCTTAAACCTGTTATAGATTCAGGTTGACTGTGATCCAGTGACCAGAAGCAGATAACTGTATGATTATTTTAGAAGGTAACTAGTGCTATTGAATTGTATTGCATTATACTCACAGGTATTTCTACATGATTGTATTTCAGATTCACAATGAGCATAAAGGAAAATATCTTTAAATCTACAATTGGTTCTCTAACCTGTCAGCAGCAATGTGTGTGTAAAACCTCATTTTAATCACAACCAGCGTTTAGTCCTCCGAGCTGACAACAAAACATCAGTCTCTATGCGCAGCCGGCTGTCAGACGAGAGGTCAGGGACCGTCTACAAAGTGCAACGCCGCAAAGAGAAAAATATTCAATAACTTCAGTATTATACAGTGTAGTACCACAAAAATTACTTCACACATCAATGATCTCCTCATTGTTGTACTACAACACTTAGTTTGGAAAAATATGCTTTTGCATAATTTTGGTGAATTTTTAATAGGAAAAATATTCAATAACTTCAGTATTATATAGTGTAGTACCATCAAAATTACTTCACACATCAATGGTCTCCTCATAATTGTACTACAACACTTAGTTTGGAAAAATATGCTGTTGCATAATTTTGGTGAATTTTAATGGGAAAAATATTCAATAACTTCACTATTATACAGTGTAGTACCACCAAATTTACTTCACACATCGATGGCCTCCTCATAGTTGTACTACAACATTTAGTTTGGAAAAAATGCTTTTGCGTAATTATTTTGAATTGTTAATGGGGAAAATATTCAATAACTTCACTATTATACAGTGTAGTACCACCAAAATCACTTCACACATCAATAAAAAACTCATAGTTGTACTACAACACTTAGTTTGGAAAAATGTGCTTTTGCATAATTTTGGTGAATTGTTAATGGGAAAAATATTCAATAACTTCACTTTTATAAAATGTAGTGCCATCAAAATGTCTTAATTAGTTTCATAAGTATAATCAGGAAGATTATATTTATATTTTATATTATTTATATTTTTATATTATTATACTATATTTTTTCTCTTTTTCGACATTGCACTTTGCAGACGGTCCCTGCAGGACTGCACATAGAGATCAGATGTAATGTGTCCAGCTGGGAGGACTAAAGGCTGGTTGTGATTATAATGAGCTTGTTGCCATGGATGCATTAAAGGAACGGTTGCAGCTCCTCCACGTGAGGCGCTGCATCTTATTCTGCTCCTGGATTCTGTTGCAGTAAATGAACACTTCCGGGTTCTAATGTTTACATCTGGGAGCCGAGCAGCTGTCTTCTTCTTCCTGGCTCATGAAACAAAACATCTTTAATGTTATTAAACAACATGTTGTTGAAGTGATAGGATTCATACACGCTGACGGTAGGATGCATCAGTCATAAAGACACAACAGATTGATATTAACTTGCAAACGCTGCAGGCTCAGTCAGGCTCAGTCAGGCTAACCTGCTAACGGTAGCATGTTGAAATTAATATTAATGTGCAGAAATGTTAGAGTTAGAATAGTTTAAATCTGCTGGTGTTGCAGAAATTAAGTGGAAATCGAAATCAGGGTGTAAATGCATAACGACGTTGATGTTAAAATAATATATTTAGCTTATTAATCACTAGCTCTGCAGGGTTTTTCAATGCAACTACTTTTCCTTTTGCTTTCCTTTGTAACGTTATAGGATATGCATGAAACTGTACTGGAAGTTGCTGATGCATCTATTTTTAAATGGGTTTTATCACTGTGGGGAAAAATATGGCCAACAGCAGATAGTGGTGCAGAAAAAAGGTTATTGAATCAGACCAAATGGTGTTTTATATGAATAAATGCTACTGCAAGATAATAACATGTTAAAAAAAACAAAACATTTATGTAGGTCGGTGCACACAAGGTTACTAATATTTTGGGACAATATAACTGATATAACATAGGCAGTAATTATTAAATTAATAGTTTACATGCAAACATCCCATCCCAAAAGCAGCTTCTAATGTTGGATGTAGAGCTGCAACGATTAATCGATCAGTCGTCAACTTTTAAATTAATCACCAACTATTTTGATAATTAATCTGTTGGAATATTTTTTTTTTTAAAGAAAAAAGTCAAAATTCTCTTGATTCCAGCTTCTTAAATGTGAATATTTTCTGGTTTCTTTACTCCTCTGTGACAGTAAACTGAATATCTTTGAGTTGAAGGACACAACAAGACATTGAGGACGTCATCTTGGACATTTGTTTTAGACTAAATGACTAATCGATTAATCGAGAAAACAGTTTTTTTATTTTCTTCAATTTTATTTAGTATTTTTAACTGTACTGATCAGGAGAAGCCCTCCAAATTTCGTTGTACCATGTACAATGACAATAAAGCTTTCTATTCTATTCTATTCAATCGACAGATTAATAGACGATGAAAATAACCGTTAGTTGCAGCCCTAGTTGGAAGTTACAGGGACTGTGATAAATGAAAATGCAGATCAAACCGTTCTGATTGCATAAAAAAGTAAACTTTTTTTACTCAGATTTTATGCATATGGTGGTACTTAGATTTTAAAAAAAATTGCAATATATTGAATCGTAACCCCTGTATCATGATATGTATCACCAGATACACAGCCCTAGATAAGACTAAGATAAACTCATTGTTTACATTGTAAATCTTTACAGTGTTACAGGCAGCAGGGCTCTCTCATCGGGATCAGCTGCTGAGAGTATAGACTGAGCTATGAAGAAGAAAAGCAGATGTCCAAGGTCATCTGAGACTTCACAACAGACCAGCAGGACACAGACAGCAGTGAGTGGCACCGAGGTGATGGGGCCGCCCGGAAACAGTGGGAGACCTCGGAAGACCGTCCCCGTACCCGCAGACAGTTTCTACCACGACAACGCTGCGAAAGACAAGAACGCAAACTCAGACCATAGTGTGGCAACAGAGAGCAAGACTAGATCTTCAGGTGAGTGTCTCAGTACCGGCCCCGATGCGATGTCTCTTGTCTTGTTAAGATAGAAAGTCACACCAAACCCCATTCAATAAAAAGGGCAGTTAAAGGTCCCATATTTTAAAAAGTGAGATTTTCATGTCTTTTATATTATAAAGCAGGTTTAAGTGATATATAAATACTGTGAAATTATCAAAACCCTCAATCCATGGAGAAATACACACAGCCCGTATTCAGAAACTGTGCGTTTGAAACAAGCCGTCAGGATTTCTGTACATTTGTGATGTCACAAATCTACAATATTTAGACAATTTCACAGTTTTAAACGTAAACATTCTAAATGTGTCCCAGTTTATTTCCTTTTGCAGTGTATGTGAATAACATCAGCTGACAGGAAGTAAACATGGACCCAAACTGTTTCCTAGCAACGCAATTTCGTTGCCATTCCGTTGAAACGCGCTAAAACAGAGCGTTTCTGATAGAGGGTGAACACAGGTATATTCAGACAGACAGTATGAGGAAAATAAAGTGTTGTTTGAACATTAAACCATATAAACATGTTCTAGTAGAAACACAAAATACAAGTATGAACCTGAAGATGAGCATGATATGTCCCCTTTAATTATAGTTGCTTTTCAACAGTTTCTTCCCCGTCTGTTCCCTTGTAATGTTCTGCTATCACCAAAATTATGTTGGTGGTAGTGAATAGTGGAAAGTGGATTATTTTCTAACATATTGGATCAGATGTGTGCTGATTTGAAAACTGTTAACTGTACATTAAAGGTCAATGTTTTGTATACACGTTTGACATAAACAAAGTTTAATTTTCAGATTTTTTAATGGAGTTTTCTATGATGTCCTTTTCATTTAAGTAAAGATAACCTACTTGACTCCCTTTCCTTAGGAGACCCACCAGAAATAGCGTCCATTTGCCAATTTCACGATCTGTTATTTCTCCCAGCAGGTCGACTGTCAACTGCTATCTGTCGGCTCTGCCATGGGAAGTTCTCTCCACGCAGCCTGCGGCACGCCTTCGACCAGTGGCCTCAGGATTCCATTGATATTGTCGACGATGAGTCCGACTCGGCGGCCCAGTCGCCCCTTTCATTCCACACGGACTTCCAGCGACTGGTCGGGGTCCAGTTGGACCGTGACCCCCGGTTATCAGAGTTTATCTGCAAGAAATGCCACTCCAAGTTCTACAAGTGCCACAGCATCCTGGTCAGGTTTCTGCAGAGAGTCAACCTCCCGCCAGTCGGGAAAGAGAACCTCAAAAGCTGGTGAGTCCAGGAAAAAAAGTGTGTATTTATTGTAGGATTCTCAATTGTTCAGACAGAAAATCTACAAATATAAGCAACTGTTTGTTTCTATTTCAGGAAGAAGTGTCCAGAAGCCTCAATGAACCATGGTGCAACAAGTAAATAAAGCTTTTCTTCTTTGCTTTTGCTCACAGAAATTACATAAAACACAAGTCAACTGATTGCATTACTCTGTTGAGACATTCTGTCTTTTTCCTTTCAGCACCACGGTCCTTTACTTCAGATCCGAAGTGCCTCCACAGCCTGGTGTCCTGGGCTCACCACCACGGAGAGGCCTGCCGCTCCTGCCCCGACCTGAAGGAGGTGCGGGAGGACCGGTGCTGGGGCTCCGTTAAGGCCATTTGGGGTTGCGTTGATGGTCACAGATACATGATGGATACAACCGCTTCCAACCCGGAGTACACAATGGACCTGTGCAGCGGAGTGTTGGGAAGTGGCAATGGTGATGGAGTAATGTCAGAGGAGGAGGAAGATGAAGAAGAGCATCCCGGCGGGAATAGAAGGACCTCAGGAGGAGGTATAAGCGCTCTGGCTGAACACAGTTCACCTGCACTCACAGTACAGAGCTCAGCGCTGGTTGACTGGACCAGCCACATTGAAGGTGAGACTGTTTATAGCTCATGAAGGTGTGAGGCTTTGAAATAGATGTTTTAATGCCAGAATCGATATATTTGCTTCATCTGAGTCTATGTGGAGGTAGAAGGAAGTTACCGCTTTTATTGTTGTAGTCTGAGTAACGTGACGTCATATCCGTTCCGTATCCGTCAACCAAAACAAACCTCAGAAAGTATAAAACGTTGGAGGGTCGTCGTGGATACGACCTGCACCCTCACATGTTAAATCCAGCGTGGTAAACACTACACATCCAGTAAAGGATGGAAACACTTTGGGTTTCACACACTGCAGGAAAAGCAGAGCTAGACATCACGGCTAAAGCTGCATGCTAACTCTGTCACGGACAGGAAACGTTATTGTATCGCGGTAACGTGCGGTCCAGCCGGCCGTCGCTCTCGTCTCCGTGGTCAAATGGGCCGACGCTACAACTGTAGAGCACCATATACTGACATTTATGTTAAATGCATTGAAACGGCCCCGATGGAGCTGACCATGGATGGATAAAGAGAACGGAGCTGACGGGAGAGCTAGAGACGGCCTTGGAGAAGTTAGAGGAAGTAGACACGTGGGACTACGTCCGCTTTTCAAAATAAGGTGTTAACAAAGGGAACTGTATATACAAAATACATCTATGGAAATAAGATTGATTGGATTATATTCACCAGAAGTATAAAACATTACATGTCCCTTATAAATTAAAAATAAAATAGCACTAATTTGGGAGGGAAATGTCTTTATTCTTTGATTTTTGGGTTGATGGAAAAAAAATGTAATAAATAATGCCTGACAATGATCCTGATATATTTGACTTCAGGACATCTCAAAAATTTTTAAAGTATTAATTTAGATATTTTTCAAATTAAAAGTCCCTAGAAGTGTATGATTCAACTTTTTCCCTTGGTCTAGTGTTAAAAAAGTTAAGAAAAATCACAATAAATTGTAATATTGAATCAAAAATACTTAAAAAAACACAATACATATCGAATCGGCAGCCAAGTATCGTGATAGTATTGAATCGTCTCAGCTCTACTGTTCAAGGAGGGAATGTTGTGCTGTTATTCTGCCTAAAGGCTGAAAGGTAGACAGATGAACCAGCCAGACTGTGGACAGTTCCTCAGCTACTCCCTACATGTAAACACAACCAGTGGAGCAGAGATATGTCAATAACCTGTTTTGCTACTGCGATATGCTCACACAGATGTCACTAGTATGCATCATCTGAATGTTCGTCTGGCTTGTGTGGAGTCTGTATGAATCCTTGGCTCACGTGGTTGTGGTTTCCCCTCCATTAGATTTCACAGGTCACGAGGGGGCGTTGTCTCCTGCTCCGGCCCAGCTGGAGGACAGGACTGCTGACAGTGATCTGTCTGACAGGTTAGCCACTCTGTTTATCTTTCTCATCTGATTATAGTTTTCCTCTTGTCTTAAAACCACCAATTTGTGGCTCGTGTTCGTGTGTAACGGAACTCTTGAGCCAACTAACCAAACGGGGCCTACATTTATTATTTTTGTTATCTTTTGGATAGGCCTGTAACACGATCACACATTATATAAAACTCCACATCGCAGAACACCAGGCATACGTACTGTATGGCATATCATTATTCACCATAAATGCTTTGGATGAGTAAACGGTTCTACCAGCATAGTTATGATAAACGTGGAGGGTATTTTATCACTATGATCTATCATATCTCACAATATATGTGTGTGATTACCAGTGGTAGAAAATACACTTACTCCAGTGTACTTAAGTTAAATTTTAACGTACTTGTACTTTTCTTGAGTATTTCCATTCTACTTCTATTCCACTTGTTACATCTCCGATCAGAGGTCAGCAACCTGCAGCTCTTTAGCTCCTCTCCAGTGGCTCCCTGTGGATTTATAAAAATGGAAATGAATAATAATGATAATGGATAATGAGTAACTGTTTTTTGTTTACATTTTCATTTTTATTTATCATTGTTGTAGGTCTATGGTACGACGGAGTATTAGGGCCACATTGAGGAAAAAAAATAAATCTGAGATTTAGAGAATAAAGTCGTAATATTATAAAGTAGTAATTTTACGTGTTATTTTCTGACTTTATTCTCGTAATATTACGACTTTTTTCTCGTAATCTTCTGACTTTATTCTCATAGTATTACGACTTTATTCTCGTAATATTATGACTTTTTTTCTCGTAATATTTTGACTTTATTCTGTAAATATCAGATGTTTTTTCCCTCAATGTGGCCCTAATACTCCGTAGTACATTTGCACTTTGGCCCTCACTGCATTAGACTTATATACTATATACTTAGACTATAAACTGTGTTACCTTCATCACAATGATCAAATGTTTTGCGGCTCCAGACAGATTGTTTTTTTCTTTTCTTTGCCTAAAATGGCTCTTTTGATAGTAAAGGTTGCTGACCCCTGTCTCAGAGTTAAATATTGTACTTTTTACTGCACTACATTTGATACCTTTTGGTTACTTAGCAGATTAATAATACAAAATATAAACCAAACTAATAAAGATCTGAGTGTGGAGGAACAGGAGCAGTATACTCTGAACCACAGTGGCACACCATCGGCCACTTATTGATCTTGGTGTCGCTCAGTATCTGTAGTTTTTTTTAGTTTTTGGGTGCTTCTCTGACTTTCAAGATTAATTATACCCCCAAACCACTGAAAACTAATGTATATGGGTATTTAGCAGTGTTGTTGATGGATTCAGGTCCAAATCTTCTATTTTTTTTTCCTATTAATCATTTTCAATTTTAGTGCAAAGTATTTGAATTCTAAATATTGTGTTATATATGCATAGCGACTGCCCTCTACTGGTTGAAATCCGGCTATTGCAATTGAATTCTGCTGTTGGCTGATGCAGCTGTTACCTGTTCAATTAGCCTGTGAATCGCTTATGCTTATAGCTAGCCTAGCACTAATGCTAATCACTAGCATACACATATCCAAGCCTTGCATGTAAACTCAAATTCACAAATGTTTCTAAGAGTTTATTCTGTATTTTGTCACCATAACAGTCCCTTTACAGCACTCCTACATAACCATTATCATAACAGTCGTCAGAATGCTAGCAATTAGCATTAGCGATTAATGCTAGTGATTGGCATAAGCTATTTGAAAGGGTAACGGCTATCACGATGGGTAATTTAAAAACAGGGAAGTCTGGTGATAAATGATAGAGAAAGCCCAGCAATTCATGTGGTGCTTTTTATATTCTGTAACTGTAGCATGAAACATGGTGTAATTAGCCAGCCGCTAAATGAGTAAAATTTAACAACTTAAAGCAGCAGTGGGTAGAAATGGAGCAAATATGATTAAAAAAAAAGTTATTTTTATAAAACGGTCACTATATTCTGACAGTAGTGCATGAGACAGGGAATCTGAAAGAAATCATGTTCCTCTGTGTCCGCCGGTGCTCCTAACGGCATCTGCAAGATTTCACAGACCGGAGGAAAACAACCAATCAGAGCTGATCTGGAGTCTGCCGTCCAGCTGCTGTCTATGAGAGCCGGCTGCAAATCACTCGTGAACTCCGATCAAACGGTCAAACTAGGCAGCGCTGATCAAATATGAATCAATGTTGAATGTAGAGAGTAGAGACACCTCAGCCAAAGTGGGTCCAATAGGGTTTAGTTACTCTTTAATATGATTAGATTGATAAAAGGCCATAACATCTACAAGAACTGTAACGGTGTGTTTTGTGTGTCTAGGTTTATCTGCGAGGATGACTTCGAGGAGAGTAGAAAAGGAGGATTGTCAGACGACGAGTTGTTCGAGCCGTTCTCAGACAAGAGGTGAGTTCAGATACTCTTCAGCAAAGGTTGTTGTTTCTTCTAAAAACAGCAGAGATGGACTGAAAATGACTTCTGACAGAAACCATGGTAATGTGTTCAGTGTACCTTTCTCTCTCCCCCCCCCTCCAGAGCTCGCAGAGTGACCGTCCCCAACAAGAGAAGAAGAAGAAGCCCGAAGGCCCGGGAGGAGCCCAAAATAAAAAAGAAACCTGGACCCAAACCCGGCTGGAAGAACAAGTTCAAACCTAAAGGGTACGTTGGCCTATTTCACACAACTTGAGTCCTACTTTTCCTTTAATACACAACCTCCATGCAGCACAACTTAAAGGTGCTAAATTCCATATCCAGAGCATTAATACAGCAGCAAACAACTATTTGCTCTGTAAAGATATAGAGGAGTAATGTCTACCTGAGCAGAGAATGAAGTCACTCTTCCTCTGTGTGTGTTGTAATCCGAGCTAGTGCTGAACGATAAATCGTATTTTCATCGTCATTGCGATATGAACATGCGCAATAAACACATCGCAAAAGACAGCCTGAAACACAATGATTAAGAAAAATCATTTTATTTAGGGATGGTTACCAAAACCTGGAATTAAATGAGCCACGAGGCTCGAGACCGTAACGTTAATATTTATTGTCACACTGTTTCCAGTGAGTTATTATAGAGTTCAGATAGTGACTTTGCTGTTGTAAACATTACTGTTGCTGCTCTAGAAACAGCATTTAGCCTAGATATATTTAAAATAAATCCAGTTCTGGTTGACATACGTATTTTTCGTAATATTATGAGAATAAAGTCATAATATTATAAAGTAGTAATTTTATGTGTTATTTAATCTTTTTCTCGTAAGACTCGTAAAGACTTTATTCTCGTAATATTACGACTTTTTTTCTCGTAAAGTTATGACTTTATTCAGAATAAAGTCAGAAGTTTATGAGAAAGAAAAGTCGTAATATTATGACAATAAAGTCATAAGTTTAAGAGGAAAAAGTCGTAGTATTATGAGAATAATATTATTTAATATTACAACTTTTTTTCTCCTAAAGTTATGACTTTATTCTCGTAATATTACGACTTTTTTTCTCGTAAAGTTATGACTTTATTCTCGTAATATTACGACTTTTTTTCTCGTAATATTATGACTTTATTCTGTAAATCTCAGATGTTTTTTCCCTCAATGTGACCCTAATACTCCGTAGTACATTTGCATTTTGGCCCTCACTGCATTAGACTTATATTCTATATACTTAGACTATAAACTGTGTTACCTTCATCACAATGATCAAATGTTTTGTGGCTCCAGACAGATTTTGAATTTTTTTTTTATGCCTAAAATGGCTCTTTTGATAGTAAAGGTTGCTGACCGCTGATATAGCTAATATGAACCCTCTCAATCGTTTAATCTGACATAGTGACCATCGTAACCGTCAAAAATATCCTGTAGTCTGATCCTGGCATTAGGTAAACACTGTTAGCTCTGTCAGCACTTTCGCCGTTGTTTGCACTGTGTAGCGCCGTTAACACCGTTAGCTGCGAGCCACGGCCTGCCGTCGCCATGTTGACAGTCAATAGAAATGCTCCCAATCCCGTATTTAACACCTTTAAAGGAACAGTGTGTAGCATTTAGAAGTTTCAGTTGGTTGCAATCTGCAACCTCACCGCTAGATGCCACCAAATCCTACACACTGGACCTTTAAATGTAATACTTGAATGTGTAGATTATCTCAGTGGGAAGCATCTTATATAATACAACATAAATAGAATAAAGTTTATAAAATGGCCAGGGAGGGATGAAAAAAAACAGCAACATATTAAAGGTCCCATATTTTAAAAAGTGAGATTTTCATGTCTTTTTTATTATAAAGCAGGTTTAAGTACTATTAAAACTACTGTGAAAGTATGGAAACGCTCAATCCATGGAGAAATACACATTATTCAGAAACTGTGCGTTTGAAACAAGCCGTCAGGATTTCTGTCCATTTGTGATGTCATAAATATACAATATTTAGACCATACACTGTTTTATATGTAAACAGTTTATTTCCTGTTGCAGTGTAAAGTTGCGTCCGAAATTCCACACTAACGTGCTATTTAGTAGCTAAAACAGTACGTGAGATATTTTAGTATGTCCGAAACCTCCGCATGGAACCATTAATACGTGAATTGCATACTATTAAAGTATGCAACGCTGGACACTAAACGGCGACATAAATATCCCACAATGCAATGCGGTAGTAACAACAACGTTGATAACAGGACAAATTAACTGTTAGTAAAGGATTTCACTTTGCTGGGCGTAATATGTATTTTAAATTAATTCAGACTTTGATTCTCACAAACGTCTCGCTTTGGTCACACGAGGTTGGCACGGGTTACCATGGTTACATGTCTCTCTAATCTGGCGAGGAGGCTCTCAGGAAGTGACGACGTAAATCACCGCTCAGTGCGTCCGAAAAGATCCAAACTACTGTTTATTCACACAGAAGTATGTTGAACGATAGGACACCTGTTGAGTATGTAGTGCAGAGAATGAGATTTCGGACGAAGCCTTAATGAATGACATCAGTTGACAGGAAGTAAACGTGGACCCGAGCTGTTGCCTAGCAACGCAATTCCCTTGAAATGTTCTAAAACGGAGCGTTTCAGACAGGGAGTGAATACAGGTATATTCAGGCATGAAAACATGTTCTAATAGAATCATTAAATAAAAGTATGAACCTGAAAATGAGCACGATATGGGACCTTTAAACATTCATAAAGGCTTTCCTATATTACTGTATTATTTAAGAAGGGATTTAAAAGATGCTAATGATGAATGCGCTCTAACAGAGGCCCGGTCTCCAGCCGCGGATCCATGAACCAGCAGCAGAGCCTACCGATGAATTAACACACTACTGTTGTGTTTTTATGTTCAGAGAGGAGCTGCCCAACATCTACAAGTGTCCGTATCAGGGATGTACGGCCGTCTATAAAGCTCCTGATGGTTTGAAGGTCAGAATTCACAATCTCTGACTTCATTTCACTGTTATATACTGTAAGTGATGCGTAATTGGATCAATGATGGTGTATGTAGGAATGCTTCAGTACTTAGTATTGGGTGTCCAGCCTATAGCAAGCTCATTTCACTATTTTCTACAGTAAAATAATGATGATCTCATATGGTGTTTAGAATAAGTATATTATTATTTGGATGCATGTGGATGTGACATAACTTGTTGTTATTGTTTCAGTCATTTTAATCTGCCTCCAGATGGTCCTGTTCTCCAGATTCTGTATAAAGGTTCAGTATGCTCTGTCCTTTGACTGTATAAATGACTGGTTCTGTTATCGGGTGGGCTTTTAGAAGCACATTAAGGAGCATCACGAGGAGGTGAAAGAGCGACCCTGCCCTCATCCGGGCTGCAACAAGGTTTTCATGATTGACCGCTACCTGCAGCGACACGTCAAGCTCATCCACACAGGTGAGGTGTTTTTAGAGACGGTGTTTTACTCGCTCTGTTCTTCCCACCTCGGGCCGGTATCATAAGACAAGTTCAGCTTACAATAACCTACAGGCTACCACAAAAAAGTTCATATGATAGATAATGAGTTTTTTTTGCGTTATAGAGAAGGTGTAGGACCATTCAATTTATATTTCTTCATACTCTTTTTCGGACAGAATATTTATTTATGTAGATTATTTGTTTTCTATATGTTTACTGTTCATTTTATTTGTTATTCTTGTTTTGTTTTTTACTTATTTGTTACTTGTTCGACATAAATAAATAGAAATAAAGTGAAACTAAATGGTTGTCACTGTCCATATATATACTGTATGTACATGACTTTATGAAAATAATATGCAAGATAAGCATATCTTTTGTTTTCATGAACGGTAGAATGGTGCGTCGCTTTAAATGCTGCGGCCACAAGGAATTGTGGGATGTTATTCTCTCCTTTCCTTTGGTAAAGGATGCTCCAGTGTATCCTCTGCTAAAGGAGATAATAAAGGAAGCATTGAAGATCCTCTCCTCAGCATTTAGAGGATTCAAACAGCTCTTATCACGGCTGCTACTGAGATACTGAGAGGGTCATTTCACTCCGTTAGGAACCTTCCTGAGAGAATAAGGACTTTTAGGCCGCAGCCTGGCTCTCGAGTCTTTACTTGGCTTCACTGAGCGTAACATTGCCGATCCTTAACTACATATAATAACTGGTATCACAAAGATGCTGATCAATCGTCTATGTTAACCAGTAACCAATTTAATATGTTTTTTACTTTTCTAACAATGTAGCTGCTGGTTCATCCGGCTCCATGTTGAGAAAATAGATATGCTCTGAACTCTGTATAGAGAACATTTAATGTGTATGTTGGCTTGTACTCAGTTTGTCATCTGTGTGTTTCCAGAGGAGAGGAACTACATTTGTGACCAGTGCGGCCAAACCTTCAAACAGAGGAAACACCTTTCAGTTCACCAGATGAGACATTCAGGGGCCAAGCCGTTACAGTAAGTACTGATGATGATCTGTAGCTCATGAACAATTATTTAACCCTCTGAGACCCACAATAGACCAGTTTTTGTCTCTTTTAGGGGGGTCCAGGGGGTCTTTAGGGGGTGATAGCAGGTCAACAGTAGATGTCACATAGAAGTGGTGTACATCATCTGAAAGCTGGAAACCTGGAGATTAATTTGAGATGCTGCTCAGCACTGTGTGTCAAGTTGTTCTAGTCATGAATCAGAAATAAACATTAATTAATTATTTAAAATGAATTGTAAAAGTGTATAAGGGTTAAGAACATTATGATAGAAGTATATGATGGTCATCCCCATGCTCTATTATGTCTCGTAAGTTGTTGCAGCAATTTCAGAATTTCAAAATTCAGATTTGGTGCTAAATTTAACCATTTTTATCTATCGAGAATTGATCAATAATCCCTCCAAAATACCACATTAAGACACCAAGACCTTGAGGAACACCATAGAAAAAGACATGCTGTGATATGGGATCAAAAACTTTTGACATTTGGAGATTTCTGCAAGAATTGCATTTATCGGTGATTGGATGGCGAGCACTTGTGTTGTGTAAACTGCTCAGAAAACCCCTTATTGTCAATCTAGCTAGGAAAGCCATCCATCCTCTGAATGCTCTAGGTCTCTAGTTTGATCCATCCATCCTCTGAATGCTCTAGGTCTCTAGTCTGATCCATCCATCCTCTGAATGCTCTAGGTCTCTAGTTTGATCCATCCATCCTCTGAATGCTCTAGGTCTCTAGTCTGATCCATCCGTCCTCTGAATGCTCTAGGTCTCTAGTCTGATCCATCCATCCTCTGAATGCTCTAGGTCTCTAGTTTGTGGCTGTAAAGTTTCATGAGGCTGTGATTATCCTAGAGGTCACCACAGGTCATTTTATACAGAGAGGTCAATGAAATGTCTCCTATGGGGACTAACATCATCACACATGAATACAGTTGGGCTCATTGGATCCACCAGAGTCTCAGCTTTACAGTGATACCCAATTTATGGAATTCAAGACTGTTTAGGGACCCCAGTATGCAGAAATATTCACGCCATTTAAGAATAGGAGAAAATAACACATTTATACTGCATGAAAAAAACTGCATGTGATTATCATAAAGTGGGCATGTCTGTAAAGGGGAGACTCGTGGGTACCCATAGAACCCATTTTCATTCATATATCTGGAGGTCAGAGGTCAACCAACCCTTTTGAAAATGACCATGCCAGTTTTTCCTCACCAGCCCAACTTCGGAGCGTTATTTAATCTCCTTCCTGGTTGGTACCAATGGATTCCTTTGTAGTTTCATGACATCTGTGTCTTCACTCTAGCTCTAAACGTGAACCTGCTAGAGCCTCTGAAAGACAGTAAAGTCGGTCGGGGTCGCGGGTCTCAGAGGGTTAAAATAGTTGATATAAAATGAAGCAGAATTATGATCCTGTTTATAAATGTTATTGGGTTTTGTATTTTTTTTCCCCTTCAGATGTGAGGTTTGTGGCTTCCAGTGTCGCCAGCGAGCGTCACTGAAATACCACATGACCAAACACAAGGCGGAGGCCGACCTGGAGTTTGCGTGCCTGATGTGCGGGAAGCGTTTCGAGAAGGCCCACAACCTGAACGTCCACATGTCCATGGTCCACCCGCTGATTCAGGCCAAGGTCCAGAGAGGCAGCAGCCAGGAGCAGCAGCAGCCGCCGCCGTACTCCGACCTGCACACCATCACTCTGACCGGGGAGGTGGTTCAGCAAGACCAGGACAGATGACGGCGGCGGGTCCAGGTCTGCTGCACGGGTACATAAACTATGGGAGTTCCCCAGTTCTGACCACCTGTACTGTAGTCTCCATGTTTTCACATTCAGGTCATGGACCGGGATGGAACCTGCTGTGGCAATACAGGTGTTTATCTCCGTTCAGTATCCCAGTATAGCAATTTAAAATCAGCTTTTGTGTCTTAAAAACAAACTGTTTCATTTTAGTAGATATTGACCAATCTGCTCATAATTACTATCTTATGAACAGCTCTTTACAGTTCAAGCATCACTTTTCATTCCACACTTAATCTTTCATTTCATTGTCAGGACATCTTCTGACCAAGTGTACCACAAGTTTAGGTTTTAGCAGCAGGCTTCCCTTCACTTGTAACATCATCAAACGCTGCAGTGCAACCTGACGCTCTGGACCAGAGGTCAGAGGTCAGAGGTCAGCAACCTGCAGCTCTTCAGCCCCTCTCCAGTGGCTCGCTGTCGATTTTTAAAAATGGAAATGAATAACTGTTTTTTGTTTACATTTTCATTTTTATTTATTATTGTTGTAGGTCTATGGTACGACGGAGTTTTTGGGCCACATTGAGGAAAAAAAATTAATCTGAGACTTAGAGAATGAAGTCATAATATTACGAGAATAAAGTCATAATATTATAAAGTACTAATTTAACGGGTTATTTTCTTTTTTTCTCGTAAAGTTATGACTTTATACTCGTAATATTACGACTTTTTTCTCGTAAAGTTACGACTTTAATCTCGTAATGTTACTTTTTTTCTCGTAAAGTTATGACTTTATTTTCGTAATATTACAACTTTTTTCTCGTAAAGTTACGACTTTATTCTCGTAATATTACGACATTTTTCTCGTAAAGTTACGACTTTATTCTTGTAATATTACGACTTTTTCTCGTAAAGTTATGAATTTTTTTTCGTAGTTATGACTTTATACTCGTAATATTACGTCTTTTTTTCTCTTATAGTTACGACTTTATTCTCCTAATGTTACTTTTTTTCTCGTAAAGTTATGACTTTATTTTCGTAATATTACGACTTTTTTCTCGTAAAGTTACGACTTTAATCTCGTATTGTTACTTTTTTTCTCGTAAAGTTATGACTTTATTCTCATAATATTACGACATTTTTTCTCGTAAAGTTACGACTTTATTCTTGTAATATTACGACTTTTTCTCGTAAAGTTATGACTTTATTCTCGTAATATTACGACTTTTTTTCTCGTAATATTATGACTTTATTCTGTAAATCTCAGTGGTTTTTCCCTCAATGTGACCCTAATACTCCGTAGTACATTTACACTTTGGCCCTCACTGCATTAGACTTATATTCTATATACTTAGACTATTAACTGTGTTACCTTCATCACAATGATCAAATGTTTTGCGGCGCCAGACAGATTTTTTTAATTTTTTTTGATAGTAAAGGTTGCTGACCCCTGATCTGGAGCGAAGGCATTAAGTATCTTAGGATCCAAGTTTGTGGGTCAACAGTTGAGGTGATTTGTTCCGTACAAACTGAACAGGGACTTCATGTTGGTATTAGCAGTAATTTAATACAGTTTAACAGTAAACATAAATGAGATCAAATTACAAATAGTAACGCTGGATGACATGCTGCATAGTCAATCCCACATTTGTATGTACTCGGTAGGCAATTTGACTTCAGCGTGAGAATGGTGGACTCAGCCACTAAATATAAACATAACATTGTATAAAGAGATAATTATTAGTGGCGATCATAAATAGTATCATAAACTGGTTTAGGATATAACTTGAAAAGACGACAACCACTTCTGTTACTGATCTGCTGTAAAGATGTTTTACGCTGCCTGTGGACTATATGGATCTATACAGAGAGTTTAATTTGACAGCTGAAGTACACAGTAGCAGCCACATATAAAAGACTGTGCACTTCCTATAATGCAATATTCTTGTTATCTAATTATATGTGAAGCACTTGTTGATAATTCAGTTCAGTTTTATTATGTCACTGATTTTTATTATTAAGTTATTACAATGCTAAGTACTCTTTAAGAGTTTATATCTGTATTGTAAACAGTGAAAAGGGCTTCAGATGTCCATGTGTATAATAATAAAGTCCTGTGTGCATTATGTATAAAACAACATAAATAAAATGCTTTTTTTTAACAAAGCCGAGTATTTAGAGTCAACTGGTAAAATGTGAACAGTGTTTCTGTGAGAGGTAGTGTTGGGTTGGTCTTCAGAGGAAGTCCATCTCTGGGCTGAGGCTGTGAGGGTCCAGCTGCCCAGAGAGAGCTGCTGCCACCTCCGAGTCCAGGTCCTGACACTGGGACTCCAGCTGGACCAGGAACCCACCAGACCACCAGAGAGACCAGACGGAGACAGGAAGGAGGGATGAAGATGAGACGGAGGAGTGGAAGAGAGATGAGTGAATGTTGTCAGTAGAAGATCTGACCAAGAGGCATCGTACAGATGTGTACTGTGTGTACAGCTTGGCCCAATTCCAATATGGTCCCTCCACCCCCCCCCCTCTCCGTGGTGGAGTGAACTCTGTTTTATAGTCACACTCTCAGCTCAATGAAGCTCCTTCTTTAAGGTGGAGGGGATCAATACAGCAGCCACTTTGGGACCAACTTCCCTCTCTCCGACAAGGAAATAAATATCAGAATCAGAAATACTTTATTGAACCCCCCGGGGGAGGTTATGTTTTGATCCCATTTTAGAATACATATATATACACTATGTATGGCATGCCGTTTAGGAGATTATTATACTGTATATATAATGTGAAATTTGAGAATATTGAATGAAATCCTGAGAATATTGAATGAAATCCTTAATATATTGAATGAAATCCTGAGAATATTGAATGAAATCCTCAATATATGGAATGAAATCCTGAATATATGGAATGAAATGCTGAATATATGGAATGAAATCCTGAAAATATGGAATCAAATCCTGAATATATTGAATGAAACTCTGAGAATATGGAATGAAATCCTGAATATATGGGATGAAATCCTGAATATATGGGATGAAATCCTGAATGTATGGAATGAAATGCTGAATATATGGAATGAAATCCTGAATATATGGAATGAAATCCTGAATATATTTAATGAAACTCTGAGAATATGGAATTAAATCCTGAATATATGGAATGAAATGCTGAATATATTGAATGAATCCTGAATATATTGAATGAATCCTGAATATATTGAATTAATCCTGAATATATTGAATTAATCCTGAATATATTGAATGAATCCTGAGAATATTGAATGAAATCCTGAAAATATTGAATGAAATCCTGAATATATGGAATGAAACTCTGAATATATTAAATGAAACCCTGAGAATATGGAATGAAATCCTGACTATATGGAATGAAACCTTGAATATATTGAATGAATCCTTGAATATATTGAATGAATCCTGAATATATTGAATGAAACTCTGAATATATTGAATGAAACTTTGAGAATATGGAATGAAATCCTGAAAATATGGGATGAAATCCTGAATATATGGGATGAAATCCTGAATATATGGATTGAAATCCTGAATATATTGAATGAATGCTGAGAATATTGAATGAAATCCTGAAAATGTTGAATGAAATCCTGAATATATGGAATTAAACTCTGAATATATTGAATGAAACTGAGAATATGGAATGAAATTCTGAATATATTGAATGAAACTCTGAGAATATGGATATATTCAGGATTTCATTCAATATTCTCAAATTTCACATTATATATATAATAATTTCCTAAACGGCATGCCATAAGATAGATATATATATATATATATATATATATTTATATGTATATATATATATATATATATATATAGATATATATAAAGATATATAGAGAGAGAGAAATCACAAGAAAATATAAATAAGAAATATGTATAACTGCAATTAATAATGAAGAAAAATAGGATCTATACAAATAATATGAATGTATGCATAAATAAAAATGCAAGAATAGCATAAATGAAAATGAATATTAGTTTAAATGTTCTATGTAAATAATGCAGTGTTAATGCCGGAGTAAACCAGATTATTGCACATCTGAATTATCGCACTAAATTATTGTACTGTTGAAGATATAATAAGTTATGGGCTTATAGCTGCTGATAGGGGTAAAAAATAATAAATATATGTTGTGTTTATATGTGTAAATATACAACAATTTACAATCTAATGAAGATGTCTACTGTTTTCTAGACTAAACATTTGATCCTAAATACAATCTATTTACTTTAATAATGTCTGTATGACAATAATAATAATTTGGAATTGGGCCTGTGTGTGTGTGTGTGTGTGTGTTTGTGTGTGTGTGTGTGTGTGTGTGTGTGTGTGTGTGTGTGTGTGTGTGTTGGTTACCTGTCTGAGTTGGCTGGAGGACAGAGCTGTTGGAGGCGTCTGTGAGATCGCTCTCAGAAGAAACCGCTTGATGTGTCTCAGGATCTGGGAAGGCTCCATCTGACGATACAGTTCACAGGTTTGACTTCAGAGCAATGTCACAGGGTTTGAATGACCTTGTCATTAACCTTGATATAATAAACCTTCATCTGATATGAGGCTCCGTCACCTCACCTGACTGTCAGAGGGTTCGGTGGCTGGTGTGAGTGTGTGTCCTTCCAGGAACAGCTGCAGTAGACTGATGTAGCAGAGGACAGCAGTATGGAGGAACCCCGGACAACACACAGCTCTCTGTAGCAGCTCAGCACTCTGCTGGAGCAGCAAGCTACACACACACACACACACACACACACACACACACACACATACAGTGTATATATATATATTACGAAGTGCAACTGCAATAAGAATTTGACCTAGCGAGTAACTACAGGTAGTATCTACAGTGACTCTAAAAGTGGAAATATGATGTTAAAACACTACATTTAGGCCCGGTTCAAACCTGGTACTAACATGCGTCCTCAGTGATCCGATCACAAGTGGACAGCTCTAAGTACAGGTGTGAACGCACTCAAGACACATTGAGATCTGATCACTCAGACCACATTCAGAGGTGGTCTGGGCCGCATATACGATACGATACGATACGATACGATATACTTTATTGTCCCCTAGGGGAAATTTGGTTTTGACTCAGTGCTGCTCACCATCAGCTGCCTCCACAGCAGCAACAATAAATAGAAACAAACAACAATCCACAGGTAAACAGAGAAACACAAACAAAAACACAACATATATTGCACATACTCATATTGCACAGGAACTGTCTAAAAACAGAAAAAAAAAATAAAAGATAAGAAGAACATCATGACGCTATTGCACAACCCTCAGCCTCAGGAAACATTATTTAAAATTTAAAATCTTGATGGAGGTCGGCACAAACGAGTTCTTAAAACGGTTCAGTTTGCATCGAGGGACTCTGTATCGTCTGCCAGATTGTAAAAGCTCATACTCAGAGTGGAGGACGTGAGACGGGTCCAACAATACTCTCTGCGCTCGCCTAAGAACAGACTGCTCATATATTGTGATCCACCCCATACACCCTGAGTCTCCGTAAGAAATACAGTCTTTACTGTAAACGCAAACACAAATTATCAACGTGGGCTTTCCAGCTGTTATCTAAGTGAACACCAAGATACCTGTAGGAGCTGACTTGGTTGACCCTTTCCTTATGGATGACTAATGGAGTCTGATCCCCCACTGACCTCGGGTCCAGCACCATTTCCTCAGTCTTCTTTACATTTAAAATTAGGTGAATATGGACTCATTCTTTTAGCAGTGTGTAGTGAATGTGTCCTGGGCCACATTAAGGACCTCCTTCAGATCACTGGAGACTCATTCTAACACCAGGTGTGAACAGACGTACCTAGAGCTGTCCACTTGTGTTCGGATCACTCAGGACGCATGTTAATACCGGGTGTGAACAGGACCTCAGACTAACCTGTAGAAGGCCCAAGGCATCAGTCGGGTAAACTCATCTGACGTCACCATGGCGATGGACTGGTATACACCTCGATCTAGAGTTGAGAAAGAAAACAGCCCATAGATTTAACAATGCATAAATATTCGCGAGGCAAAATCATCATCATCATGTCAGTGTTAATGCTACGATTAGATTTAATGTGCCAATAAGATAAAAGATATACACGGTACCGTTTGATTTAAAGATGAGCAACCAGTCAGCAGAGTCCACTAATACTAACAGAAGGTCGGTGCATAAATCTGTAGCTTTCTGACGGCTCCTCTCCTGCAGACATAATCACAGACAGACAACATTACACAGACTCCCTCCTGCTGTAGGAGAAGACATAGAAATAGTCTGTTTAAAGACTTCACTGCCATATGGGAGATGTTTAAAGGAGCAACATGTAGCTCTGACAGCTAGCGTTTAAATGAGGTAACAGCAGTCCTAATTCAAAACATTGGAGCCGTTGGCCGGTCCTCTCCTCCGGTGGGACTGATAGCAGTTAACGCACGTTTTCGCAGTTTGAGGGTTACCTTCTGGACACGACCGCGTTACCCTCTGGCCACCAGCAGTAGTCAGAATCACTTCAGCGTCTGTGTGTCTCAAATACTGGCTGCCTTGATAACCAGCTGCACACGGACCACAGAGATGAGCCGAGGCTTTTCAGGTCGGGTAGAATCTAACGTTAATGTTATATCTGTTGATCCAGTCCGTTAGCTTCCACGGCTACAGAAGGCTGTGTTTGCGTACCAACTTGAACTTCAGTTCCTACATCGCTTATATCCATCACTTTCATAGTGAAATTTTAGCATTTCCAGGACCATAAGGTTCTGTTCCTTCCTGGACTATGTTGTGTCTCTAAACAAGTGAGGTTCTCTACGGGCTCATGTGTAATAAAGAGGTTCTAGATAAACCAATGAGTCAGAAAGACACGTTTGCCCTCTCAGGTCTTGTATGTGAGTGTGCATGTTGCTCATTACGGAGCCAGGCCTCAGACAGACCCCGTCTCTTACTACATCTATCCTACGCCTGAACATAACCTGCTGGTGGATATTATATATATATATTGTTTGGAACAGTGCAGGGACGATTGAATAAAGTTATTATTATATTACCTGAGGATACAGGAGTGATGACAGATAGTCGTTTACACAAAGGAAAAGCAGAAAAACCAGCACCTGGACAAAGAAATGAGACAGCAGCAGGTAAATATACAAAAGGTAGAAAGCACACCGAGTGTAGGAGCACTAGTGAGGCCTTGAGTTTGTCAGAGGCTTAGAAAAATGGCTCAGTAATGTTTTGTATTTATGATCAGAGATAATGTAATAAAGAACAAACCCACTAATTATTTATGGAATACAGTTTAACCACCATTACTGGCTGCCAACATACAGTATACAGTATGCCATGAGTTCAACATCTTGGTAGCAACATACCAACTGTAACTTTGCTGTATATAAAAATTACATTTTTTAATGTAATATACAAACACACTGGTTAACTTTGACTGAGAGGTGTTAAAAGATGACGTGATGAATATGAGAGAGTTCTCTCCTCTCACCTGACGGTACTGTGTGCTCCTCTCTGGTCGCAGCATGTTCAGGGCAGCACTGAAGCCCCGGTGTTCCCCCCCGCCGCCTCGCCAGGCATGATGCAGGCTGGCCGCCAGCAGCAGAGCTGCAGCTGCAGGCGCCGGTGACGACGACAGTCCCTTCTCCAAACTGATTACCAGACAGAAATAACTAGAATTATTACAGGACTTTGATGAATACTCTATTCTGGTTGGTCAATCACAGCGTTCTACGGTCTGTTATTTCTTTATAACAGACCGTTGCTATGTATAGCAGACCGTTGCTATGTATAACAGACTGTTGCTATGTATAGCAGACCGTTGCTATGTATAGCAGACCGTTGCTATGTATAACAGACCGTTGCTACGTATAGCAGACCGTTGCTACGTATAGCAGACCGCTGTTATGTATAACAGACCGTTGCTATGTATAGCAGACCGTTGTTATGTATAACAGACCGTTGCTATGTATAACAGACCGTTGCTATGTATAATAGATCGTTGCTATGTATAGCAGACCGTTGCTATGTATAACAGACCGTTGCTATGGGCGCAGCTCTGAAGTCGGACTCTGGCGGACCGTTTTTGTGTCAAAATATTGATTTCTTCAGTAAGTAGCCGTTTAATAAGCAGGATAATGTACAGCTAGCGGGTCATTGTTGTGAAACAGCAATGACCCGCGTCGCGGTGCAGCATCGCCCTGTCGGGGTTTATTTCACAACAATGACGGCTAGCTGTACGTTATCCCTTACTTACCGCCTCGCGGTTGTACGCCTCCACTAACACGTCAAGTTTCAGTTTACATCCATGTCTGTCCGAAATGTCATCATTTAATCCTGTTACACATTTGTGTGAAATTGTCATAATTAGCATCTGAATTCTTGAGTTATGGCCAAAAACATGTTTTTGTAAGGTCACAGTGACCTTGACCTTGACCTTTGACCACCAAATTTTTATCAGTACATCCTTGAGTCTAAGTGGATGTTTGTGCTAAATTTGAAGAAATACCCTCAACGTGTTTTTGAGATATCTTGTTCACGATAATGGGACGGGAGGTGAAGCTATTCCAACATACTACGGCGCTGCACTGCAGCCGTATGGGTTTATAAAGTGTCTGGAGACAATAAATCTACAATAAGCTGTAAATTTCTACCACAACTCTCTAGTGAACGAAGCTCTCGTTGGCCACAGATTCCTCGATGATGAGCTCTTTTTCTATTTCATGTCATGTTCTAACTCTCTGATCCACAGCGGTCCCTGAACCACTCGTCTCACAGCCGGACTGCACATAGAGACCGATGTTATGTGTTCAGCTCGGAGGACTAAAGGCTGGTTGTGATTAAAATGAGCTTGTAGCTCGTTGTCTAACCTCACTACGGTTAGAAAGAGCCCTCGTTGGTGTTTTAACTCTGTTTCTCTGATGAGTTATTGATCCGGGAAGTTTGAATCTGTCAATATCTTTCACACTTTACCGAACTATCCGAGTTAGCGAAAGCTTCTGCTGAACGCTGTTCAGATGCTTTGTTGGGCCGATATCCAATGGGAAGCCTTGATGAGCATCGTCATGACAACAACTCTGACTAGTCAGAATGAGGTTTGAGATATCTGTAACTGTTCTTTAGGATAGTTAGAACTGAACTACAGATATCTCTAACTGTTTGGACTAGTCACAATGACGTTATAGATATCTGGAATAAGGTGGTGGTTTACCTGCAGGCCCAGGTCTGACAGTCTGTGAGGAGCTGCAGCTGCTCTGGTGGAGGATCTCCATCACACAGACGATGCCACAGTGACAACAGCACCGGAGATAGACGCTCCCACCAGTGCTACACACACACACACACACACACACACACACACACACACACACACACACACACACACACACACACACACACACACACACAAAACAGAAACATTTAGGAGATTAGTTCTGATTTCATGACTTTCCTACTCATATAATAAAATCATGATGTCATGTTATTGTCAAAATAATGCAGTAAGGATGGACTGACGGTAAATAACTGCAGGGCCTTTCATTTTTACCTACAAATTTATGTTACATCTGTCTCACCCTTTGATCTGACCTAGTCATTTTACTCGTATATTTGAACCTTCAAGATTTACATTTTTCAAAACAAAATTTAAAGGTCCCATATCATGCTCATTTTCAGGTTCATACTTGTATTTTGTGTTTCTACTAGAACATGTTTACATGCTGTAATGTTCAAAAAACACATTATTTATTATATTAAAAGTCATAAATGTGACAAAATATCTCAAAATTGTGACTTGAAAAATGAAAATCTCATTCTTTTGACATTTAAGATTCATAACTTTGAGGCGTATCTTTTAAGTTTGACTCCCCGAGTTTAAGTCAAGTTTAACTTAATTCTCATAATTATGACTTCCTATGATAATTCTTACTAGTATCTCATAGTTTTGGTGTGAAAGGTCATTATTCTGACTTAAAAAGTCATAAATTTGACTTAATAACAATAACTTTGGTTTATTATATCCAAAATTTTGACTTTTATTTTTACTTAAATTTTGACAAAGTATCTCAAAAGTGAGGCTTGAAAAATGAAAATCTCAAACTTCTCTGCAATTTTTACACTGTGCAAAGTCATGCAGTGGGCCGGACTGGACCCTTTGGCGGGCCAGTTCTGGCCCTCAGGCCGTATGTTTGACACCCCTGACGTCCTAATGTCTTCTCCTAACCACTTCTCCTCGACCTCGGTGGAAAACGTCATGAGGTCAAGGAAAGATGTGAAGGAGAATTTAGAAGGACTTAGGAAAAGACAACCGTGGTTTTCAGAGAATCTGACTGCACTAACACTAGGCTCCGTAATTATGATGCGACGGCGGCGGATGTTAGTGACGCGGGTGATGAAACTACAATATTCCCAAGTGGACTACAAAAGGCTGCTTCCCCCCCGTGCGTTATTAAATATCTCCTTCAGTGTCAGACTGCTTCTCCCTCGGTGTGTTAAAGAGAGAAACCACAGGTCCTTCTACTGGAACACTTTACATCAACATATAATAAAGGAATATCTGACCTAACGTGGACAACCGCTGAAAAACATCACTTCATTACCAAGGTTGGAACTGAAATAAAACAGGAATAACCTAAAGGCTACCACAAAAGTTGAGTTATTGTTTAAGTTATAGAAAAGGTGTAGAACCATTAAATGTATATTTCTTCTCCTTTTTGGATGTAATATTTATTTATGTTGATTATTTGTTTTCTATATGTTTACTGCTCATTTTATTTGTTAGTCTTGCTTTGTTTTTTACTTATTTGTTACTTGTTCGACATAAATAAACAGAAATAAAGTGAAACTAAATGGTTGTCACTTTCCACTCATATTTATCAACATGAATTACTATATGACTGTATGGAAATATTATGTAAGATAGATGGTACGTTGCTTTAAAAGTTGCTGCTGCAAGGGATTGTGGGACGTTATTCTCTCCTTTCCTTTGGTAAAGGATGCTCCAGTGTATCCTCTGCTAAAGGAGATAATAAAGGAAGCATTGAAGCTCCTTTCCTCAGCATTTAGAGGATTCAAACAGCTCTTATCACGGCTGCTACTGAGATACTGAGAGGGTCATTTCACTCCGTTAGGAACCTTCCTGAGAGAAAAAGACTTTTAGACTGCAGCCATGTTCTTTTCCTACTGTGACAAGTCAAAATGTCTCCCATGTATAAGTCCGATCCAAAAGCATCAGTATTTAGACTCAACCCAATAAGCATACCGGATGAAGCCAAGTGTGTAAGAACATGGAGAACAAACAGTACCACTGTGGAGACCAGGAGCAGAGGACAGCGCAGACTGATCTGAGACAAGGCTTTGTTGACTTCTCCTCCTGCGTGTCCACAACGTACACTGGCACATAGCACACCCTGGAGAGGACAGAAAGCAGACTCACTCAACTTGATTATCTCACAGGAAGCAATAAGAAATGTATCTTTAGATTTGATTTATCTTTAGATTTAAGTGAAGCGATTCTCACTCTCAGGAGGTGGGATGTTAGACGGTAGGAGAGCAAGCCAGCTGGAGAACACACCTTCCTCTGTTGTCGGACAGAAGGAGACGAACGCAGACAAAGAAAGATTACTAACACACAATCACTGCTGTTTTCTAGGGCTGGGACGATTCACCTATCTCCTGATTCAATACTATCACGATACTTGGGTGATATTACGATTTATTGCGATTTTTGTTAACTTTTTTAAAACTAGACCATGTGAAAAGTTGAATCATACACTTCTAGGGACTTTTACTTTGGAAAATATCTAAATTAATACATTAAAAATGTTTGAGATGTCCTGAAGTCAAATATATCAGGATCATTGTCAGGCATTATTTATTACATTTTTTTTCCATCAACCCAAAAATCAAAGAATAAAGACATTTCCCTCACAGATTAGTGGTATTTTCTTTTTAATTTATAAGGGACATGTCATGTTTTATACTTCTGGTGAATATAATCCAATCAATCTTATTTCCATAGATGTATTTTGTATATACAGTTCCCTTTGTTAACACCTTATTTTGAAAAGCGGACGTAGTCCCACGTGTCTACTTCCTCTAACTTCTCCAAGTCCGTCTCTAGCTCTCCCGTCAGCTCCGTTCTCTTTATCCATCCATGGTCAGCTCCATCGGGGCCGTTTCAATGCATTTAACAGAAATGTCAGTATATGGTGCTCTACAGTTGTAGCGTCGGCCCATTTGACCACGGAGATGAGAGCGGCGGCCGGCTCGACCGCACGTTACCGCGATACGATAACGTTTCCTGCTAACTTTTTCTCACTTTTTTTTCGGATATTTTGCAGATATTCTTCAGCCTTTTTTTGGAAATATTTCAGACGTTTTTCAGAATTTTAATCAGACATATATCATCCATTTTTTTGACATACTTCGGACTTTTGTTTGAACATATTTCGGCTTTTTGGAAATTTTTTGGGCCATATTTCGGACATACTTTGGCATTTTTTAGGCCTTTTTTCAGATATATTTCAGACATTTTTTGGACTTTTTTTCTGTCTTTTTTTCTGACTTTTTTCAGCCTTTGTTCGGACTTATTTTCGGACATATTTTGGCCTTTTTTTTTTAGCATGCAGCTTTAGCCGTGATGTCTAGCTCTGCTTTTCCTGCAATGTGTGAAACCCAAAGTGTTTCCATCCTTTACTGGATGTGTAGTGTTTACCACTTTGGATTTAACATGTGAGGGTGCAGCTCGTATCCACAACGACCCTCCAACGTTTTATACTTTCTCATTTCGGCTCGCTGAGGTTTGTTTTGGTTGACGGATACGGAACGGATATGACGTCGTGTTACTCAGACTACAACAATAAAAGTGGAAACTTCCGTCTACCTCCACATAGACTCAAATGAAGCAAATATATCGATTCATGCATTAAAAAATCTATTTAAAAATCCTAAAAACAAAGGTGAATCGATTTCTTTCCCTCCCTACTATGTTCCAAACAGCTGATGAGATTTGGGAAATAAATGTTTTAAAATCTGATGAGACAAAAAAACTTGTCAGCTCACCTGATGCTGGTTGATATGTTCTATCAGTGTGTTACAGTCCAGAATCCTCCTCCCTCCTTCAGACTGCACTTTAATGAGTAACACTGCTGGGAGAGCCAGCAGTACTCTGTGACACACACATAAAATGTTCAGTGGCTACACATTCAGTGACAGAGCTGATCTACATTGTATATATCTGTGTGTGTGTTTACCTGTTCCATGTGTTCAGAGTGTGTTGCAGGCTGAGCTCAGAGCTGATGCTCGGTGAAGCTGAGGTCGCTGTGGAGGAGCATCTCTGAGACACCAGTTCAAACAGGAAGTCACACACATCAGCTCTGCTTCCACGGCTGCCAGAGAGGTCGGTCACTTCAATCTCATAGACAAGCTCCTACACGCACACGCACACACACACAGATTCTGATTGAATATCCTCCTTTTCACTATGAATGTATTTAGGACCACAACATCACGCTTATAAACTGTATTTCACTTGTGTCGGCTGAACAGCGTATACAGCGTACATTGTACATTATACAGTATACTATATACAGCGTACATTATACATTATACAGTGTACAGTATACAGCGTACACACCTGTAACCGGGACAGCAGGTCTGGCAGACAGGTTCCTGTTTCTGACACTCTGTGATCTACATGTAGCTTCTCCAGGCTCTGATCGCTGTTGAGAAAAAATACATAACAGAGTTACATTTTTACTAAAGGTGGAAATAAACATTCACATTTCTTTATTACAGTTTTTTAAGATTTGGTTAAAGCTTCAGTAGGCAGTATATATTTGGCATCATTGGGCAAAAAATTCCATTATAACCTTTCAGCATATTGTAATTCAAGTGTTCTGAGAGAAAAATAGACTTCTGCTCCTCCTCATGTCTCTATTTTCAGGCTTTAGATGATCTAGCCTAGTGACGGGAGACTTTGACCAATCACAGGAGCTTTAACTCTTGTGCATCCCTTTAAAAAAATTGCTCTGGTGTCGTTAGAGGACAAAAAATGTCTGCATCAAAAAACTTGTTTATACTGAGCTTGTAAACTGGCTACATGTGAAACAATCCAGTCGTACAAGTCGTCTCTCATCTCCAACTTCAGTTGCTAATCAGACTCCTATTTGGCCACACAATAGAAAGAAATCTATTACATTTTGATGTCTTTTGTACGTTTGTTTATGTGCATTACCAACCCTTATTACATCTAACACACAATTTTGTGAACATATACTTCACTCCTACCTTAACTGCTGGTCCATGATGGCATTGATTAGATGAGAGCAGAGGTTCTTCATGTCTCCTCCACAGCCTCCCTGCTCCTCCAGACGAGACAAGTAGAGCTCAGAGCAGGCCCACTGCTGGTACTCCTGACTACACACACACACACACACACACACACACACACACACACACACACACACACACACAAAGTTACATGTATTGACTTTTTACTGCTGTATGACTAATGGCACCTGTGAGAGAGTGTGTGTGTGTGTGTGTGTGTGTGTGTGTGTGTGTGTGTGTGTGTGTGTGTGTGTGTGTGTGTGTGTGTGTGTGTGTGTGTGTGTGTTTCCTGCCGTACCGTTGTGGATCTGACAGGGCGTCTTCACTTCTCCGTACTCTGAGCTCATTGGCCAGCCACTCTGAGAACGATAACTTGACAAACATGAAGGTTTAGGATTTTTATTATTGTCAATAAGATCAATCTTTGTATGTTAAACAAAAAAAAAGTCGTAATATTACAAGAATAAAGTCATAACTTTACGAGAAAAAAAAGTCGTAATATCACGAGAATAAAGTCATAACTTTACAAGAAAAAAAGTCGTAATTTTACGAGAATAAAGTCAAATCTTTACGAGAAAAAAAAATCGTAATATTTTAGGGATAATGTACAGCGAGCCGGTCATTGTTGTGAAAGAATCCCCGACAGGGCGATGCTGCACCCCTCCGCTGCGCGTCGGGGTGCAGCATCGCCCTGAAGGGGGGATGAGAGATTATTATTCTCGTAATATTACGAGAATAAAGTCATAACTTTACGAGAAAAAAAGTCGTAATATTACGAGAATAAAGTCATAACTTTACGAGAAAAAAAGTTGTATTATTAAATAATATTATTCTCATAATACTACGACTTTTTCCCCTTAAACTTATGACTTTATTGTCATAATATTACAACTTTTCTTTCTCATAAACTTCTGACTTTATTCTCATAATATTACGGCTTTTTTTTCTCGTAATATTATGACTTTGTTCTAGAAATCTCAGATTTATTTTTTTCCTCAATCTGGCCCTAATACTCCGTCGTACCATAGACCTACAACAATGATAAATAAAAATGAAAATGTAAACAAAAAAACAGTTATTCATTTCCATTTTTAAAAATCCACAGGGAGCCACTGGAGAGGAGCTAAATAGACGCAGGTTGCAGACCGCTGACTTACACCATTCAACATTTCCTAATAAGCCAATGCTTCATAATGAATCTGCTGTACCTGATACCGCGGTGTGTGTTGTAGCTGACAGAACGCTGGGTGCCTCCACAGATGCCAAGCAGTCTTCCTCCAGGTGCTGTTGGTGTCTGTGGCCCTGCTCCACAGGTCGGGCAGGTTCTCCTCCTGGTATTCACTGACTGGACCACCAGCAGTGACGGGAGTTCTTCTGGCTTCTGGCAACAGTCTCGGGATGAGGTACAGAAGCTAAACAAACACACAGTCACATGTAGAGTTTAAGTAGTACAATGATATTATAATAAAATCAGGAACATAGGCATGATCATCATAAGCAAAACATTCAGACATTTGTGCTTCAAGTGGCACTAGACAGAATATTTTTTGGCATCATTGGGCAAAAATCCCATAATAACCTTTCAGCATATTGTAATTCAAGTGTTCTGAGAGAAAACTAGACTTCTGCTCCTCCTCATGGCTCTGTTTTCAGGCTTTAGAAAATCTAGCCTGTGACGGGAGACTTTGACCAAACACAGGTCATTTCAGAGAGAGAGAGCGTTCCTATTGGCTGTGCTCCGGCTGGTGGGCGGAGCTTGGTATTTCCTCAGCAGAGGAACATTTGAGGAGAGAAATAGTCATTACAGTAACAGAATATTGATTCATATTTGATCAGCGCTGCCTAGTTTGACCGTAGGATATTGTTAGGATTTTATAAAAATAACCTTTTTTAATCATATTTGCTCCATTTCTACCCACTGCAGCTTTAAATGACATGATGTCAAGTGAGAGAAAGAGACACCTTCTTATAGAGGCTGTTGAGGATGTAGTCCTGCTGTTGTTGCTGAGGCAGCGAGTCCCCTCTGCAGATCCCGTAACACACAGCTGCCACACTCAACCTGGACAGCAACGAGAAGACTGTGAGTCAAGGTGACAGCCAGGTAAAGTTTGTCACCATCCAGCTGCACAAGTAACCTCACCTGACACAGAAGAGCATGTTGGTGTGCGTGCTGCAGACCAGCGCCGAGCTAAGAGCTTCTCCAACGGGTACTGGCTCCGGCAGAATGGGCGGGACCAGCTGAACCAGAGGACTGTGGGACGCGGAGGAGTGGAGATGCACCACAAACGCCGCCAGACCGAGTAAGTGGGCGGCACTCAGCGACAGGCCCTTTTAGAGAGAAGAGGTTTGTGAAGCTGATGAGTGAATGATGTTAAACAGAGAGAGTTAACAGACAGAAGTGCATCAGAACATGGATTTACTGTATGTACCTGGTTCTGAAAGAGGTCCCAGAGTCTGTGTAAAAGGCTGGAGAGGAGCTGTGTGTTACCGAGCAGCACGCTGACAAACCTGGAGGCCCACAGGCTCTGTCTGGAAGAGACGAAGAAGTATCTGGTTAGCCGCACACCAAAACGAAAGAGGTGAATCTGTGCAGACCCGTGCACTGAAAACTGGATTTAAAGGGTTTGCTGTGGACGGGGTCAGCAGCTAAACGTACTTTAGACACCTACAAAAAAAATCAACATCAGTGTACGCTATATTTAGAACATTTTCACCGCTTTACTTTGCCGTCAGACAGCCCTTTCTGATGGGGAACTGAAGCCGTTATCTATTAGGGGTGGGAAAAAAGAAATCGATTCACGTATTGCGATTTTTTTTTTTTACGATTTTGAAATAGATGTTTTAATGCCAGAATCGATATATTTGCTTCATTTGAGTCTATGTTGAGGTAGAAGGAAGTTACCGCTTTTATTGTTGTAGTCTGAGTAACGTGACGTCATATCCGTTCCGTATCCGTCAACCAAAACAAACCTCAGCGAGCCGAAACAAGAAAGTCAAGTTTCGTCGTGGATACGACCTGCACCCTCACATGTTAAATCCAAAGTGGTAAACACTACACATCCAGTAAAGGATGGAAACACTTTGGGTTTCACACATTATCAGGAAAAGCAGAGCTAGACATCACGGCTAAAGCTGCATGCTAACTCTGTCACGGACAGGAAACGTTATCGTATCGCGGTAACGTGCGGTCGAGCCGGCCGTCGCTCTCGTCTCCGTGGTCAAATGGGCCGACGCTACAACTGTAGAGCACCCATATACTGACATTTATGTTAAATGCATTGAAACGGCCCCGATGGAGCTGACCATGGATGTATAAAGAGAACGGAGCTGACGGGAGAGCTAGAGACGGACTTGGAGAAGTTAGAGGAAGTAGACACGTGGGACTACGTCCGCTTTTCAAAATAAGGTGTTAACAAAGGGAACTGTATATACCAAATACATCTATGGAAATAAGATTGATTGGATTATATTCACCAGAAGTATAAAAATTACATGTCCCTTATTAATTAAAAAGAAAATACCCCTAATCTGTGAGGGAAATGTCTTTATTCTTTGATTTTTTGGTTGCTGGAAATTTTTTTTATAAATAACTCCTGACAATGATCCTGATATATTTGACTTCAGGAAATCTCTGACTACATACATGCATTTTTAATGTATCAATTTAGATATTTTCCAAAGTAAAAGTCCCTAGAAGTGTATGATTCAACTTTTTTCCTCCATGGTCTAGTGTTAAAAAAGTTAACAAAAATCACAATAAATCGCAATATCGAATCACAATACTTGTAGAATCACCGGCCACTAAATACTACTCAGTACATCTCAGAGATTTTGTTTTCCAATTTTTCAAACCCTGGCAATAATCGAATTTCCTTGTTTATTGTAAGACTTAGTAAAAAAAGTCGTAGTACTCACTTATTAGGAGGTTTTGCTCTGGAAGCGTCGAGCACGCACTGGCAGAAGTTTCTCAGGATCATGTTGACGACCTGAGAATATGAGGGAGAGAATACATATAAATACTGACATACATACAGAACACTGATGCAGAAAAATTGTCAATGAATTTCATAAGCGTTTACTTTGACGTAAAGCTCAAGAGACGGAGGAGTGTTAATGTGAAGTCTGATGACTGTCTGTCCAATCAGCTCGTCGGGGCAGCCAGGAAAGATGACACTCAGAGTGTGTGAGATCCTGGACAGCTGTGCCGACATCTCTGAGGATACATGACCAGAATGACAGGTTTAGAAATGAGGGATTCAAAGAGACGGTGTAGTGTAGCGTGAACAGTTACGGAGCAACATTATTATTCATTTCATTTGCTTTTTTGATATCTGGCCTACCTCCGTCATTTCCCTCAACAACCAGCTCTGTGAACTCCTGCAGCTGGATCTTCAGGACCTCCAGAGGATCATCATTAGTGTCCAAACACACTGCGTTCCCTTAAAAAACACAAAACAGTGTAAACGCAGTCATGTGTTTCTCAATTATGTGACTGTCATGCAACACTACATCTATACGGAAGTACGACGGAGTATTAGGGCCACATTGAGGAAAAAAAATAAATCTGAGATTTCGAGAATAAAGTCATAATATTATAAAGTAGTAATTTTACATGTTATTTTAGAGAGGAAATAGTGTGAAAATGAGGACCGTGGAGCATCTTGTGAAGTTATACTTTAGTTTAGGTTTCACAAATAACCAAATACTTCATCTTTTGGCACATCAGCACCACATTATCATCAGTATCAGGACCTGGAAAAGATTGTGAAAGAAACTGAGTTTATTCTGAAGAAAGAACCACACGGACCTGATGGGGAAACTGACTCTTTAGTGGAGGAGGAAATTACTTTTTTCTCGTAAAGTTATGACTTTATTCTCGTAATATTACTACTTTTTTCTTGTAAAGTTATGACTTTATTCTCGTAATATTACAATTTTATTCTCGTAAAGTTATGACTTTATTCTCGTAATATTACGACTTTTTTTCCCGTAAAGTTATGACTTTATTCTCGTAATATTACGACTTTATTCTAGTAAAGTTATGACTTTATTCTCGTAATACTACGACTTTTGCTCGTAAAGTTATGACTATATTCTCAAAATCTCAGATTTTTTTTTCCCGCCATTGTGGCCCTAACGGAAGCCCTGAGAGGCATGTGAGAAAAACTAATTCTGGTGATCCATTTTCTAAGTCTTTAGTCTAAATTGATTTCTCTATTTCTATTTAAATTGTTTATGTTGTTTCATTTTTTTTTCTTTACTGTGTTGTATCTTTCTTTTGTGTTTTTACTGATGCTTCTTGTTTCTCCACTATCTCCTTTGCTGCTGTACACTGTAAATTCCCCACTGTGTGAGTAATAAAGAAATATCTTATCTTAACATGGCATAGTGGTGTACTTCAGCCTCTTGTGGAGGAAATGAGTATTACAACAACGAACACTTGAAAATATTCACCTGCCAAACTTCTGAAAAAAAAAATTTAAGAAACTTCTTCAAGGCGTCTGCACACGATCAGCAGTAAAAATCGCTCTGCGCTGGCTGTGCCATTGTTTTCCTGTGGGGGGGAGCAGTGTCGACCGACTAGGCGGAAGCTACCTCGAAATCGGCACTCAAAGTTAAAATTATTTTAAACTCGGTTTCTGTTGACCTTTCAAAGCGCACCCAATGAGAACAGCTGCAACTGTTGTTGTTGCTTAGAAACAGTGAATGGCGTTCATTGCTCTCTTTTTGGAAAGATATTTTAAATGCTGAAAGTCTCTGCGCCGTACCTCGCAGTGAGTGAAGAGAAAATCTCTCATCATGTGAAGGCGGCTTAAGTCATAAACACAGGAGAGAAAACTATTTAGATCTCACTTGCCTCTCAGGGCTTCCGTACATCTACTGTATCTTTGTCATGATAAGAAAAGAAAAACCACTGGATGATTAAAACGTGACAGATTTCCACTCTCACTGCAGCCACACATGCTTTAAGTGAGCTGTGCCACTCTGGGGTATTTCAGATGAAACATTCACTAATTTTCAAATATTGTCATTTCTGTATTACATAACCTTCTAAACTACTATGAGGCCAATATAAAACTAAATGAATAAAATTAAATGTACCGTTTAGTATGTGGTTGTTATTCTAGTTACATCATTAGACGAAATCACATTTATATACTTGGAAAAAGAAACCACATACAAAAAATAAATGAGGGTTATCTTTGTGGGTATACAATAAATGAGAGAATGACCCACCATCCTGCTGCCTCTGTTTCTGGCAGGACTCCACATACGATGAATACTGAGCAGCAGGGATCTTATCTGCCCTGAATACAGACAAACATGTGTCATAACAGTGGAAATACAATAAATAATCACAGATAATCATTATTGGTAAAGTATAACATTAATAATCAGATGATTGTTCTTATCAGGCCCACAAACAAACACCTATAAGCAATGATGCTAAATTTAAATTTCCCATTTTCCCAGATTACATGTCTTAAAATAATACATTTTGTGAGACAATAAATACATAAAAGCATAAATTACATAAACTCAAGTCCAAAAAGTTAGTGTAGAGCAGGGGTCAGCAAAAAAAAAATCTGTCTGGAGCCGCAAAACATTTGTTCATTGTGATGAAGGTAACACAGTTTATAGTCTAAGTATATAGTATATAAGTCTAATGCAGTGAGGGCCAAAGTGCAGATGTACTACGGAGTATTAGGGTCACATTGAGGGAAAACACATCTGAGATTTACAGAATAAAGTCATAATATTACGAGAAAAAAGTTGTAATATTACGAGAAAAAGTCGTAATATTACGAGACTAAAGTCATAACATTACAAGAATAAAGTCATAACTTAACGAGAAAAAAGTCATAACATTACAAGAATAAAGTCATAACTTAACGAGAAAATAAGTCGGAATATTACGAGAATAAAGTCATAACTTAACGAGAACAAAAGTCATAATATTACGAGAATAGAGTCATAATTTTACGAGAAAAAAAGAAAATAACACGTAAAATTACTACTTTTTAATATTATGACTTTATTCTCATAATATTACGACTTTCTTTACTCGTAAACTTCTGACTTTATTCTCCTAATATTATGACTTTATTCTCGAAATCTCAGATTTATTTCTTTTTCCTCAATTTTGCCCTAATATTCCGTCGTACCATAGACCTACAACAATGATAAATATTGTATTGTAATACTCAAAATGTAAACAGAAAACAGTTATTCATTTCCATGTTTAAAAATCCACAGGGATTCACTGGAGAGGAGCTAAAGATCTGCAGGTTGCTGACCTCTGGTGTAGAGAAACAAGAAGAGCTATAATACACATTTTACAAGCTTCTGGTAATAACTCACTTTTTCAGAGCTTCTATGAAACTCATCCGAGTGTCGGCTTTGACAGGAAGCTGGAATTGAAAGACAGATAAACTTGAATTCAGCATGTCGTGAAGATTTGTGACAAAATAACAAAAAGAACTTTACATCTGAGAAAGCGTAGCTCAAACAAAGAGGTGAAGGTGCTCACCATCCGCGGCGTCAGCAGAGCAGGGAGGAATCGTGTGAGGAAATACGGCCTCCGGAAAATACTGTGAGAGGACAGAGGAGTCAATAAACCGTCCACATGAAACCCAGTTTTTTTTTTAAGGACCTTCATATCCTGTATACCTGGCCTCCATGACTGCGGCAGAGATTCTTCCTGTGCTCTCAAACAGAGACACTGCCTTCTCCACATCCTGGACAGCCTGGCACTGCGGCTGCAGACACACAAACATTATATACTGTTAACATATATTAAAAACATAACTTAAAATACATTAAAAAAAAAACCTTTGCTTTCTATAAATGAATCACATTTTGCCTATTGTGCTGTATCTAGGGTTAGGTGTGAATCAGCAATACTTTTTGGTACCAACCCGAAATGCATCTAGTTTTCAAAAACTGTTAACTGGGTAACTTCGGTATTTTTCAACCTGGACCCTATTTTCCCCCAAAAAAATCGATTCACGTTTGTATCACGATTTTTTTTTTTTTTTTTTTTACAATTTTGATATCATTTTTTAATGCCAGAATCGATATATTTGCTTCATTTGAGTCTATGTGGAGGTAGAAGGAAGTTACCGCTTTTATTGTTGTAGTCTGAGTAACGTGACGTCATATCCGTTCCGTATCTGTCAACCAAAACAAACCTCAGTGAGCCGAAACGAGAAAGTATAAAACGTTGGAGGGTCGTCGTGGATACGACCTGCACCCTCACATGTTAAATCCAAAGTGCAAAACACTACAAATCCAGTAAAGGATGGAAACACTTTGGGTTTCACACATTGCAGGAAAAGCAGAGCTAGACATCATGGCTCAAGCTGCATGCTAACTCTGTCACAGACAGGAAACGTAATCGTATCGCGGTAACGTGGATATATACTGACATTTATGTTAAATGCATTGAAACGGCCCCGATGGAGCTGACCATGGATGGATAAAGAGAACGGAGCTGACGGGAGAGCTAGAGACGGACTTGGAGAAGTTAGAGGAAGTAGACACGTGGGACTACGTCCGCTTTTCAAAATAAGGTGTTAACAAAGGGAACTGTATATACAAAATACATATATGGAAATAAGATTGATTGGATTATATTCACCAGAAGTATAAAACGTTACATGTCCCTTATAAATTAAAAAGAAAATACCACTAATCTGTGAGGGAAATGTCTTTATTCTTAGATTTTTTTGGGGTGCTGGAAAAAATGTAATAAATACTTCCTGACAAAGATCCTGATATATTTGAATTCAGGACATCTCTGACTACATACATGCTGAAAATAAAACATTCTTACTGTATTAATTTAGGGATTTTCCAAAGTAAAAGTCCCTAGAAGTGTATGATTCAACTTTTCCCTTCATGGTCTAGTGTTAAAAAAAAGTTTTAAAAAAATCGCAAAACTTAAAAATCACAATACATGAATCGTGAACCGTCTCAGCTCTACTTGCTAATGGGGACAACAATTTCTGAAATTGGTCCAGTGTTGAGGGAGAGCGCTGCAGACGGGCTGCAATATGGTGTTATTGGTGCAAGCTGGCAGCGTCATTTACATCCACTTAAAGTGCTTGTTTTTGCCATGACAGGCTCTGATTGTTACTAGAAGTGTCTGACATGATATAAAGAGTCTCCTCCTGAAATCTGGCGAGGAACCAAAATAAATAAATAACCATAATTGTTGTCACAATGTTGACACTTTTAATGTCAGTGGCAAAAACAAACACTTCTATTGATCATTACATCACATTGACGCTGCTCACTTGCCCTCGCAGCTCGTTTGCAGATGTCTTACAGCGTTAATCCCTCAATAGTGGACCAATTAAAAAAATTGTTGTCCCCATTAGTCACTTGGACACAAAAACATGGGAAAATAGGTGTATCCAAGTTGACAAATACCCAAATTAAAGAGCCTTATTCAATAATAAATGTTGTTTTTTAATTATTATTATTATTATTATTATTATTATAATATTTTATTATTATTTACTATTATTATTATTTTTCATTATTTTTATTATTTATTATTTTATATATATTTATTTATTTTTTATTTATATTATGCTTGTTTTCTGTATGTGGGGTTGGTTTGCTTCTGAGTCTGTCTGTAGATGTTACTTTTTTTGTTTGTGATGAAAATAAAAAAATAAAAAAAGAAGCGCCTTATCCAAATAAGGACATTCTGTACTGACATCTCTCCTCATTGGCCAGAACAATTCATCAACAGGTATCATTACACAAACAAACCGCCGGGTGTCACTGTTACCTGCAATGATGCTCCACCTGCACCAGAAACATCTTCATATAAACCCATGTCCTCCACGGACTCCTGCAGGTGTACACACACACACACACACACACACACACACACACACACACACACATACACACACATTAAGAAATTCCCTCCAGGGTTACCAACCACAACAATATAATCACTATATTGAGTTATTGTTGTTAGTTTCAATATAAAACTGTCTAAGTAACGCAGTAATGACGATAAATTCCTCCGTCTTTACCCCAGCTCTTACCTTGAGGTCAGCCAGCCTGGTCTTGGCCAGAGAGACGTACTCCATCAGGAGGCTGCGGTGTTTCACGGGTACATATGGAGGTTGCAGGATGTGGACCTACCAAGGCAGAAATCACAGCGAGGTGTTGAAACTCACAGCCAGCTCATTTCTATATGTTTCTAGTGTTTTCTTGTGGCTTACACTGTAAACTGCATCCTTCAGCCACTGTTTTGGTTTTCTAGTCTAGCACAGAAAGCAGACCAGTGGTGGAAGAAGTACTGTGATCTTTTACTTAAGTGAAAGTACAATATAATTATCGAAAATTACTCCATTGCAAGTCCTGCATTCAAAATATGAGTTGAATAAAAGTACAGAAGTGTTATGCCTGCTACAGATTGGGCACGTCAGAAGCATGTGGCGGCTGCATGATTCACACGTCGAGTGTTCACACCAGCTGCGTTTCTGCTGCTGCTGTCAGCCATTTCTTTCTACATAGAGTTTACCTTTCATAAGGAGTAAATGTACTTTGTTACTTTCCAGCACACCTGCAGACTGTATAGTTGGTATGAAGTCATGTTCCTGTTTACAGGTTTTTTCAAGTAGTTATTGTAAGTTATACTACATATATTTATCATACAGTATACAGTATAAACTTGTATGTTTTTCTTTTCATCTATAATTTAATATATCTTCTTCTGAATCTTGTTACAGCCCATGTAACCAGTTTGCCCATGAGGATCATTACAGGTTCATCTAATATAAAAACACCACCATATATCTTATGTGTAGTGAAATGGTTCAGAGACGTCACCTTGAGGTACTGCGGGGGTTCAAAGGGCACCAGGTCAGACAGGAACTTCAGCAGAAACACCAGAGATTTCTTACTGGTCGCATGGTAGCCACTGCCTCCACCGAAAGACATCTGACGAGGCAGCAAAGAATAATGTCATGAGTATAAATAATAAACTTCAATATATATATTATATATAAATATATATAATATATATATTATATATAAATATATATATATATATATATATATATATATATATATATATATATATATATATATATATTATATATTATAAATTTGTGATATTATCCTGAATTTCAGGGAAGGCTTCTTGTGTCCTGTGTTCTACACACTATTTCAGAGGCGTTTTCATCCTCCTATGTCAGGGGTCAGCAATCTTTACTATAAAAAAAACCCCCAAAAAATCTGTCTAGAGCCACAAAACATTTGATCATCGTGATGAAGGTAACACAGTATATAGTCTAAGTATATAGTATATAAGTCTAATGCAGTGAGGGCCAAAGAGCAAATGTACTACGGAGTATTAGGGTCACATTGAGGGAAAAAACATCTGAGATTTCTAGAATAAAGTCGTAATATAACGAGAATAAAGTCATAATATTACGAGAATAAAGTCATAACTTTACGAGAAAAAGGAAAATAACACGTAAAATTACTACTTTATAATATTATGACTTTATTCTCGTAATATTATGACTTTATTCTCTAAATCTCAGATTTATTTTTTTTCCTCAATGTGGCCCTAATACTCCGTCGTACCGTCGTACCATAGACCTACAACAATGATAAATAAAAATGAAAATGTAAACAAAAAACAGTTATTCATTTCCATTTTTATAAATCCACAGGGAGCCACTGGAGAGGGGCTAAAGAGCTGCAGGTTGCTGACACCTGATCTATGTGATGAACGCACACCAAAATAGCTGCTGGCCATGACACTGAGAACATTAATATCAGCAGCACTAATCCAAACATGTCAATAACCACAACTGGTGTTAAAAAAAAACAACAACGTGAAACCTTGAACCAGTTGCTATAGGAAGTGAAGATGGCGGGTCCCTCCAGCGCACCCTGTCGGGCCAACAGGAAGGCAGTTATCATGTTCTCTAGGTCGTAGCCTTCAAACGCAGAGCTCAGCAGTCTGGACAGCAGCTCTGGTGGAGAGCAGAGACACACGACAGATATCACAAGCCTTTTAACACTGGAGTCGATAAGTTCTTCTTACATCTGATTTCTATCAATTTGTGTTTCCCTTTGTGTGTCTGATACATTAGTTTACTGGTGTGGGAAATTAAGCTTTTAGCTTTTAAAAACTGGTGATTGCTAAATACGTCACTCATCTATGAGAAACTGCTGACGTAAGTTAATTCTAACCGGACAATTATTTTACATTATTATGCTGGTTTTGAGTGAAAACTTAGAAACTAGAATTACCACTTTTCGGTTTTCTGTCCACCATTTCACCACTTCATTATTTTATCCTGTTAGACATTTGTATGAAATTGTCATAACTAGCATATGAATTCTTGAATTATGGCCAAAAAACATGTTTTGTGAGGTCAGAGTGACCTTTGACCTTTGACCACCAAAATCTAATCAGTTCATCCTTGAGTCCAAGTCCAAGCTTTAGCATGGATGGGGCATCTCGCATTTCGATATTTTTTCCTCCATCAACATGATGCGATGTATTCAGTTTGAATCCAGTATAAAAGCGAGCTGCTCCCCGGTGTTTACCTCTCAGACTGGGCTGGGCACTCGGGCTGTAAACCAGCAGAGTGGAGAGGAAGCACAGGACGTGTTTCCAGTTGACCTCGTGGGTTTCCAGAACCTGCTGCAGGTGACGCAGCAGCTGCTCCACACTGAAGATCACAGCCAGCTTTTACAGAAACACAGCAACGATAAAAGGTGAGTTACAGTTAGTTTCATTACAACAGACCCTGCCAACCACGGAGCTGAAGACACACTGAAGAACTTCAAGGAAGCTTTTAAACTAACGTGTAATCTGAAGAAACCAGGAGCAGAAAACACAGAGGGTGGGGGGGTCGCTGACAGACTGACAGCTAAGAACATCATAATACATAAATCAATACTCTCCATGCTATGTTCCTCTCTGGGCTGAAGGCTGTACACCGGAAGCCTGACGTGATTTGACCATAGAAATAGAAGAAGAGTAGAATGGACATTAAACTGTTTGCCGTGGCCATTTGACTAGACCAGGGGTCAGAAACCTTTACTATCTAAAGAGCCATTTTAGGCAAAACAATAACAAAAAAAAATCTGTCTGGAGCCACAAAACATTTGATCATTGTGATGAAGGTAACACAGTTTATAGTCTAAGTATATAGTATATAAGTCTAATGCAGTGAGCGCCAAAGTGCAAATGTACTACGGAGTATTAGGGTCACATTGAGGGAAAAACATCTGAGATTTCCAGAATAAAGTCATAATATTACGAGAATAAAAGTCGTTATATTACAAGAACAAAGTCATAACTTTACAAGAAAAAAAGTTGTAATATTGCGAGAATAAAGTCATAATATTACGAGAAAAAAAGTTGTAATATTACGAGAATAAAGTCATAACTTTACGAGAAAAAAAGTTGTAATACTGCGAGAATAAAGTCATAATATTACGAGAAAAAAAGTTGTAATATTGCGAGAATAAAGTCATAACTTTACGAGAAAAAAAGTCGTTATATTACGAGAATAAAGTCATAATATTATAAAGTATTAATTTGGTCTGGCCCCCCCCTGGGACCACTTTGCCTTGGGAGACCCTAATAGGAACTAATGCCCCCGACAACACAGCTCCCAGGGTCAGTGGTTCACACAAACCCCTCCACCACGATAAGGTGGCGATTCATTGGTCACAGTTCTTTGCACTGGCAATGGTACACATAAAAATGGCCGCCGCTCTGACCATCCTGCTATGTTGATGGGAATGTCCGTTCTACTCTCATTCTACTTCTATGGATTTGACTGCTGTTGCATCTGTCTACAGTTTAAAATACAGGAGTGACTGTGTAAGCAGCAGAGGAGAGAGGCTTGTTGCTGCTGAAAAGGTGTGCAGATTCACTTAAAGCTGCAGTATGCGATATTGGCGCAAATATTTTATAGAAAACGGCCACTGGCGTGACAGTAGTACATGAAACAGGTAACCTGAGTTAAATCCTGTTCCTCTGTGTCCTACTGTGTCCTCCGGTGCTCCTAACGGCATCTGAAGGATTTCACTTACCGGAGGAAAACAAGGTCCGCTGCCAGCTGCCGTCTATGAGAGCCGGCTGTCAATCACTCGCGAACTCCGACCAAACGGTCAAACTAGGCAGCGCTGATCAAATATGAATCAATATTCTGTTACTGTAATGACTATTTCACCCCTCAAATGTTCTCAGAATCATCTTGTAGTTACTGTTTAGCTGTAAAATGAGAAAGTTTGTGAGGCAGCCGCCATTGTAAAATCTGTTGAAGGAAGCCAAGTTCTGGTCACATGACCGGAGCACAGCTCTCTCTCTCTGAAATGACCTGTGATTGGTCAAAATCTGCCGTCACAGGCTAGAGCCATGAGGAGGAGCAGAAGTCTAGTTTTCTCTCAGAACACTTGAATTACAATATGCTGAAAGGTTATTATGGAATTTTTGCCAAATTATGCCAAAAAATTGTTGCCTACTGCCACTTTAAAGGCAGAGTAAGCCAACACACTTTTTGTCAAATTCAGCGAATATCTCCTCACGGTCCACCAGCTGTCCGTTCTGTGTGCACTGAAAACTAAAAATCTGGTGTTTGCTGTTTCTGAATGGGAAACAAACAAACATTATTCCAGCCAATCAGCGAAAGGAGGTGATCGTGCTCGTGCACAAGAGTGGGGGGGAGACCATGGATGTATAAAGAGAGAGGCAGTGGGGGCAAGAGGGACGGTAAATCTGGATGGGGGGGTATTTGTTTTTTTATTTTATCTTCATTGTTTTCCTTCAGAGGAAAAGAAAATACAATAAAACGTGAACAGAGTCTTTAGGGAGGAACAAGTCTCCACCCCATTTAGACAACAATATCATTTATGTCTTTTTGTGATTTATATCTTAAACATCAGCCTTTCGCAAAATACTCTGCCTTCTTCTTACATTTTTATTTGTTTGGGTGTTGAGTTCATATACCAAAAATCTTTCTCCAGAATCGCTGACTCCACCTTTAATTACAACGTTATAAATAAAGGGACACCAGCTAACGGTCGTCTGTCAGTCAGAAATCCAGAGGCAGGAGTGACACATCATGTTAATCTGTGCGTACCTGTTTATGTGTGAAGGTTTACAACCTGCGCTGCATGAAACATTTACCTTACGGAAAACAGAAGTCAACAACCGGCTGGCTTTTGCAAAGGTCCACTCGTTCTGCAGAGTGATGGCATCCGACACTGTGGACACAAGATTTAGTTGTTACACTTCAGATTTTTTACAAATGATTTTTGTTGTCTTTATGAAAGCAGCGTGGACTTTACATCAGGGGACTTATTTCAAAGTCTTCCCAAACCTTGTGTTTACAGCAAAATTAAGCATTATCAAGCAAATCAGGCTGTTAAAAAGGTCTCTAACTTGTCTTTACCTGTTAGTCGAGGCTTGTAAGTGAGAGTCTGAGTGAGGGAGTGTGTGAAGAAACGCTGAAGAGTATCCACTGATGCTGAGACTCCACACAAAGAAGCATCAAATATCTGAATCCTGCACAAAACACAGGGCAGAGGAGTAAGAAACAGAGACTTCTAACAGCAGTACAGTGTTCTCAATGCTGAGGTTAATGGTCACATATCCACAATGACCTACTGTTTGTTCACTACAGATAAAACACATCATCTAGAGTAAAACTAGAATTACCACCAACTAGTCAAGATGCAGTTTACACCTCTGTTGAAGAAGTGTTGGAGATGTACCCAGTACTAGCTAAGTGCTTCACATTCCAGATAACAGAGGAAAACAAGCAGTCAGAGCTGATCTGGAGTCTGCCGTCCAGCTGCCGTCTATGAGAGCCGGCTGTCAATCACTCGCGAACTCTGATCAAACGGTCAAACTAGGCAGCGCTGATCAAATATGGATCAATATTCTGTTACTGTAATGACTATTTCTCTCCTCAGATGTTCTCAGAATCATCTTGTAGTTACTGTTTAGCTGTAAAATGAGAAAGTTTGTGACCCGGCAGCCATGTTGAGATCAGTTGAGTAAATACCAAGCACCGCCCACCAGCCGGAGCACAGCCAATAGGAACGCTCTCTCTCTCTGAAATGACCTGTGATTGGCCAAAGTCTCCCGTCACTAGGCTAGATTTTCTAAAGCCTGAAAACAGAGACATGAGGAGGAGCAGAAGTCTAGTTATCTCTCAGAACACTTGAATTACAATATGCTGAAAGGTTATTATGGGATTTTTGCCCAATGATGCCAAAAATATACTACCTACTGAAGCTTTAAGTGATTTTAAGGCATACAGAATATCACCTTTTCCATGATGAATTGCTGTTTCGTACAAATAAATCATGTCTAATCTTGTATAAAGCCAAATGTCTGTGTGTGTCCTCTGTCATGTCTTGCACTGACTAATGTTTGTTTTCAGGTCTTTTTTTTGGGGACCCCACTCTCAACAAGACTATCTGATTTCATGAAGGTTAATAAAAACAAAGAACCATAGCTCAGCTCCTGCTCCAGCACACTGCAGCGTCGGACTCTGTTCCACATTGTCTAGCAGCCCTGAAGAAGACAGACAGAAAAACAATGAAATGCAAGATTAAAAAAATAGAAAAGTACTAAAATGATACTTAGCAGTTAAAGAACACGTAGACTCACAGAAGAGCATGTCGTCCAGCACCGAGCAGCAGAGCAGGTTCGTCCTCCGGTCTGCAGCTGCTGGATCCTGGCTCAGCTCAAAGCCACTTCCCACCAAGACTCCAACCACAGCTAAAACACAGGAAATCATTTATTAGCATCATCCTCAGCAGCAGCATGTGTCCTTTAGTGAACATTTTATCAAGTGTACCTGATGCCACGAGTGCATTTTCTTTTGTAGCTTGGGTGGTTGCAGTTAAAACTCCTAACTCTGGCAGAGCGAGTGACTTGCTCTACCAAGTAAGCAAGGGACTGTGAAACTACTGCAATCACATGTGCCAACCCTCCCGATTTTCCCAGGAGACTCACGTTTTTCATCGCCCTCTCCCGGTTTCCTCCCGGGGTCACAGTTCTACCGTATTTCTCCCGATTTATGAAAACTTGTTTTCCTTTTCGTTATCTCAACCTGTTTCTGGAACTGAACAGTGTGTATAATCCCTACTGTTTCCAACCGGACGACAATAGAGCTACTTTCTGGGTGAGGGACCTTCAGACCCCCCCCCGCTTTGGTCTCAAGGCTGACCAGTATGACTGCAATCACAATAGAAATGTCTAATAAAGTTACATAGAAAAAAAAATTAAGAAACGTCTGAATATAACTTGATGATGTAGAACTTTCGTTTAAGTTCACACATCATCCTTATTTTTAAAAATTGAGTGAAAAAGTCTTTGTTTCCCTTTCTTGAGGTAAGAAAGGTCAATATTTATAGGCTGTATTTTCTGAATGTGTTTGTCCGCCGAGAGTTAGATGAGACAATCAACACCATTATGTCTGTATGTACGTACTGTACAGGGGCTAGTAGGTTACCTTAGCGTAGCATAAAGACTGAAAGTAGGGGAAACTAAGATCATTAAAACCTCTAAAGCTTTACTAGTTCCCACGGTAACTAGACGAGTGACAGAAATCTGAGCCCTTACTTGACAACACTTTCCGTTGAACTTGTTCGGTCTCCTCTTCTCCCGCTGGAGGTGTCCAACCGCACAGAGCCTTCAACTGAGACACCAACCACAACCTCACTCCTTCATCGCTGAACGGACAACAAGGAAAAAGAGGCAGAACTGGGTTATTTTCAGAAATGTGTAGGTGTCAGACTCAGAGCGACTCGGATACCCGTCTTGTTGTGTGGAGCTTCTGGTTGAGTTCTTCTGTGGACTGAACTCAGGGTACAATATAAAGACGGCTCTTACTTCATCCACAGAGGGGCAGCGTAACAACAACACTCACAGCCAAGTGTCTGAATCTTCTGCTGCTGGGAGTTCAAATGTGTAGTTTGATTTACCATCTCTGAAATAATCAGAACATTCAGATAGAAAATCCAGGTTCTGAACTTGTGACTGAGAATATATCCTGATATTATATGATATATGAGATTGATCCTTAGTAGTCTGGAGGTCCAAGCTGGAATTGTTCATCATAAATTCTGTTTGCTGAATTAAAAATAAAATTTTAGCAACCTGATTTTTTGACTTGACTTTTTATTGATTTTTTTTTTTTTTTTTAAAGAGTATATTTATTGATTTCAAAAGGGTCGAACATTCAAGGAGTAAGGAGCATAATACAAATATGTACCCTTTTTTCCAACTCGCCCTCAACACAGAACACATTCTCCACATACATGAGAGCTAAAAAACAAAATAAGCTAAATTAAATTAAATATATAAATAAACAATAAAAAAAAAATATATATACATATATATATATAAAATATACATATACATACACACATTAAATGCATATACTGTATATACATACACAAAATAAAAAATAAAAAGCAGGAACAGATGGTTTATATATATATATATATATATATATATATATATATATATATATATATATATATATATATATATATATAAATATACCTCAAGATCTCAGTCCACACTAGTCCGTAGAGACCACTCTTAGGGGCCTGGGCCCCGTTATCTAACGTTATTACACGGCTGTGTTGAATACTCGATTCTGATTGGTCAATCACAGCGTTCTGCGGTCTGTCATTTCTGTATAACAGACCGTTGCTATGTATAATAGACCGTTGCTATGTATAACAGACCGTTGCTATGTATAACAGACCGTTGCTATGGGCGCAGTTCTGATGTCGAACTCTGGAGGACCATTTTTGTGTCAAAATATTGATTTCTTCAGTAAGTAGCCGTGTAAGGATAGGTGTAGGATAATGTACAGCTACGCTCTAAGTAAAAGTCCGTAAAACAACGGGCCAATGTACCGTGTTAATATGAAGGAATTTTCTCCATCTATTTTTCACAGGAGTTTTTCCCGTATTTTAAATACGCATTGCATTGTGGGAACAAGAACCTCCGCTAGCGCGAAAGTTGGAAGAGGCAGAGACCATCACACACGGCAAAGTTTAGTTCGAATTTCGGATTTGGAGAAAGAAGGACTTAACGTTAGCTCAGTATAGTTTTAGTTGGAAACCTGCTTTGTTGTTTAGTTCAGTTGTTGTCGACCGTTAACGTTACCAGATACGCCAGGAATATTTTGAGGACTCATTTTGAGACTGACGCAACTTTGGTATTGTAATTTACGTTTTACCAATGTTTATACTTTAGACTTCAGTGGACGTCAGGTAGAGTTAGCCCCAGTTTTAGCCTCAGGTGGTCTGCAGAGACCGATAGGTAACGTACAAATACAGCGTTAGCGTCTGTTTTGCCTCCAGAATGTAAAGGTCGGGCCTGCTATTTGGCTCGGTACGGAGGACACCCTGTAAATCGACAGGAATTTCCGTTTTAGGGTTGAAGAAAATGTCCGTAAACTTAACGGAAAATGTCCTGGTGATTTTCTGCCAGGACATTATCTGTTTTTCTACAGATTTTTTTCTTAGAGTGTAGCGGTTCATTGTTGTGAAAGACATTATCCCTTATTTATTGACTTTTTTTGTTGAAATTTTAATTGAAACATGAAACCTAAAATCATGTCTTTGACATTGCACAACTTGTAACTCAACCCATATAAATTCAGATAGTTTGTTTTCAAAGTAAAATGTGTCAATGCTATAAATCCAGTAGTGTTTGAATTCCAACAGTAAGTGCTCAGAAGTGATTACATTTCACAGTTATGTATACAGTTAACAGTCAAA